>JAPVLO010000082.1:9270000-9606282 GCA_027257055.1 Cephalopachus bancanus
GCAGTGGCACGCTCTCGGCCACCGCAGCCTCGACCTGCTGGGCTCCGGTGATCCTTCCGCCTCAGCCTTCCAAGTAGCCAGAACTCTAGGCAGATGCTACCACGCCCGACTAATTTTTTTGATTTATTGTGGAGATGAGGTCTCGCCAAGTTGCCCAGGTGGGTCTCGAACCCGCGGGCTCAGGCAATCCACTCACCACAGCCTCCCAAAGTGCAGGATTACAAGCTGAGCCACTGAGCCCGGCTTCCCTTGCTTTCTGTTTCTGGTTTGGTTCAGCCAATGGGAGACCCTGGCAGGGGATTGGAGGAGGAGACGGTGTTGGGGTATTTATTCTCCTCACTGTCCCCTCAACCTTGCTGAAGGTCTGACCATGGCTGATTTCTTGCAAGCTCTTGAGGGGCAGCTCACGTTCATGGCCCCAGTGCCCACATAATCCAATAATGCTGCTTCCTCTCCTTGCCCTCCAGACCTAGAGGTAGCAATAGTTTCCCTGCTATGGCAACCCCCGGGGTGCTGCACCCTGCCTGACTCCTGCCTGCACCTCTGTAAATAGTCTCTGCCTTAAAACAGTCTTCAGTGAAGCCTGTTTGAGTGTGCCTTCTGTTTTTGTTGGACTCTGGCTGATACAGTCTATGTCCATCTCTTTCTCATATATAATCTTAATTGTCATGTCTGACTCTAAAGTGCCAGCTACATTTAATTTACTACATCTGAATTCAAAGTGTATCTTGTCCAACAGTTACCATCTTATTCTTGTGTCTATTCTGCCTTTTCCAAATAGATTACTGGTCCTGGGGGGAGGGAAAGGATTATTCTGCTCTCTCCCTGCAATGTCTAGCATGCTGTTTTACATACAAAGGTCACAACTATTAGCAACTCTTTTGTGTGTGTGTGTATGTGTCAGTGACTCACTCAGCCAACCAGGTTGGAGTGCAGTAGCACAGTCATGGCTCACCACAGCCTCAACCTCCTGGGCTTAGGTGATCCTTCCACCTCAGCCTCTTGAGTAGCTGAGGACTACAGGCGCATGCTACCATGCCTGGTTAATATTTTAGTTTTGTTTTTTTGTAGAGACAGGATCTTACTATGTTGCTCATGCTGGTCTCAGATTCCTTGGCTCAAGCAGTCATTCTGCCATGGATTACCAAAGGCAGAATGGATCACGCTGGAATTATATGCGTGAGCCACCACACCTGGTCAGTTGGCAACTCTTGAAGTAATATATGTATGTAAGTAGTATGCATGTGGGTTTCACATCTTTGACTCTTTTCGTTTTTTTGAGTTGGAGTCTCACTATGTTGCCCAGGCTAGAGTGCAGTGGCATGCTCACGACCACCCCAGCATTGGACCACTGGGATCAGACGATCCTTCTGCATCAGCCTTCCAAGTAGCTGAAACTACAGGCATGCACTACCATACCCGGCTAACTTTTTTGAAGTATTGTAGAGAAGAGGTCTTGCCAAGTTGTCCAGGCTGGTCTTGAACACGTGGGCTCAAGCAATTCTCTCACCTCAGCCTCCCAAAGTGCTGGGATTACAGGCTTGGGCCACCACACCCGGACCATCTATGACTCTTAATGAATTCTTATAACTTATTTGTGTCTGTAGCAATGTTGGTTCATTCATTTATGCACTAAACATTACCAAGTGCCTGTTATAGGCAACACTGTGCTAGCAATTAGCCTTCATGTTTTATCAGGGCCAGGGGTTGCTTCAAGGACTGAAATAATAGAATTTTCCAGCTAGAGGGGACTTGAGAGCATGTCTAATCCAGTTTCATCCTTTTAGGGTGAAGCTCAGGCCAAGAGGTTTAGGGCTTTGTCTTGGAGCAGTTAGCAAACGCTGTGGGTGATACCGGACCAGTTTTGCAGAACTGGGCCAGGGTGCCTTGACCCTGCCTAGAGTTCTTACCCCGCTTTTGCTCTGGTCCCACCACCTGGTCACCTCCTAGGTGCTTTCTGGTGTAAGTTACCTCCACCAGGTAGCCTTTTAAAAGCTTCTCTCTGCTCCTTATTGCTTCCCTCTGCTGCAAATGCAAACCAGATAGTCACACTCTGAGCTCATAAAAGGGCCTAATGGGATGCAGATGGTGGATTCCAATCCAGACTTCAACATGGTCCCTGTGTAGACAGCTGGGGAAGTACTCAGACCAACCCACCACTACGGCTCTTGGACATCTCTCCCCTCACCACCCTTAAGCTTTGGAGCCACATTTTATGTGGGTGCATGGGGTGCTGGGGTTGAGTTAGTTGAGTTTACTGTTGGTTATTGGAGATAGAGCCTCGGGCTTCTGCTGCAGAACCTTCAGGCCAAGCTGGGACTGCCAGCTGAGCCTTTCTCTGGGAGGGCCTTTGCTGCTACCTGGGGATCGGTGCTGCTCCCATGACGATGGCCCTTCTGAGATCTATTTAGTGCAAGGACCGGAGTATCAGGTGTTTCCTGCAAAGTCAAAAACGTTGACTGCACTGAACTCGCAGCTTCACGTTGGTTTAAGATGGACGAGAAAAGCCTTTTCTTAATGTATAGAAACAAAGCAAATTGGATAGACTGCCTGAGAGCAAGCCTAGGTCTGCGCATGATAAGACGAATGCCAGTCACTGAGTGTTCTGCCTTCTGTGTGTTATGTTTTTTCACATGTGCACATCAGCCAGGGGCCTGGTGAATCATTACCTCAGGGCCTGTGGGATGTAGGTTCAGGAAGATGTGGGAAAGGAAGGGAGGGACTGGTGACTTTTACCGAGTGTCCGCTGCTTGTCTGGTTTTGTGCTGGGGCTTTTAGCTAAGGGATCGCACACCAGGATAGCTAAGTGTTATCCTCATTTTGCAGGACTGGACCTGTGGCTCAGAAGGGCCACAGTGTACCCAGAGTTATGTAGGTAATGTGAGGTGGTGTGCCACACACTGGGCTCTGTCTGACCCCACTTGTAAACCATGTCAGTGAAGGAGTGACCTTCCAAACCCAGAGGTCTTGTGTGACTTTGGAGAAAGATAGTTAGCATCCCTGTCTCGGTTTTCTCAACTGTAAAGTGGGAATAAGGTTTGTCATTCCTT
Source organism: Cephalopachus bancanus (assembly GCA_027257055.1). Classification (NCBI taxonomy): domain Eukaryota; kingdom Metazoa; phylum Chordata; class Mammalia; order Primates; family Tarsiidae; genus Cephalopachus; species Cephalopachus bancanus. The sequence goes on from JAPVLO010000082.1 coordinate 9,273,051, forward strand.
CATAGGTTCATGGTTTATCACCCTAGTGATATCATACAGTGTTCATCACTGTGCTGGCTGCGTGAGCCCTTAATAAAACTTGACTCCTGGGCCCCTTGAGCTGGGTTTGCTGCTTCTGCTTTTTCTGAAGCCAGAAACTGTCCTAGAAGCAGTTTCCTCATTCATAAAGTTAGGTTTGTGTTAAAGGTCAGTTTCTTTTCTTTCTTTCTTTCTTTTTTTTTTTTTGAGACAAGATCTTATTCTGTTAACCAGGCTGGAGTGCAGTGTCATGGCCCCAGCTCATCACAGCCTCAACCTACTGGCCTCAAGGGATCATTCCCCTTCTGCTTCAGCCTCCCAAGTAGCTAGGACTACAGGTACATGCCACCACACCCGACTAATTTTTTTTTATTTTCTGTAGAGACAAGGTCTTGCCATGTTGCCCAGACTGGTCTCGAATTCCTGAGCTCAAGCAATTCTCCTGCTTCAGCCTTCCAAAGTGCTGGGATTACTGGCATGAGCCACCACCCAGCCCAAGGTCATTTTTCTTAATGGAGAAAAACTCAAGGTGAAAGAGATTCCCATCTTTCACGTTAGAACCATTACATTTCCAAACGTGCTCTGTCTGTGTGTTCTTTTAGGACATGGTCCATTCGTGTCTGCTGGTGAGAATCTGGACATGGTTAGTTGCCCTGAGGAGCTTTTTCTGTCTGTAGCCGAATTCCAGCAACACTCCTGGGTTCTTACTGCTTAAACTTCCTCTCCTTCGTGACTCACTGTCCCTGTTGGTGCATATTCACCGTCATTATCTGTCTCTTTTTTTCTACCTCCTCCTCCCCATTGCCTTGGAACAGTTTATTGACTGCAGTGAACATCGTTCATAGCTTGGAGAATTGTTCTTTGTTCCTTTCCACTTCAGTCACTGAAATAGGTAACAGACAAGGGCTCCAGTGAAGTGCCCAGGGCATTTAGGGGCCCTTCTTTGGGATGTTCCAGAAAATTCTCCCTTTCTTTTACATACAGCCCTCTCTGGCTTGCTCTGCTGTTGGCAATCCCTTTCAGTGCCAGATCTGAGCTTGTATTCTTACTTCTGATGCCATCAGCTGGGGTGTCTGAGGGCAGAGAGAAAGGGCAGATCTAACCCCCTTCAGGAAGTGGTGGTGGCATCTGGGAGGACTCATGCCCTCACAGCTCTCTAGAAGCCTCCACCAGCAAATAGTCTCCTGCCACTTTTACAGAAATCATACCACAACTGCACACACACAAACAATTTTTTTTTTTTTTTGAGCCAAGGTCTCTGTTGCCCAGGTTGGAGTGCAGTGGCACAATCATGGCTCACCACAGTATAGATTTTCTGGGTTCAGGTGATCCTTCTGCCTCAACTTCCTGAGTAGAAGGACTACAGGCATACACCACCATGCCTGGCTAGTTTTTTTTTATTATTTATTTATTTTGTAGAAATGAGATCTTCCTAAATTGCCTAGGCTGGTCTCGATCTCCTGGGCTCAAGCAATCCACCCATCTCGGCCTCCCAGAGTGCTGGGATTACAAGCATGAGCCACCATGCCTGGCTACAAATTATTTTTTTTAAAAAGGAGAAGAAAAAGAAAGATAAGACAGAAAGCCAGCTGGGCACATGTGGCCATGTCCATCAGCTTGTGAGAGAGGCACCTCTTTCTGGGTTCTCTGGGTCCAACATTTGGGATTCCTCTGGAGTCCCCCAACTCTGCCTGGGGAAAAGTCTTCTTATGTTTTGTTACCATATTGTCCTAGCTGCCAGCTGACGGAAAAGGGCAGATGAGAGAAAATGAAAGAAATGCGTTACCCAATTTGTCCATATGTGCCCAAATATAAGACGAGGTTCCCCCCCCAAAAGTCATCAGAAATGAGAGACTTGCTTTGTAGTTAAAGGCTTTACAAATTCTCTCATGCTGTGGGAGAATCTTGCAATTATTTTATTTTAAACCTCAATGTATTATTCAGGGAACATACATTAGCTTGAAATGACCTCAGTCAGTGCTGGTTTGTGATGCTTACTAGAGGTCAACTGAGGAAATTGTATTTTTAAAAAAGGAGGGAGGTGGTTTAAAAAAAAATCTAGTAATATTCCAGGGCATCTGACCTCACAGTAACAAGTGTTGGGTTTCTTTGTAAACAAGGCTTTTAAGAATGGAACATGTGAAGAGCCTTATTCAAGCAACTTAGATCGAAGTCAACAGGATATAGTCTAGAAAACTCAAAATGTAGCTGTAGTCACAGGAACTGGGGTAAAGATGCCACTGAAGACTTTGAACACATGTTTTCCTTAAGTGTGAGAGCTAGGGGTGGGAGGAAACCAGAAACCTTTATAAATAAGCATTAATTTGTACAATGTTCATATAATATTCGTATATATAATATATACATGTGCATGTGTATTGCTATATTAACATTTCAAGGTTAATATCTTAAATGTATCATATTTTAATATTTAGTTATTATCTATTTTGAGCCAGAGTCTCACTCTGTCACCCGAGCTGGAGTGCAGTGGCATGCTTATGGCCACCGCAGCCTCAACCTTGACCTGCTGGGCTCAGAAGATCTTTCTGCTTCAGCCTTCCAAGTAGCTAGAACCACAGGCGCACACCCCCACGCCCAGCCAATTTTTTTTTACTTATTGTAGAGACAAGGCCTCATCAAGTTACCCAGGCTGGTCTCAGACCCCTGGGCTCAGGCAGTATTCTTGCCTCGGCCTCTCAAAGTGCTGGGATTACAGGCATGAGCCACCATGCCCAGCTCCATATTTTAATATTTTAAATGGGACATTCACATTGAAGATAAAAGATTCTTTTATTTACAGTCTTTACATTTATCTAATCAAATTATCCCCAAAACTATTTCAGGTATCATCTGATTGGAAGAGTAGAAATCACTTATATTGGGGGTAATCTTATGATCTAATGAAGAGATGTCTTTAACTCACCTCTCTTTATACAGAAAATACAAATGGAGCAAATAAGGATTTTCATAAAGCATATATTGTTGTCACCTTGAATCATTGCGTCTGTAACTCCATTCTTGTTTCTTACTTGAGCTTGGTTGGTTTGCAAGAGCCAAACCAAAATAAAATAAAAGGAAGGGAATTGCCGAATATTAAAATGACTCAAATATTATCTTCCCTAAAATCAACAAGTGATCTACACTAGGAATGGGGGGATACCCACTTACCTTTGGGAGTTACTTGGTACCAGGGCATATGTGGTATTTGGACTTGTGTTGAGCAGATTAAGTAAGCGTTTCCTATGTGGGTAGCCAGCTCACTTGACACTGCCGATAACATGTGAGTAAAGCAAGGGCCTGGCTGTAGACAGCAGGCTGTAGAGGGTCATCCATCTCAGGACCTGTCAACTTGTGGTTTTGGTGAAGCAAACACAGAGAATTTCCCTGGGGAAAAATCGCAGGTAGGACGGACCTCACATATCTAGTTCTTCATCATCTCACATGAATGTGTGTTCTCCCCCACCAAAAAAAATCTTACCAAGTAGTCACAGGTGAACAGGGAGATTTCCACTAGGGAAAAGCACACATCCCACAGGAAGCCACCTGACTGAAGAAGTTTATCTTTTCATGAGGCGTATTTTCCTAGAAAATAAAGACAAGATATGTGTCAACATTAACTGACTTGTCATTGTCCCCTCCCCTCCACAAGACTTGCTTTTGTATCCTTTTCAATGTAACAAAAATTTTGGGCCATTTTAGTTGTTGAGCAACCATGGATACCCCAAATTTGCAACACTGGCATATTAGGGTTCTTCAGAAAAACAGAACTAAGAGGATATATACATATATTAATGCATACATATGTTTATATATGTGTGCATATGTTATCTATGTGTGTGTATGTATAGTCATGTATTGAGTAAGGACAATTCAGTCTGTGATAGTCCCACAAGATTATAATGGAGAGTATATAAAAGCCTGATAATGTCACTTGATATTGGCATTACAGATCAAGTAGAGGAAATGACTGATATTCAGTATTCTTTTTTTTTTTTGAGTTGGAGTCTCACTCTGTCACCCAGAATGGAGTGCAGTGGCCGCTCCCGGCCACTGCAGCCTCGACCTGCTGGGCTCCGGTGATCCTTCTGCCTCAGCCTTCCAAGTAGCTGGAACTACAGGCGCGCACTACCATGCCCAGCTAATTTTTGATTTATTGTAGAGATGAGGTCTCGCCAAGTGGCCCAGGTGGGTCTTGAACCTGTGGGCTCAGGCGTTCCACTCACCTCGGCCTCCCAAAGCACTGGGATTATAGGCTGAGCCACCGAGCCCAGCTGATATTCATCATTCTAGAACATTTGGTTTTCCACATGAAAAAATATATAAAAATGTATATGCCATCTAGGTTTGTATAAATATACTCTATGATATTCACACAATGACAAAAATCACTGAGAAATGATGTATTTCTCAGAACATATTCCTGTCAAAGCAATGCATGACCTTATATATGTGTATGAGTATTTGTATAGAGAAACAGAAACAGAAAGAGATTGAGATTTATTTTAAGAAGTTGGCTCACAGGATTGTGGGGACTGGCAAGTCCAAAATCTGTAGGGCAAACAACAGGTTAGAAATCCTGGTAAGAGTTAATGCCACAGTTCTGAGACATAATTCCACAGGGCAGACCAGGGAGTCTGAAAACTGCACTGTAGAGTTATACACTGTAGTCTTGAGGACAGTTCCATTTTCTTGAAGAAGCCTCAGTCTTAGCCAGGCTCGGTGGCTCAGCCTGTAATCCCGCGCCTTTAGGAGGCTGAGGTAAGTGCATTGCCTGAGCCCGAGGGTTTGAGACCCGCCTGGGCAGCGAGACCTCATCTCTACAATAAATCAAAAAATCAGCCGGGCGTGGTAGCGCATGCCTGTAATTCCGGCTACTTGGAAGGCTGATGCGGAAGGATTGCCGGATCCCAGCAGGCGAGGCTGCGGTGGCCGGGAGCGGCCACTGCACTACAGTCTGGGCGACCGAGTGAGACACCAACTAAAAAAAAAAGAAAGAAAAAAGAAACCTCAGTCTTTTAAGGCCTTCAACTAATTGCATGAGGCCCACTCACATTATGGGAGGTCTTCTTTTTTACTTAGAGTCTACTTACTAAATGCTAGTCACATCTAAAAAAAATCTTCACAGCAACATCTAGACTGCAGCTGGGTAGCATAGCCTAGCCACGTTGATGCATAAAATCAGTCCTCTGTAGTTTCAGCTACTTGGAAGTCTGAGGCGGAAGGATCGCCTAAGCCCAGCAGGTTGAGCGTACCACTGCACTCCAGTGAAACTCCAACTTAAAAAAAAAAAAATCAGTCCTCACAGTTGGGATCAATAACTGTACTTATGTGTGCCCTATTATATTTTGAAATGAGGATAAAAATTATAAATAATCAAGAAAATACTCCAAATCGATAGGGAAGTTGATATAGAAACTCTAGATTTAACATTGTGAAATGCAAAAAGTGATGTGGCATACATCCATATTCCTGCCACTGACATTTAATAGCCATTAGTATTTTGCCATATTTGTTTTTAGGCCCTATTTATTTAAATACAGTATTATAGTTATGAAAAAGTCCCCTTTTACTCTGGGGAACCCCAGCTCCACCTCGTTTCAGGTTAGTGCATAGTCTTCCAGTCTAAGTTTTAAATGTTTAAATACTATGTGTTATTTATAGATAAACATATGCATTTTTATGTATATTTTAATTGACATAAATGGTATCATATTGCATCTTGCTTTTTATTCCATACTTTTTTTTTTTTTTTTTTTAGATCTGGCCATGTGAATGGAATCGTTCATTTTAACTGCTTTTTCTGTTTTGTTTTAAGAAAACATTCTACCTCCTCTATATTTTTTTGTAATAATTTTTTTATATGGGGGGATGACTTTCATGTGGAAAACATACATTTAGATCTTTACCTCACTTTGAAAAGAAAAACAAATTTAGGATGAATTAAAAATATATTTCAAATGGATTGAAAACCTAGCACAGTGATAAACACAACCTTTTTTGGAGAGACCCCCAAAAACTCCAGAATTTAGTTATAAAAAAATTGTGTATTTATTCTTACATATTGAAACTTCAGTCACCTTCAAAGTACTGTTTGAATCGATATACCTATTGAGATGCTTTATCCAATACTCAAAATAGTTTTTGAACATGTCAATTTTGATGCCTTTTGGCACTTCTGCCATTTTTTGTTTCATCTCTTCCATATCAGCAAAACAATTCCCTTTGAGGACTTTTTTCATCCATAGAAATAAAAAAAAGTCACTCAGGGTGAGATTGGGTGAATAAAAAGGGTGGGGCACAGGGTTCATGCCGTTTTTGGTCCAAAACTGCTGAACACTCAGCACAGGGTGGGCAGGTATGCTCATTAATCACCCATCATGAAATGGGCAAACATGTTGAAAGAATCTCCAAACAAAAATTCACTGAAGCTGAATTCAGCCTCTCACAACAATGCTAGCTGGTACACTGATGCCAGTGAGTTCCTAGAACACTAACCTAGCAGGGAAACTTTGTACTGCAAGGAATCCACCCTCCAAAAAATAATTCTGGGAGTTTTTTTTTTTTTTTTTTTGGTCTTCCCTTGTATAGTCACTAAAAATATATAGGTCAATCTTAGAATCCTTCATTTTCTTCTAATAATTTATTCCTGCATCAATATCATGTTGTCTTGGTTACTATGGTTTCCTAATATGGTTTAATATTTGATAAATGAGTCCAACTTTTTTGTCCTTTTTCCTAATTGTTGTAGTTTTCTTAGTTCTGTACTCTCCCATAAAAATATTAGAATATTTTTCAAGTTCCTTAAAAATTCTTGTTGAGAGACTCATTAGAATTTTACCGAAGTCATTGATTCATTGGGAAATATTGACATTAAAATGCTGTCTCCCCCTCCCTAAATAAGGCTTATCACCTCATTAATACAAATCTTCTTTTATATCCGTCAGTAAAGTTTTATGATTTCTTACTAAAGTTGCTTTTAGACTTGTGTCTATGTACTTTATAGTTTTGGTTACTACAGCAGCCAGTGTTTTTTCTTACCATTACATTCCCTGTTTGGTCATTACTAGTGTAAAGGAATGCTATTGATCTTTGAATTTGGATTTTTATTGCCAGCAGTCTTGCAGCATACACCTATTACTTCTAATTGTTTGGAGGTTGGTTTTGATAATTAAATGTAATCAACGCAACTGACAGCAGGTCTTCAGTACCATTCTGAATTATAAACTCTATAATTACGTTGTCATCCACAATTACACAGATTTCCCTGGGTGTAACATAGCACAGGGCATTGACTCAGGAAATGGGCCATGTGCCTGCGGACATAAAGATGAAAGCAGTGGAGTTCCACTTCTGGGTGGTGACCAGATATAGCCTCAAATTCAATTCTTACAAAAATTCGATGTCTGTACAGCTTTTCAGACCCACTGGTTTCTGACACCGGACTGCCCAGGTTCCAACATTTGGGCATCTGCACGAACTCGGAAACAACTTGTGCGTCAGATTTATCTGTAAAATGGAAATAACAGTAGTATTTCCTCATGGAAGGTTGTGAGGATTCCATGAGTTATTGCATGTACCTGGCCCAGTTTAAGCTTTCAGTAAATGTTAACTATTCTGTAAGATAGCATTGCTGCATTCTAAAATTTCAGCTGTTTTGAAACTTCTCTTAAAATAGCATAGGATTATTAACAGCTGAAGCTTTATTAGTGCTTTATCAGAAAGTCCACCTTTTCGTTTTCATGATTTGTGTTTAAATACTGTGCTTACAAAAAATACTGAATCATACCGCTTCTGCTTCAATCATGCCCAATATCCCTCATGCTCGGTATTTCTGTCTAGCGTGCAGGTCAGTACAGAAATTTGCTTTACAAACTCTGCTGAGCGGTCTATTTTTGTTAATGAGGATATCTTATAGCTCTCTATTTATTGGCTCTAGCCCTAGTATTTTAATAGAGTGATAAACTAGAGTCCAGAGATTTGAAGGAGTTTGTATTTTACTTTTTGAGGCAGAGAGAAAAATACCATGGCTGTGATTTATAAGCTCAACAAGTACCCTAGACCCTCATGTGCCCAAATTGCTTATGGTTGGTGGTAACTCAAATGTGGGACAGACAGCCGAGCATGCCTGGGAGTGCTACCCTGGGCCACCTAATTCACTGAAGGTGCTCTTTGTCCGATGCCTCTCCCAGTGACTTTTTTTCTTGGTTCAAACAAGTGACTCCATTCCTTCCTACTCTCCCCATCAACAAGCCTGGCTTCCTAGAATTGGGCTCTAAAAATACTTTTCTTCTCTTTCTTTCTTTCTTTTTTAATATATTTTTAAAAATTTTTACTAGAGACACTGTCACCCAGCCTGCAGTGCAGTGGTGTGATCTTGGCTCACTGCAGGCTCCACCCGCTGGACTGAAGCAATCCTCTGCCTCAGCCTCTCAAGTAGCACCACACCTGGCTAATTTTGTTTATTATTTTTTGTAGAGATGGAGTCTTGCTATGTTGCCCATGCTGGTCTCAAACTCCTGGCTTCAAGTGATTCTTCTGCCTTGGCCTCCTAAAGTGCTGGTATTACAGGGATGGGCTACTGTACTGGCCTTATTCTATTTTTCTGAACCTCAGAAGAACAGAGAGGCTCAAGACCTTGAATCACATCGCTTGCTGTGATGTTTCTAGGCCTCTTGTTTAAAGGGGCTACAAAGTGAAGGATGCTGGGAGAAAAGCTTAGAAACATGCAGGTCCTATTCTTTAGTGTTCAAGTGCATCCGTTTATTTTGGAATTTGGTAGAAGATGACTAATTCAGTGTTTGTTTTTGTTTTGTTTTGTTTTGAGTTGGAGTCTCACTCCGTCACCCAGACTGGAGTGCAGTGGCACAGTCACGGCCACCCCAGCATCAACCTGCTGGGCTCCAGCGATCCTTCCACCTCAACCTTCCAAGTAGCCAGAACTACAGGCGTGTACTACCATGCCTAGCTAATTTTTGATTTATTGTAGAGAGGAAGTCTCACCAAGTTGCCCCGACTGGTCTTGAAGCCGGGCTCAGGCAACCCACTCGCCTTGGCCTCCCAAAGTTCTGGGATCACAGGCTGAGCCACTGAGCCCAGCCTAATTCAGTGTTTAAATATCTGTTATTATACCCACTGGCTGACTATAATCGCATAAACATGATACCATCCAGTGATGAAAGTAGATCAGTCATTGGACTAGGATATTGATATGGTCATTCACTGGGGATGGCCACCCATTTATATTCTGATTCCTATCAGTGCTGGAGTACTCACATGCATGTTAGGAATTGACATTGGCAACTCTAGTTATTCTGATAGCGGTCTCATCTTAGCCAGAAATGCAGAGCATCCAGGGTTCTTAAGAATGGTCAGATCAATTTCAGCAGGAAGCAAACTTGGTTTGTCAACTTGGTGTTTCATGCCTACATTTCAATGGCTCTTTTCTTTCCTATGCAAACTTTAGATATCTGTAAGGATTGAAGATTTTTTTTCCCCTTTCAAGGCAGATTTTAAAATGTTTTCTTCTTAGCCTTTCTCTTTACCTTCAATGTCTTTGTTAGATAAAGGAAAAACTTTTTCTGTGATGAAAAGAAGAGTACCTTTAGTGACCAAACTGATCTTGATTCAATCACTAGACCTGATTTCAGTTCTGCTAAGGCTACTCACCATTTCTCTAGCAACACCTGTCTTTAAAAGGCTAGAGTAATAATGGGCATTTTTGTTTATACTTTATACTAAAATCCATTAAAGTTTTTCAAATTTAGCCAGTTGGAAGTCACCGATTTTTTAAGTTACTATTTAAACCCTTGAGGATGTATCATGATTCCATGCTGCTGCATAAATTGCCCAGGTCGCAATCTTCTATCGTACAATGCATTTCAACACTGCTTTGATCACCATCTCTATAAATGGCTGTGAAGTCAGCATGCTCAAACTTCTATGAACAGAATGTTTTCTCTTTTTGCTTTTCCAGAGTGGATCTAGCCTGTATCCTAATTTGCAGAGATCAAAATCTGATCTGCAGGAACCCTGTTTTGATTGGCCATTGGGCATTCATGGCTTTGTAACTAAATACCAATATATGAAATGATTATTGTTCCCTGGAATGGTAGGCCTGGGCCAGAACACATTCTTTGTGATTTCAAGGGGGCCAAATGGAAGCTGTAAATGTACTGGCAGCCAAGTCAGGTAAATACAAGCTCCTATAACCTCAGACACAAAGGGAGAAAGGTGGCTTTCTGGCTGTGGTTTAGGACTGGGATCTCTGATCAACAGGTTGGCATTTAACTGAAAGCTCTCCATAAATCTTTCCCTCTGTGGTCTAGGAGTTCTAAGACCTACATCTAATATTTGCCATTATGATTGGATTTGACTTGCTTTATAAATTAGGGTAATTCTCTCAGGAATGTGTCTTTAATAACACTGACTTGTCACATCCCATTTCCTTATACTTAATAGTACTTAGTCTGACTCCATCCTCTCATTCTGGGCATGCGAAAACCCATTCTGAAAGTTGACAGCTCTGTAGAACATCGTAAATGACAAAACAAAATAAACTCCAGTGATTCCACTTGTGTGGCATTATGCTGAGTAACATACGCACATTGACACGAATCCTTTCTACCCTACAAAGAGCAAGGCCTGTTAGGTCTACTTTACAGAGGAGGAGCCTGTGACTTGGGTTCCATACTTGACTCACCTCCTCAAGGTCCCACAGTTGAGAGTTAGCAAACCTAAGGACCTCAGACTGAGACACCACTTGGACTGCCCAAGCAACCCTGGGATTTTTTTTTTTTTTTTTTTTTTTTTTTTTTTGAGTTGGAGTCTCACTCTGTCGCCCAGACTGGAGTGCAGTGGCTGCTCCCGGCCACCTCAGCCTCGACCTGCTGGGCTCCGGCGATCCTTCCGCCTCAGCCTTCCAAGTAGCTGGAACTACAGGCATGTGCTACCATACCTGGCTAATTTTTTGATTTACTGTAGAGATGAGGTCTCGCCAAGTTGCCCAGGCGGGTCTCGAACCCATAGGCTCAGGCAATCCACTCACCTCAGCCTCCCAAGGCACAGGATTACAGGCTGAGCCACCAAACCTGGCTAATCCTGGGATTTTTGCAAGGTACTCTCAAGTGCCACATTCCTATACAACACAGAAATAACCGCAAGCAGTCTAGAGAATTCTGTGAGGAAGGAGGAGGAAGAGAGGGTGGTCATGTGTTTTAGCAGTATTGCTCTCACTGATTCCATGTGGGTTATCTAGACCCTGGTATTTCTGCCTGCCTCCTACTTTTGAGGTCATTCACCAATGAACAGCTATTCTAACAAAGGTTATATTTATAAATGCAGTTGAGATTTTTTACAAAGGCAAATTGGATCATTTTCTGCTTGTTTTTAGCTGTAGTGAATCGTTGTGGAGGTAAAGGTTGAAAATGTTATTCAGCAAATGCTTATTGAGACTTATAATTTAACAGGCCCAGTCCTGGGTCTTGGGGACATAAGAGAGAAGGACAAACAAGGATTCTCTGCTGTCATTTAGCTTATGTTCTAGTGAGGAGCAACAGGAATTTAACCCATTAATACATAACTAGACAGCAATGACAAATGTTTATTAAGATGGGTTTTTGAGTAAAATTATCAGTTTATTTGATTAGCATGCTACTTTTTTTTTTCTTATGGGAAAAAAGTACATGAATCAGATGCCAAGTTGCTGGGCTTTGTTTTGGATCAAATTGGAATTACTCTACCCCCATTCATTCATACTTTAAGGTGTTACTCTGTCACCCAGGCTGGAATGCAGTGGCACAATCACAGCTCCTTGCAGTCTCAATCTCCTGGACTCAGGCGATCTTCTGCCTCAACCTCCTGAGTAGCTAGGACTACAGGTGCATGCTGCCATGCCCAGTTAAGTTTTTTATTTTTTGTGGAAAAAAGGTCTGGCTATGTTGCCTAGACTGGTCTTGAACTCCTGGGTTCGAGCGGTCTTCCCACCTTGGCCTCCCAAAGTGCTGGGATTATAGGTGTGAGCCACGGTGCCTGGCCCTCTGTGATTTAAATTCTGTGCTGGGTTCATAGATGTGGAATAGAGACCTTAGGGCTGGTTGGTCTTATTTCTGGTAGGAGGTCTTAGGCTCATCCCTCTAGTGGCTTTTTATCCTAGATTTCTTCATTTCTTACCTGAGGGAGTTGGACAGAATCTGTGGCTTCAAATTCTGCTTTTAGAAGATTAAAGTAACCCCTCAGAATCAAGATGGGGTAGGTGGTGGGACCCTAGGAGGCCCATTCAGCCTCAGCCAGAGCAGGTCAGCTGGGGTCTGTTTGCTACTAGGGATTCCACTGTTTTGGAGAAAGGCTTCTACTGCTGAAAAGAACAATTTGAAAGCCCCTTTATTTTCATGGGAGACCGCCTTATTGCTTGTCAGATGATGCCATGAGCAAAGTTTTAAAAGTAATAGACTGAGAGAAGTATGTACAACAGAACAGAGGACAGATTAATAGGATATATAGTAACCTACAAATTAGAAAAAACCTGAATAACCCCAAAGAAAAACGGGCAGAATGTATGAAATGGCAACTCACAGAATACAAAATGCAAACACCGCCCCCCCCCAAAAGCTTGACCTTTCAGGTAATTGGGGAAATGCAAATAAAAGCAGTAGGATTTTTTTTCTAATGTCCTACACCATCCAGTTTGGACAACATTAGGGTTAAGGTTAAGTTTAGGTAAAAATTAAGGTTGATAGACTCATGCGTGGGTTGAGTTAAGGAAATGAGTCTTTGTGCGCTGTCAGAGAAAGTAAAACAGGTATCTTGTCAGTCTCTGTTAACATTAAAATTGCACATATTCTTTGACCCAAGAATTGCACTTCTAGTAATTCTAATGAATTACTTGCATCTGAACACATTCGCTTCAGAAGTGTTTGAAATGGGGAAAAACAAAAATTAAACATTTATCAGAAGAATAAATAAATAAAACATGGTAAGTCCACATTACAGAATACTATGTGGCAGTTTCAAAGAATGAAGTGAATCTTTTTGTATGGCTGGAATGATCTCTAAAACATATCCTTAAATGGAAATAAAACACAATGTAGAATAAGTACAATACGTGATCATTTAAGTCAAGTGATGACATCTTTTTATTTATTTTTATTTATTTATTTTGAGTCGGCATCTCACTCTGTCACCCAGGCTGAAGTGCAGTGCACACTCACGGCCACTGCAGCCTTCACCTGCTGGGCTCAGGTGATCCTTCCACCTCTGCCTTCCAAGTGACTAGAACTACAGGTGCGCACTACCATGCCCAACTACTTTTTTTGGTTTATTGTAAAGATGAGGTCATGCCAAGTTGTCCCGGCTGGTCTTGAATCCATGGGCTCAGGCAGTCCTTTCACCTTGGCTTCCCAAAGTGCTGGGATTATAGGCATGAGCCACCACAACCGACTGACATATCTTTAATATGAATATAACAGTAGGTAAATGCTATGTCCAGAAGGTCTACAAAAAAACAGAAAACTGATTATTTGGGAAAGGAGAGTAGAATTGGGGAGATTAAACATTATCTCAGTAGTTTGAATGTATTAATACAAGAAAGAATGTATTAATACAAGCAATGAAAGGTCCAGTGGTTTAAAGCATGTCACTGCACCAGCTGAACTGGAAGGCTGGTGGCGACTCAAGCACTTGGTTGGGTTTGCAGTTGCCAAGTTGCTTGTGTGCCTCCACTGGGCCTCTTCCTTCCCTGCCACTCCTTCTTCCTCCCAGCTTGCTGAGCTTGCTGCCCCGACTCCCTTCCTCTCTCCTCTTCCCCCATTGAGGCTCTGCCAACTGGAAAAATTCCTCCTTTGCCCTTCCACCCTTCTGAGAACTTTGAGTTGGCAAGGGACCAGGAAACTCTGAAGGAAACTGCTTCTGAGAACGATGCTAGAAACGTAGCCATGTTCTTATGTTAGGACCAAGTGACTCCCGCAAGTAGAGCCCAGAGGCACTTCTGCAAGTGGATTCTGTGAATATCTCTTGAATGCCTCCTGGGTGCAAGCACCCCTGCCAGGTTGTGGCCTTTTGATACTTGGACTGGCATATTCCTTCGTGCCTGAATCCTTAATGTTTGGTATGGGCTGGGCTCATTCCTACTGTGGATTTCCGTATATTGACCCGTTCTGAAAATTCTACAATGTGGTGGGTATTTTTAAGTGTGAACTTGGTGAACTCCAATCAAAAGCAGATTTTACACACACACAATCGATATATGGTATGAATGGAGAGGCAGTAACAGAGAGGGAATTGTGTTAGGAAAATGACTCTTGCCTCAGAAATGCTTGGAGCGCATTTGGCGCCCTGGGGCACCTTCTCTGGAAGGGGGACTTAGGGTGTCAGCGGAGGGACCGTATTCGGAGCCTGCAGGCGGTGAGCAATGTCATCCACTCACTCTATTTCTTTTCCTTTTGCTTTTTGGGATGGAGAAGCAGAATTGAGGATGGAAGAGGGCTACCAAGGTGGCAGCTTTTCCAATAGGAACTGTTTTAGTGGCAGAAAAGTACCATTCCCAGGATCTGCAGGATCTGCTTCCCTTGTCTCACAGTCCTGATTATCAGTTGCCCATTGTTCTTTTGGAACAACGGGGCTGATTTTTCCGTTGGAATCTGACAAAATTCAGTATGGCTTTGCAGAACTGCCAATTAAAAGGACACAGTCGAGAATGACACGGGCACAAATGCAGAGGGTTGCCTGCGCACGCACCCTGCTTCAGAAATGTTCTCCTCTTTGGTTTCCGTCCTCAGTTTTATATGGGGGGGAAGCTTTCTCTGAAGGAAAAATAAAATGGATTGTCCCATGGGGGGGCACACGTATGTTTGAAAGGCTGTCTAGTTGAGGGGCGCTGAGTAGGGAGGAGGAGACCTTTCAACATTGTTAACTTCCAGCACCCACTGGGTGTTTGGGGGCACATCAGAGGGAAACTGCCTCATTTTTCAAGCCTGGGCTCCAGAGGTGCCGCTGTCTTGGGCCGTTTGGACGGAGCAGATACTTCCTATGGAAGCTTTTCTAAAAAGACAGCAGGGTTGAGTTGGTCAGGACTATGTGCTAGGATTCGGGAGGTAGTGGTCTCTTTGCAGGTTTAGCTGTTAATTTGGTGGCTTACACTCTACAAGTCATGTTAAATTATCTGGAGGGGGGTAGGATGAGTAATTTTCCCATCATTACTATACTGTCTCAAACAGAGAGGATAGTCAATAACCAACTGTTGATGATGTCGCTTTTCTTAACACTGAATCATTCGCTGAGAGAAGTCCGTAAGCTTGACTGGTTTTAACTGCCTGCTACTTGGAAAGCTTTATGATAAACACTATGAAGGTTGGGAAGTCAGTCTGGGCTGATACACAGGGCCTAGGACCTCACCATTGGGAGAGCAGTCCCATTTAATGTTGGAAAAATGTTGGACAAATTGGCACTATTAGGAGTCAAGGGACCCTAATGCCCTGAGCCAGGAAAAACTTGAGACCAACTTCTGTAGGCGTCAATTTCTCTGTCCTCGATTTCTTGACCCTCCTCCCCATTCCCCCCAATCACACACATTTTGTGAGTTTTTCTCTTGTTTATCTTTGAAAAGATTGATTTATATATTTGTACAGAAAATCCCAGAGCCTTTTCCTCTTAATGCTATAAAGTTGCCATTTAATGAGGCGTTTGGAAGGCCACCCAGCCACTTGAAATCTGAAGTGTCACACTGAGGGATTGTTACCCAGAAGTATTTACATTGGAGCTGGGGCTTTAACTCTCTTTTGGCAATTGATTAATTTACCGCAAGAGCCAATAAATCCTTGGGCAGATGAGGAGCAGATTGGAGGGGAGGAACTTCGGTTTCAGCCGTTTTCTTTTGGAATGCTTTTAACACTTGGCCCGGGGAGGATTGTGTCCTTTTGTTTCGTTAAATAGTTCGAATTGGCCATTTTTTGGTGCCGTTCAGAAAGGCCTGTCAGGCAGGCAGGAAGAAAGTGACAGGGTTGCCCTGGTTCTGGCTTTTCCCCAGTTAAGAAAATGTTTGAAAATGCATTTTCTTAAAAGTAGAACTGTGTAAATAATAGATTAGGTCTGAAAAGTCCTTCAGAGTATAAGGCAGTGGGAGCCATGGGAGCAGAGTCCCCGTAGTAGCCAACGCTGTTTTATGTGTTGGGGAGAAAAACTCTGCCACTTTCTTTCAAGAATTGGGAAGAAGGCCTGGCTGTGGTCCTAGTATGTCCGTGTAGGCCTTCTCTCTTGGAGGTATTGAGACCCATGTGGAATATCGCCTTCCTGAGCAGTGACAAGGCTGAGCTGTTCTTGTCCAGGTTTTGTGTGGAGAGAGACCCAAGAGAGGTTCTAGAGCAGTGCTGTCTGATAGAACTTTCTGGTTGATGACAGTGTTCACTGAGGTAGCTGATACATCTACCACTAGCCATGTGTGAAATGTTGTGTGTGACACATGACAAAGAATTGAATGTTTCGTTGTAATTATGTTTAAGTAGCAGCATGTGGCAGGTGGGTATGGTATTGGACAGTGCCATCCTGGGGGGCTTTTATGCTTTTCTAAAGAACTCTGTTAATACCCTTTGATTTTCACAGCCTGCTCATGAGGGACAGACGTTTGGTAGAGAGTCGATTCCCAGGGAAAAATGAAGAAACCAGGACTCGGAAAGCCAAATGAATGGCTCAGATCATGCACTAATAAAAACAGCCAAGCTGGGACTAGAGCCAGGGCCCCTTCTGCCCTGACTCCCACCCCTTACAGCCCCTCAGAACCGAGCTTTAGATGTTAATTAGTAGTACTACTTAGCAGGGGACCCTGGCCACAAAGAGAAGGCTGGCTTCACATCTGGAATCTTGGCCGTGGGCTGTGTATTTAATCTTCTCCTTTTAAATCAAACAGGTTTAATGAGCAGGGAGAGTTGGAAATCCCTCTGGGCCTTTAAATCCAAGGAGAGGGTTCTCTGGAATGAGAGGAAATGGGCCAGACAGGTGGAGTGACTCCCCTCCTCTCTGGCCTCCTTTGCATGGCTCTGTCTGTGGCAGTTACAAGCAGGAAAGGACCTTTGGAGACTTGTGGTTCTAGTTTCCCATCCTTAATATGCTGTAAAAAGGCCAGACCCTGGGACAAACAGCATCCACTTGGATAATCCTGATGCTATCAGTGCGTCTGGCAACTGTATTAACGTGCCCCTTGCCGCTGTATAAACCAGAACCCTAAACACCCAGTGCCTTAATGGGCTCCAGCTCCATCCTCACCTTCTCTGGATGCTGTCCCATCTCATCCTGGAGGACTGTAAGAAAAGCCTAGAGGCCGGACGCCATGGCTCACACCTATAATCCCAGCACTTTAGGAGGCTGAGGCGGGAGGATTGCTTGAGCCCAGGAGTACCAGACCAGCCTGGACAACGTAGCGAGATCACCATCTCTACAAAAAAAAAATCAAAAAATTAGCCAGACATGTGCCTATCGTCCTAGCTACTTTGGAGGCTGAGGCAGAAGCATCACTTGAGTCCAGGAGTTTGAGGCTGTGGAGAGCCATGATTGTGCCATTGCACTCCAGCCTGGGCAACAGAGTGTGACCCCAAACTCAAAAATAAAATAAAAGCTCAGGGTTTTTTCGATTTCTAAGGGGCATCTTTAGAGAGGGGATGGTTTCACGGGCAGAGTGCTGGGGCACTGGGCAGAGAGATCTGGGTTAGAACAGTGAACACTTGTCAGTACTGTCAATTCTCGGGAATTCTAGCTGTGGATTGGATGCCAGTGTGGCTTTCCCAACTGCTCCCAGCAAGTTCTAGCTATTGCCAGCCTGTTGGTGCCCAGACCATGCCAATATGCCCAGGGAAGCAAAGGAGAAGCAAGACTGATACTGTTGTTAAAGGGTTGATGGAATAACTAGAAGAGAAACCTGTTGTGGCAAATCAAAGCTACCTGTCAAGCTTTCATATCCTTAACTAATTTCTGATTACCTACTCCTCACATTTTATTACCCATCTCCCTTCTTGCCTACCTACCTACAGTAACCACAGTAGGTCATGGGGACTTGACCTTAAAAACAAAACAAAACTCCCCGCGGGTTCGAGACCAGCCTGGGCAACATGGTGAAACCTCGTCTCTACAATAAAAGTAAATAAACCAAACTCATACTAAGCACCAACCTGTATTTGCTGTTTATTGGTAGGGTTGTCATAGGATCTCTCTTACATACCAGGGCACTTCTGAGAGTGAAAGAGGATACTGATCATGATACTGGGATAAGCAGCTTAAACCAGAATGATCCAAGAACAACAGGGCAGGTTGAGCATCCACTGTGTGTCTGAGTTTGGGGCACACAGGTGAGGAAGGCCTAGTTTTTTCTGGGAGCTTCTCCTTCTGGCTCACAGTCTGGTGCTCCTTCTGCTCACAGTCTGGTGGTGGAGACAAGTGTGGTAGGCACAGGCAGTGTGTAGGCACATGAGTGTGGAAACAGTTATGAACAAGGTATGGGGTGGGAGGAGCAATGGGAGAGGGCAAGGATGGGTTTTCTAGAGAGAAGGAGATGCAAATTCTGTTCTCTTTTTGGCTTATTTCTCCAGGAAAGAATTGCTTTTTGATACAAAGCAATGTTGAAACTATTAAACTTTTTGTATCCACTGACCAGGACCTTTCAACCATCCCCTTGTGGGTGATTTGTGTAAGTCTTGGCTGAGTCACATATTGGATAAGACCATATGTACCAAGAGTCATCTTTGAAATCATCCTATGCCCTCATTACTGCTTAGACCAACATTGACTGTGGCTTATGCAAAAACTAACAAACAAACCAAAACAACCTCAGCTGGGTGTAGTGTCTTATGCATGTAATCCCAGCACTTTGGGAGGCCAAGGCAGGAGGATTGCTTGAGCCCAGGATCTTGAGATCAGCCTAGGCAACATAATAAGACCTCATCTCTACAAAATTAAAATTAGCTGGGCACAGTGGTGCATTTCTGTAGTCCCAGCTACTTGGGAGGCTGAGGCAGAAGGATCGCCTAAGTCAAGAAGGTTGAGGCTGTGATGATCTGTGATTGTGCCACTGTCCTCCAGCCTAGGTGAGACCTTATTCAGAAAACAAGCAAATAAAAAACACCCTTAAATATGTAGGCAATGAATTTTAATGAGTATAAGGTGACTACAGTGCAGTACACATAAAGCAATCAGCTATGTCTGACACCTGTCTTAAGGTATAAATCTTATTGTGTAGGTTCTTATCCTATTCTCCTTATACTGGGGATGGTTTAGAGCCTCCACAGGGATGTGGGTGTGCCTGTGTGTATTTGTCTGTGGACTGCAATTTCTAAAAATTTCAGACTAGTTACAAAAAATTGGTTTAGGCATTGTTAGCCTGACATTGTTAGGCCAAAACTTCCCGGGTCTAGTCTGAGACCAACATAATGCATTTAAAGGGTGCTCTGTATGAGAAGAATTGACACTGAAGTTTTGACCAAAAGAAATCGAGTCTTCAGCCTTTCATCCCCCTAAGTCAGTGGGCTGCAGCTACATTTGGCCTATTCTGAATGGGTTGGAAGCCAGGCAGGGTATGGTGTAGGATTTCAACGGTGGTCTCAGGCCAGATTCCCCTGCTGTGGGTTGAGTGACGTGGATGACGTTGGGCTGTTCCTGACTTGGTGTGTTTTTCCCTTCCCAGTGTGTATGTATTGCACTAATAAGATCAGAACAATTAAAAATAATTTTTAAGGAGAAAATTCTCAGCCCTACTACTCAATACATATCAACTGTATTTTGCTTGTCCAAGTTCTTCCAAACCCCTGTCTGCATGCTCACTTATAATAACATGGTTATAGTCTATCCTGATTTCATTTTATTCTGGTTTTACTGTAGCCTGAAATTAAGTATGGGGTGAGTTGGTGTGACCTAAAGGATTGAAAGATAATGTCTTAAGTATGGCTGAGTCCTCAGCCCAGTGAATCCTTAATGCTGGTTGAGGAAATGCCCTAGAAGATTATTCACATGCTGGAGAGTTTTTCTGAATATTATTAGCTCATTTTCTCAAACTTGCCCCAATTGTGTCCTTCCTTACTTTTGCCAAGTGCAATGAAGTGAATGTTTGTTTCCCTGAAACCCTAACCCTGAAGGTGATGGTATTAGGTGGTGGAGCCTTTGGAGGTGATTAGGACATGAGGGTGGAGTTCTTGTTCATAGGATTAGTGCCATTATAAAAAGAGGCCTAAGAGAGACCCTTTGTCCCTTCTGATATTTGAGGACACGGCAAAAAGGCAGCCACCTAGGAAGAGGGCCCTCATCAGACGCTACTGGTACCTTGACCTTAGACTTCCCAGCCTCCAGAACTATGAGAAGTAAATTTCTACTGCTATTTATAAGCCACCAAGTTTATGGTATTTTATTATAGCAGCAAAGTAGAGTAAGATGCCAAGTTACTTTTAGCCCACTGACATGTCTTCTGCTGAGATTTGTCAGAAAGAGGATCATCTAATTTGGCTGAGATGATGGAATGACTTTAAATTCTGCCCAGAACTTCACATGAATGTACTGTAAATCCCCTTCTCCTTTTTTTCCACCCAGCCACCAAATAAGCATACCTCCCTCATGAAGGTGCCTCTGGCTTTTCCTTTCCTCCCTCTGTCTGCTGCCATCTCATCCCAAAGGCTGTGTTATGTTTACACCTCAGTGGCAGGCACTGGCTGTAAGGCTTTTTCCCATCCTGACTCCTTCCTGTCTTCATGGCTATGGATAATAGCCATCTTCTGGACTCTGTTAGGGAGTTAGCTTTATTAAACCTCAATGCTGTGTCAGGGTGTTTATATACATTCTCACTGTAATCCTTCCAACCATACTGTGAGATAGCTATTTGTTCTGTTGTGCTAATGAGGAGACCACAAGTTGGAATTTAAGAAATGTGCGTAAGACTCAGTAATGTTAGGATACGGAAACTGGCTGCCTTCCAGTCCTGTTGTTTTCCGTTGGACTGTGCTTTCCTCTGGCCTCTCTGACACCTCCCAGGTATTACGACAAAAATTAAAAAATGACTACACTATCAGGCATGGGGTATATTATTGGAGTAGAGAAGGGATCAGAGAGAAAACCATCAGCTGGTTTTCTGGTGATAACTAGAGAGTTGGCCAATGAGCAAATCCTAGGTGACTCATTGCCTCGTCAGATTCCTATTTGATACCCTCATGTGGTTCTTCTTTATACCCAACTACCCAGGGCCACAGTTTAGTGCCTGTTTGGGCTTGCCCTCCTCAGCAGCATTTTAAGCTTTGGACTTTACCCAGCTCCTTTCTCCAAATAAAATCCACCCATGAAAAAAAAAAGTTTATTGAGACAGGCGCAGTGGCTCTTGCCTGTAATCCCAACACTTTGGGAGACAGAGGCAAGAGGATTGCCTAAGCCCCTGGGTTCGAGACCAGCCTGGGTAACTTGGCAGACCTCGTCTCTACAATAAATCAAAAAATTTTCTAGGCGTGGTGGCGCACATCCGTGGTTCCAGCTACTTAAGGCCGAGATGGAAGGATCACCTGAGCCCATCAGGTTGAGGCTGCAGTGGCCATGAATGTGCTGCTGCACTCCAGCCTGAGCCTAGAGTGAGACTTTGACTCAAAAAATGAAAAAAAGTTTATTTAATATCTACTATGTGCTCAGCCCTATGCTAAGGGCTGATCCATAGAGACTGTTAAATAAATTAAATTTATGTTTCTCAAACAAGCATTTCTGAGTCTTTAGAGATGCATACGAATTTATAAAATTGTGTTTATTACAGTAAGTTTTAAAAATACTTTACCAATTACTAAGAAAAAAACTTTTTTACAGCAATAATTTACAACTAAAAGAGCAATAAAGTAAAATTTTATTTGCTTAGGTCAGTATTACGCAAATGAAATCTATGGATATAGGATGGAGATCTAATAAAATTTTGTTCTCCTTTGAAATGGGTCTACAACACTTTGGGAGAATGAAGTGGGAGGATTACTTGAGCCCAGGAGTTCGAGACCAGTCTGGAAAACATAGCAAGACCTCATCTCTACAAAAAAAAGAGAAAAAAATCAAAAAGTTAGCTGGGAGTGGTGGTGGGCACCTGCAATTCCAGCTACTCAGGAGGCTGAGGCAGGAGGATCACTTGAGCCCAGCAAGTTGAGGTTGCAGTGAACCCTGACTGTGCCACTGCAATCCATCCTAGGCAACAGAGTGAGACCTGGGCTCACAAACAAACAAATAAATAAAAATGGGTCTATGTATTACTCTTGTGTGAAAAATACAGGGTCAAAATACTTTTTTCCTCCTGCAGAAACATGTATATTCTAAAATGCTTTATGAAATAACTCACATCTTGAAATTTAGGATGCCAGGGCTGTGTCAGGCTGATGGAAAAAATATTTCTGGAAAAAAATGATCCTTTGGGTGTCTCTTGTCACAACTCAAAAACCATTATTCCTGCTCTTGGAGAGTCTGTGGGCAGCTTGGGCTGCTTCACCTTCTCTGTGGTACTTTCCCAGAAACCCAGTATGATCCCTGTGTCCTCTCAGCCCTCGGGGTGTGGCCCACCCTCTGTCATCACTCTTTTATGCTGTCTGATGTTCAGGTGTAAGAGTGATATGTGTTCAGAAGACTTGCTGGCTGAAGTTGCACTTGAGATCCCAGTCGTGACTGACCTTGAGACTCCTTATTTCCCCCAGAATCACCAAGTGCCTTCTTTTGGTGTGAAAATGTTTTCTTTTCCTGGGGCTCAAGTAGCTAAAGAAATAGTATGCACAAAGTTTCCAACAAGCAACAAATTACAATCTAGTTAAGTGTGGAAGAGACGCATAAGTAACATCCAGTGATACAAGGTTTCATTTTGCTTGACCATTGTTTTGTGTGTTTATCTTTTCACCCTTAGAGGGTGGATGCTTTTAGTCATTTTTTTCCTCCCTGGAGTTGACTGTATCATGAGCATTTTGTTTACTGATGAACTAAAATGAATCATACCCCCAAAAAGTACAGGGTATGGTAGGGTCCAGACCTGGTTTACTTCAAGTCTGTTGGCCCATGCCCAGGATTACCTACTTCTATCAGTTGAACAGGCAGTTGCACAGAATATGTGATCAATGAAAAAAGTGTAGAGATAACGGTGTAAAGCAAGGCTGGGACAGTGAGTCCTAGCAGCAAAGGCCTAAAAAGAAGCCTTGGTGGCCATGCACAGTGGCTCATACCTGTAATTCCAGCACTCTGGGAGGCTGAGCCAGGAGGATGGCTTGAGCTCAGGAGTCTAAGACCAGCCTGGGCAACATAGCAAGACCTTGTCCCTACAAAAAAATCAAAAATTTAGCCAGGCATGGTGGCACATGGTTGTAGTCCCAGTTTCTCTGCAGGCTGAGGTGGGAGGATGACTTGAGCCCAGGAGTTCGAGGCTGTGGTGAGCTGTGATCATGCCACTACATTCCAGCCTGGGCAAGAGAGTGAGATCACGATTCAAAAAAAAAAAAAAAGAAAAGAAAAGAAATTGGGTTTCTCTAGCTAGTTTTCAGGGACAAAGGGCCAGTGATGGATTGAGTAAAATGCTGACACCACCTCCCCACCCCCCCACCCAGTGATCTCCTATCCAAGTTGGTGAATGGTCAGACTTCGGGAGTTTGACGTAGAAAGCTTTTCTGAGAGCTGCTACTCTTCCGTCTTTTCCTCTGAAGTAAACCTTCCACCTTCCACCCCTGGTTGTCTACAGGCTCTGGACTTTGCCATCCTTAGAATTGTGGTACTGCTGGCGAGTGTTGTTTGGTGTGAACTGCACTGCCCTCTCACCTGGCAAAGAGATGTTCACACAGTATGTGGATGCTAAGAGCCTTCTGAACCAACCCTGTCCCAGCCAAGCCTATCCTAGCTCTGAGTGAAGTTTCTTTCAAATGTGTGATAACTCACTAGACAGGTCACCCAGGATGACTTTTGGGTCAGCCTTTGAGGATAGATGGAGCTTCTTTTTTCAAAAAAGAAAGTACTGGACTTTGAGCCTTGTCATGGTAGGTTGTTTTCCTGCGGATGGTCCAGTCTCTGGATCGGCTCCTTCTGTCTTCTGTGATTTGGCCTCAGGGTCTTGGTATCACATCACAGCTCCACTGTGAACTAGCTGGGTAGTCTCTGGTGAATATTTAGCTTTGCTGAGTGTGTGGTCTGAATGTTTGTGTCTCCTCCACATTCATATGTTGAAATCCTAACCCCCAAGGTGATGGGTAATTAGGTCATGAAAGTGGAGCCCTCATGAATGGGATGAATGCCCTTATAAAAGAGGTTCAGGGGAGCTCATTTTCCCTTTGTGCCATGTGAGGATACAGTGAAAGATGCCCTCCATGAACTAGAAAGTGACTTTCACCAAACACTGATTCTGAAATGCCTTGATATTGGACTTCCCAGCCTCCAGAGCTGCTGCAAGTAAATTTCTGTTATTTATAGGCTGCCTAGTTTATAGTGTTATGATTTGGCAGCCTGAATGGATTAAGGCAATGTTTTTCTGTAAATTATGAGTAACATTGCTTCCCACTCAGAACTGTTGCAGGACTAGAATGGAAGAATGCATGTAAAACTGTTGACACAGTGCCTGGCATGTGGCACACAACAAATAATGTAGTAAACAGTGTTTTGAGGATGGCAGCAGGTGAACATTTGGGATGCACAGTTGTGTTTCCTCATATGTGCCCCCTCTGGCTCCTTCCAGAAGCAGATTCCAGGAAGGCACAGATAGCCCAGTGTACCAGCCTTCCATTATGGCTGTGTTAGACAGTCAGGAAACACTCATAAGCAAATGTGATCTTGGCAGAATTTATTTATGCATTTGCTGACTCTTACCCTTCCTATATAGAAAGCAATCTACATGTAGACAGAATTGTAAAGAGCTCACCGTCATTGCTGATGGGAGTCAGACTACATTCCTTACCTGAAGGGGATAAGCAAAGGGCTTTGGGCCTAGAAGGAGGGTCAGCTCCAGGCTGCCCTTCTTGAGTCAGGGGAGGTCATAACAAAGGCTTCTGCAGCATCTGGCCAGCCTTGCCCACTCCCTGCTTTGGTCCTGTTGTTGAGCATCTGTCTGCCTGAGGAAGCAAGACCCTGCCAAGAGAAAATGAGGCTGGAGACCATCATTAGGTGATTTCACGTGTAAAATGCTGTTCATTTATTTCTTGGGGGGCAGAAGGTAGAAGAATATGTGAGCCTCCAGAAGTCCTGAAGCCATCTCTCTTGATTATGGTCGTGAGAAACAGCTAGTTTTACTTCCCTGAATTTTGTTTCTTTATGTAATAGACATACTTACTGTCGATTTTTGCTAGGCCCCAAGGTTTTTGTGGGGATGTGGGATGAGGAGAAGAGAAACTCCAGCAAGAATGCTTACAGAGAGTATTTTACTTATTAATCTTCTACTAAAAGTGAGTTTCATAAATCTTTCTGGACAAACACCTATTTTATTTTAAAATAATTTAATTTTTTTGTTTTGCCTGAATGCTATTGTGTTGCCAGGTAAGAAAACAGGAGGGAAATTGAAGGCAAGAACTGATCTAAGAATTTTCTACCTGCCAAGCATTTTAAATATGAATTCAAGCTCATGACTGGTAAGAATAGATGACTTTACGTTATATAGTTTTAGTGGCTCTTGATTTTGTCTGTTTCAAATTTGGGAAGTAAATACTTCCCCCCCCAATCAATTTTCAGTACCTTAGTGAGTTGACATATAGTGTTAGGAAATCCACATGTCCACATCTGTCCTCCTAGGAGGTTTTAAAAAAAAAAAAGCTTTATTGAGATAAAATTATTATACATTTCATGCATTTAAAGTTTACAATTAAGTGGTTTGTAGTATATTCACAAAGTTGTGCAAACATCACCACTATCTGATTTTAGAACATTTTTTCACCCCCCCAAAAGAAACCCTGTCCCCAATTTCCCCCAAACTCCCCAGACCCTGGCAGCCACTAATCTACTTCCTATATGTTTCCTTTCCTGGACATTTTATATAAATGAAATCGTGCAGTTTGTGGTCTTTTGTGACTGGCTTCTTTCACTTAGCATATATTCAGCGTTCATCTATGTTGTAGCATGTATCAATGTTTTATTTTTCTTTACCACCAAATAACAGTCTAGTGTTATATATTGACCAGTTGATGAATATTTGGATTGTTTGTACACTTTGGCTATTGTAAATAATGCTGTTGTGAACATTCATGTACAAGTTTTTGTGTGAACACATGTTTGTGTTTCTTTTGGGTGTATACCAAAGAATGGCATTGCTGGGTCATATGGTAACTGTGTTTAATATTTTGAAGAACTGCCGGGCTTGGTGGCTCAGCCTGTAATCCCGCGCCTTTGGGAGGCTGAGGTGAGTGAATTGCCTGGCGGGTTCGAGACCCACCTGGGCAGACGAGACCTCATCTCTACAATAAATCAAAAAATTAGCATGGTAGTGCGTGCCTGTAATTCCGACTACTCAGAAGGCTGAGGCAGAAGGATCACCGGAGCCCAGCAGGTAGAGGCTGCGGTGGCCGGGAGCGTCCAGTGCACTCCAGTCTGGGCGACAGAGGGAGACGCCAACTCAAAAAATATTTTGAAGAACTGCTAAACTTTTCCAAAGTAAGAAAATTACTTTTAAAAAATTATATACATCCTAGTGGATATGACAAGGTATCTCGTGATTTTGATTTGCATTTCCCTGATGACTAATGATGTTGAACATTTTTTTCATGTGCTTGCTGTTTTTGTATATTATTGGAGAAATCTGTTCAAATCCTTAGCCTATTTTTCACTGGACTCATCTGTTTATTAGTGAGTTGTTACTTTTTAAATATATATTCTTGATACAATCTCTTATATGACCTGCAAATATTTTCTCCCATCCTGCTTTTCATTTTCTTGATGATATCCTTAGAAGTACAAAAAAAAAGTTACTGTTAGCTAAGTCCAATTTATTATTTTGTTACTTGTAAATTTTATTTTGTATCTGAGGTGGCTTTGCACAGCATAAGGTCATGAAGATTTACCTCTATTTTTGTTTCTAACATTTTTATAGCTTTAGTTTTTATATTTAGTCTATAATCTATTTCTGTATTATTTTTTGTTAAAATCTAAACTTTTGCTTAGGGGTCCAACTTCATTCCTCTGTGTGTGAATATCCAGTTTTTTGGCACCATTTGTCAAAAGGGTGGAAGAAATTGCATATCATATACTTGATAAGAGATTTGCATTCAGAAGAAAAAAACTCTTACAACGGAAAACTAAAAAAAAATTATGTAATTTAATAGTAAGAAGAATAGGAAAGAAAAAGTCATTTTCAATTAGTGAAAGCATACTTATTTTAGTATTTTGAAGAAGTGTATTTCAAGTGTGTCTGTTTTAATGAATCAAAATGCAAATAAATCAGCAAAATCATAACCAGTCTTTCTCATGAGATACTGACCCAATATTGAGTTACATCATTTCTTATAAGTTTAATTGTTAGTGAGAATTTACTGCATCTACAAATTATGAATTGCTGAGGTTTACCTTAATGAAATCAGCCACAAATGTTAAGAGTCAAGGAAAAGTTTATTTAGTCGTCACTCAACAAACAAGCATTTAATGAGTGTTTGCTATGGGCAAGGCTAGTAATGGCTGACGCCAGGAAAATAAAATAGATCTCTGTCTTCCTAGGGTCTTTTAAAGGGTCTTTTAAAAGACCCTTTCTAGGGTCTTTTAAGCGAACCACTTTTTGTAAACATGCCAAAATATTGCCTGAGGAAACAGTAAAATTGCTGTTATTGTTATTGCCGGATTATGAGAATAACCTGGTAGCTCAAATATGGACACTTGAGTCTACTGAGTTGAACACAGAGTAGCAGGTGGTGAGTATTACTGGAAAGGTACAGGTAAAGAATTCTGGGCAGAGTTGCCCTAAATAAGGCTGAAGTTATAACTAAGCGTCAGGGAAGAAGCAGCACACCTCAGTGTTGTTACTTGTCTTTTACATTAGCCTGTAAAATGATTCAAGGGAGTCTGTTTTACCTGGGGAGGAGGAGTAAGTTTGTGTTTTGATCAGTATCCCTTTCTCTCTCTTTTTTTAAGTTAGTGAAACAAAGCAAAGCAAATCTTTTCGGTGTTCTTTCTAGTTTAAGCTGAAGTAGTTGGATAATCTGTTTTCCCATTCTCTACCCAAAACCTGAGGATGCTGGGGTTTTCTTCCTCTTCTTACTAAGCCAGTTAGGAATCTTCCTCCATGTTATTGGTCTGTATTTTTCTCCCGTGAGGTTGAGTTCAGCCTACTACTGGAGATGTTTGCATTTTCTAACCCAGTGGATCACTAGTTAAATATTAAATATAACTTCATGTTGGCTTTCTGCATGTTCTTTTTGGTCACAAAAGTATCTTTTCCAGGTTGAGTTAAAGCACCTTGGTGAGAACTTTCCAGAGTAAGAATGTCTTTATTCGAGTATTGGATGTGTTTTTTTGTTCTTGTTTTGTGTTTGTTTGTTTGTTTGTTTGGTTGGCAGAGCTAGCTGAGGCTTATTGGGGGGGGGTTGAATTAGTGTTTAGTTGTGGGCATGGGCAAGAGGGGTGTACCCCAGGCAGTAAACTACCCCAAGGGTGGGCTGAGGGGTAGGGCTGAGCCTCAGGAGGGGCTCCCGTCCCTAGGCTCTCCCACCTCCCTTACAGACTCTAGGGTGGCCACAGGAGAGTACAGCTGTGGTGGCCTCCCACTTGGGCAAGACATCAGAGGACTCAGACACCAGCTTCCCTTCAAGGGTCTGGTGCAGCTGAAAGAGCTGGAGACCCCGCCAGAACCAAAGCCGTAGCTGAGGCTGGAGCCGTAGGCCGAGCTCAGGGCACATGAGTAACCACTGGTGGTCTTGGCGTGGATGCTCGCGTTCCGCATGCCAGATTCCAGCCGGCTCTCCTCGCCCTCCAGCAGCTTCCGGTAGGTGGCGCTCTCGATGTCTAGGGCCCGCTTGACCAAGTTCAAGAGCTCGCCTTACTCGCGCAGCTGCCGCCCCACATCCTGCTTGGCCCGCGGCAAGGCGGCCTCCAACTCCGCCAGCTTGGCGTTGGTGTCCTTAATGGCCATCTCTCGCACAACTCCGCGTCTGCAATGGCGGTCTCCAGGAAAACCCTCAGGCCTTTGAGACCCTCTGTCTCAGCCTGAAGCCAGCTTATATTTCGGTTCATCGGGTGCTTCCTGGCCAGCGTCTGCAGCTCCTCGTGCTTGGTCTGGTATACGTTCTCGGCCTCAGCCCGGATGCAGCTGGTGATCTCCTTGTACTGGCCTGGATGTTAGGGTCCACCTCCAGCTTGAGAGGACTCATCAGGCTGTGGTTCATTCACAGTGACGGCTGTGATAACACTGGCTCTGGCATAGCCTCCATCCAGGCTGGTGCCCGGGTCACCTCAGAAGCTGCTGCTGCTGCCCACCTGGGAGAAGCTCGCACAGCTCATGCCGGCACCAGGCCACTGGGTTGGAGCAGCTGCTGAAGACCCGGGGGCTGGAGGTGGGCATTTTGTAGGACTTCTGGGTCATCCTGATAGACATGGTGGAGGCTAGAGTGGAAGTAGGCTGTGGAACAGGCAGATAGTCGAAAAGGAGCCAAGAAGCTACCTGGAGATCGGTATCTTCTGATGATGTGAATGTTTGGCTGCAGTTATTCATAACATTTCTTCTTCTTTTCTTTCCTTTCTTTCTTTCTTTTTTTTGGGGGGGTGGGGGGATCGGGATCTCACTCTGTTGCCCGGGCTAGAGGGCAAGCACTGGCATGATCACAGCTCATAGCAGCCTCTACCCCCTAGGCTCAGACGATCCTTCATCTCAGCATCCTGAGTAGCTGGGACTACAGGCATATGACACCCTGCCCGGCTAACTGTTTTTATTTTTTTATAGAGACAAGATCTCACTATGTTGCCCAGGCTGGTCTCTAACTCTGGGGCTCAAGCAATCTACCTCAGCCTCCCAAAGTGCTGGGATTACAGGCATGAACCACCATGCCTGGCCAACATTTCATTTTGAAAGGCTGGGAGCAACCCATTCAGAGCCTTGAGGCCATGGACCATCTGCTAGAAGTTGATAACTTTTGTTACAGGTCTTAGGTAGGTGGGAAAGGTTTGCCTATTATTTTCTATTGTTACCATCTTTCCTCAGCAGAGAGTAACTGTATATCATATACTGTTTTATATTTCAGTTTCCTGCCCACACCCCACCCCTCCCCCAATTCTTGGCTAGCTTCAGTGAGTCTTCTTGGTTTTTAAGTGTGTTGTTGCTAAGTGTGAAATTGAGGAAATTTTAACTGAGATACCACATAAGCAAAATAAACCTCATGTTACTGATGTCTAATTTGTTTAGTTTTATCAGTGATTTGGAAATCTTTTAATAGAATACTCAAAATATCTAGGCCAGAATTTTTTTTTCTTACTTTTCCACATTTGGATAGTTTGATATCCAGTAATAATTATGACATGTTCTTTGAGTTGTGTTAGTTGTCTAATTCCAGGTAGAATGCTTGTAGGACAAGTTTATAACCAAAAAGAGAACTGAGGGGGGAAAAAAATCAACATAAAGGGGTTTATTTTGTTATAATGGGACAATTGTTTTGTTGACAGTTTTGGTTATAATGACCTCTGAATGTGGTTTTTTT
Organism: Cephalopachus bancanus; assembly: GCA_027257055.1. Lineage (NCBI taxonomy): Eukaryota > Metazoa > Chordata > Mammalia > Primates > Tarsiidae > Cephalopachus > Cephalopachus bancanus. Next base: position 9,303,665 of record JAPVLO010000082.1, read on the forward strand.
TTTTTTTTTTTGGTTTTTTTTGAGTTGGAGTCTCACTCTGTCGCCCAGACTCGACCCGCTGGGCTCTGGCGATCCTTCCGCCTCAGCCTTCCGAGTAGCCGGAATTACAGGCGCGCGCGACCACACCTGGCTAATTTTTTGATTTATCGTAGAGATGAGGTCTCGCTGCCCAGGCGGGTCTCGAACCCGCGGGCTCAGGCCATCCACTCACCTCAGCCTCCCAAAGGCGCGGGATTGCAGGCTGAGCCCCCGAGCCCGGCCTCTGAATGTTTTAAGTGGCCTTACTCCTTACCTGTCTTCACTTGGGCTGCCATAGTAAAGTAACAGACTGCATGGCTTGAACAACAGACATTTATTTTCTCATGGTTCTAGAGGCTGAGAAGTCCATGAAGAAAGTGCCAGCATGATTAGTCTGGTGAGAGCTCTTTTCCTTGTTTATAGATGACTGCCTTCTGGGTGTGTCCTCACATGAACGAGAAAACAAGCAAGCAAGCTCTCTAGTGTCTCTACTTATAAGGGCACTAATCCCATCAGGAGGACCCCACCCTCATGACCTCATCTAAACCTAATCATCTCCCATAGGTCCCATCCTAAATACCATCACTTTGTGATTTAGGGCTTCAGCATATGAACTGGGGGATGGGGTGAAAGACACAGTCCACAGTATTATCCTTTGGATTCCCCTTCATAGTCATAAAAGACATAAGGGCTTCGATCAATATACCTGTCAGGGTTATTGTATATTTCCTTCAAGAGATCCACTGAAAGCTACATGGTATGACATCAGACTGATTCATCCATTTCCAGGGAAGTAGAGATGAGAGAAGACACCGTGAAATATAACATTTAATGTTTGTTTAATATTCCATGCTTTATGAATGAAAGAAATCTTGTTGTTTTAGTTGGATATTATTATTTAATCCCCACTCCCAATTAAATGCTATAAGAAACGTGTCAGGTCAATATAATTAAGTAACATCTTTATCCATTTTGGAAGTTGTATGTGTATTTAAGATGCATGAAGATATTCTACATTTCCCTCTATTTTATTTTATTTTTGTTTGATCATTTTTCTGTTTGAAATCTAAGCAAAAATCAGAAATGGAAATCGTAAGAGCATGAGTTTAAGAAGTAAGGACATGTAGTTGAGATACTTTTTGATATCAGATTGAATTTTCTATGCTGATTAAAAAGAGATTAAAAACATTTTCTTTTACCTTATATAGTGGAATATAAGCCCCATATATAAACAAGAAGATCTACTATAAAAGGGTTTTGGCCAACCTAAGTATACATGAAATAATGTATAGTATACTAATAGGATGCAATTCAGTGTACTACTAATAATACAGTGATACACAAAGTGGTCATGTCTAGCTCTAATATCTAATATTTAATTTAATTCACATACATATTTTAAATTACATTCAAAATTTAAATGACATTAATTTTGAATATGCCTTTTCCCATTCATACAGTTTATGAAGCAAATTTATTTCAACCCAGAGCTACATTTTGAGTCGTCTAAGTCAGTTATTCAAGGTATATCGCCTTTTTTTTTTTTGCGTTGGAGTCTCACTCTGTCACCCAAGAGGGGGTGCAGTGGCCACCGCAGCCTCGACCTGCAGGGCTCAGGCGATCATTCCACCTAAGCCTTCCAAGTAGCTGACCACAGGCACTCGCCATCACATCTGACTAATTTTTTTATTTATTGCAGGGATGAGGTCTTGCCAAGTTGCCAAGACTGGTTTCAAACCTGTGGGCTCATGCAGTCCTCTCACCTCGGCCTCCCAAAGTGTTGGGATTATAGGCGTGAGCCACCGTGCCCAGCCAATCACCTTTCACCTTTATTATTTGAAAGACGGCAATTTGTGTATCTATGTATGATGCTGTCACTGGACATTTTATCCAAGGCCACAAGTTTATGTTCACATAACCCTAGCACAGTTCCCCCATCTTGTCATTCTATAATTAAGAATTGCTTACATGTATGTATGTACTTTGTGCCAGACATCATCATGGGTGCCTTACATGTATTAACTCATTTACCCAGAGCGACCTCATGAGATAAATACCTGTATTATCTCAGTAAAGCGGGAACTCGAGTCCAGAGAGATCAAGTAACTTGCTCAAAGTCACATAGTTCATGAAAGGCAGAGCCAAGATTCAAACCCAGCTATGGAGTTCCTGAGTTCCTGCTTTTAATCACTGTGCTGCTCTGCTACGAGGAAATCTCACATTTAAGATGGCAAGATCATTTCCCCCAGAAATAATTGCTAAGTTTAACATTAAGTTTATTTTCCCCTTTTAGTTTAAACCAAATCCACGTAAACCTCTAAAATTCCCATCAACTGAGTCTGAGACAATTGTGTCTTCTCCAAACAGTAATTTGTCATTCAAATTAAAGTAGTTGAAAGAAAAGTTCATAACATAATTTGTACAGACTCAAATATAAGATACCTTCCTCTTTTTTGTAGATAATTGAGAAGAAAAATATAACCTTATATTTTGACATATAGAGTGTGCAAGCCAAATAAGTCAAATATAGAGTGTGTAAGCCAAATAAGTAAATCAGTGAAGATTTCATGGGATAGTTGTGCTATTTCTGAAACAACTACGGGTCACTCAGCTTTGCATTTGGCAGTTGACGCACATTACCTAGTTTTAGTATCTCTAAAACCTTGTTTTGTAGGTGAGTAAATTCAGGCTTGGCAAATTTGAGAAATTTGCCTAGTGTCATACAGAGCCTGGGCAGTAGAGTTGAGCTCTCAACCTTTGTGCAGCCACTGCTGAAGCTTGTGCTCTGTGGATGACGCCCTGTGGCCTCACTGGGCACACAGCACTGGTTCGCAAGCCCCTGACCTGCAGCGTGTGGACACTGCATTGCCCCAGCCAGCTCTCTCCACTGCCTCCAACTTCCTCTCATCTCTCCGCTTTTTTCCTTGCTGAGTCTGGCAGGGCTTTTGGCTGCAAACAACAGAAATTTCTGTCGCTAGTTGAAAGCAGAGAGGGATGTAGTAAAGGTTGGTAGTGAGGTATTTCACAGAATTTCTGGGAAGAATCAAGAATCAGGCTTGGATGTATGGAGCCAGGAGAAGCGCCAAACCACACCGTGGAAATGTTCTAGCAGAAAAACCGTGCTGCCTGTGCTGGCTGTTCATCCCCAGGAATTTAGGGACTGAATGCCGAACTGTGCCCTCGACTGCTGTGCTCATCAGAAGGTCTGGGTCACAATGGGTGACTCTTGCCTCCTGTCAGTCACTCTGCATCCAGGTCACACTGGGATGTGACTGGTGAAAAACGAGCTCCCATGCCTGCACTCAGGCTGCAAGGGGATATGGAAAATGTGATCTTTTTCTTTTTAATTTTCCATTAAATGGGGATGAGTAAGTGACCCAGTGTCCACCACACTTGACTCATCCTGGTCCTGGTCTCAACCTTGGCTCTACCACGCAAAGATCAGATGGTGTCTTAGTCCATTTGGACTGCTATAACAAATACCATAAGCTAGATGACTTTTTTTTTTTTTTTTGAGTTGTAGTCTCACTCCATCGCCCCAACTGGAGTGTAGTGGCATGCTCCCGGCCACCGCAGCCTCGACCTGCTGGGCTCCGGTGATCCTCACACCTCAGCTTTCTAAGTAGCTGGAACTACAGGTGTGCACTACCATGCCCAGTTAATTTTTGATTTATTGTAGAGATGAGGTCTCGCCAAGTTGCCCAGGCGGGTCTTAAACCCAGGGGCTCAGGCAATGCACTCACCTCGGCCTCCCAAATTGCTGGGCTTATAGGCTGAGCCACCAAGCCTGGCCTTAGATGACTTTTAAATAGCATTTATTTCTCATAGTCTGGAGTCTGGGAAGTCCAAGATCAAAGATTCACTGTCTAGTGAGGGTCTGCTTTTTGGTTCATAGATGGTGCCTTCTCTCTGTGTTCTCATATGTTGAAAGAGACAAAGGATCTCTCAGCAGTTCCTTTATAAGGACACTAATCCCATTCATGAGGGCTCTAATACATCACCTTGGGGGTTCATTTAAATATATGATTTTAGGGGGATATAAATATTCAAATCATAACAATAGGTAGCATTTGTGCCTTATCTCATGCCTTGACAGATACAGACAGAACTGCCGAATGACACTTCTGTGCTTGTCTGAGTGTAACCAAACCCCACAATTCATGTGCTGTGTTTCCCCTCCTGTGGCCAGTTTGGCCAAACAAGCTAAGGGTCCTACATGAAAAACTACTCAGTCACTCAAAAGAAACATGCTCTTTGGAGGCGTCTGACAAGTGTGATGGTATTTTCTGAAGTTACGTTTTGTTTTAGTGGAGGAAGCCTTTCTAGTTGGAGTTCGTACAGTGAAGAACATAACCTTCCATTCCCAAGTTTTTCTCTGAAGTTTGGGCTTTTATCTGCTGGGCCTCACATCCTGAGCTCAAGGATAACCAAAGTAACAAGTTCACAAAAGTTTAGCCTCTTACTTCTTTATAAGAAAAACATTGCATTCTTCTTTTAGGCTGCAGGTTTTCAATTGCTTTTAAGAAGAGCATCATGTGGAGGTCCAAGTTCTGAAACTAATGGAAACTTGAAGAAAATATGTTGATTAAAATAGTGTCAGAGGGAAAGAATATGAACCTAAGATTTAGTCCCTGGTCTGTGTGTCATCTGGGGACTTCAAGCAAATTGAATTCATATCTCTGACTAGTTACCTAGTTTGTAAAATTGAAAAAACAATGCAGACCAGGCACAGTGGTTCATGCCTGTAATCCTAGCACTTTGGAAGACCAAGGTGGGAGGATTGCTTAAGCCCAGGAGTTCAAGACTGGCCTGGGCAAGACCGGCTCCTCTACAAAAAACAAAAAAAACTAACTAAATTAACCGGTCATGCACACCTGTAGTACCAGCTGCTCAGGAGCCTAAGGAAAGAGGATTACTTGAGTCTAGGAGTTTGAGGCTGCAGTTAGATCTGGGTGCACCCCAATCTGGGTGACAGAGTGAGACCCTGTTTCTTAAAAAATGCTAAAGACCCTGAGAGTTATTCTAAGAATTAAATGCTCAAACTCTGGACATGTGTCTAGCCCATAATTTTCTAATGTTAACTTCTGGTCCTTTCTAAAAGCCACAGTTGTAATGAGTGAGGACATTTTCCCTTAACTCTTGCTACCAATGTGGGTTTCTGTCTTCCTTAATTTAATAATTACGTGGGTAGTTTACATCATCAGGCAAATAAGCAAATCAAAGTTTTAGGGAAGAAACCATCTGTTTCTTTAACACCTTTGTTCATTGTGACTGGGGTTTAGAGCTCACACAATATTAGAAATAAAGTCATCAGGAAGGATTTTAGTTTGCATTTTTCTAGTTATCTCGAAGTCTTGGTTTTGCCAGGGGCTTGCAGCATATATATTAATTTCCTTCAGGGTTCATTTAGCAGCAACAAGCAGAGGAACATTTGCATTTTAATTGGGTCATTCTCCCTCCTCTCTCCCACCACCAGCATTCTCTCTCCACTGCTGAGAGCTAGAGCCAGATGTCACTCCCTGCCTCTCAGTGACATGAATGTCAATGTGTGTAACTCTTCAGTGACTACCAACCCAACCACAAAGTGCCTCGATGCACTTCTCCAAGGCCACGTGATCCCAGAATTTAAAAGCTAGTAAAATTCTCAGTTCAAGTGGCACATGCCCACACAGTTCCAAAACATGAACACTTGGAGGATTTTTTTTTTTTTTTTAATGAAAATAACAACCAGGTGCGGTGGCTCATGCCTGTAATCCCAGCACTTAAGGAGGTGGAGGTGAGAGAATTGCCTGAGCCCAGGGGTTTGAGACCGGCCTGGACAACTTGGCAAGACCTTGTCTCTACAGTAAATCAAAAAATTAGTCACATGTGGTGGTGTACACCTGAGGTTCCAGCTACTTGGAAGACTGAGACAGAAGGGTCACCTGAGCCCAGCAGATCGAGGCTAAGGTGGCCATGCGCGTGCCACTGCACTCCAGCCTGGGTGACAGTGAGTCTCTGGCTCAAAACAAAAATATAAATAAGTAAAAATTTAAAAATTAAAAACGAAGATGACTGGGAACAAAAGTTTGTTGAGTCGTTATTTCCAGTGAGTCATATGCAAAATGCTGATTTTAGCATAAGGATCTCATTTTGGAAAGGAAATTTTTATGACGAGATGATACAGGTCTCAGGACAATTTTGCAACTTTTGGGGATACATGTAAATGTGAGCAAGGGTAACCCAATGAAATCTGATGCCGATGCCGATCCCATTTTCATAGATGAAGAGACTGGCAGTAATTCAGTGACAAAGATGACTTTTGTACCAGCTGGAGTTCCATGGAAATTGAGGCTTTGCTGTGTACAGGACCATTTCTTATGACATAGAAAACTGGTGAAGCAAACCTGAATTCAGGCTAGCAGCCTCAGTAATTCTGACATGTGCTTGTACAGGAGTGGAGGCAGCATGAAATATTTATGGTGAGCCTGGTGGGGATTCGTGGACACGGAGGTCAACTTCAGCAAAATGTAGGATGTGGGGAAGCCTTAAGTGGTGAAAACTTACCTCGTCCCTGAGAGAGATGCATGACTTTGGACTTGTATTCTTATTTCTTTTAGCAGCTCTGAGAGGTCTTCATTGAACACCTTTACATTCTCAAAACAAAACGGTATGCTGGGTATTTCCAGAACTATGCTCTGATGCAAAGGTATACCAGGAACAGATGGCACCTACCTTCCTGTTGCCTATGCTCTAACTGGGAAATTTTTTCTCACTTGAAATCATCAGATTCTATTAGATCCCCACTGTCAAGTCCGGCAAAGAAAATGATGAACTGGTGTCATCTACACTTGGCCTTTAATACATCAGATTCAATCTCACTCGCTCCCCAGATTTTTCTCAGACTCTCCAGTGAACCAATTACAGACCCTCTGTGCTAGGTGGTATTCCCCACAGAGGCTATAAACCACAAGATCAGAGGTCTCCTATATTCCTTGATACTTCTCCTCTGGCCTCTTGGCTGAAAGAGCCATCTTTGTCTTGAATCCAGACATACTAGCCTAGAAGCAGGCAAACTCTCCAGGAAAGCCCTGCTCTGGCCCCAGGAGAAGGGCATTTCTGGGTTTGACTGAAAACACCCTGAAGTCTTGTGAGTGTATCAATTGCTTAATAACACAGGCCAGAGGGTTTCAAAGACCCAGGGCTGAGGATGTAAGAGAAAGGGAATTCTGATTGTGTGTGTGTGTGTTAATGTTGTTTCAACACTTATCCTGTATAGAGATAAATATTATTCTTCTCAGCTATGTGTTTGAAACGTAGATTAAAGGACCAGTAGTATGTAGACAGGTTAATGAGCCCTCGACCTTTCTTTAGGAGCCCAGTCCTGATTTCATTTTGTCTATGGGGAAGATTTCCTTTTTACACTGTACCTTCAGACCAGGGCTTTGTTCAGAAACCCTTTATTCAGAGCCTTTTGATTTTTAAGGAGAATGTATCAGAGGGTCAGTTTGACAGGGATCTGAGTGCTGGAACCTGCTTGTTTTGCAGGGGATGGTGGGAGAGAGAAAGTGGGATACGGGGCTCCATGTGTGTTTCTGTTGCAAATGCTCATAAAATCTAACGACTGAATCCATGGAAGATAAACAACCGTTAGGATTTTTTTTTAATGCTAGAATTTATTTTTCCATTTTGCTTCTTCTCCTGAATATCTTCTAGATGCAGAAAACTGTGATTACAAAGTTAGAAGCCTGTGTCATTAGTCCATCCCGGTGCAGGGCGTTGGTGTCTGTGTTGGCGGCTGTGGTTGACCTGCCCCGAGCAGGCACATCTCCTTGGGCCGTTCTGAGGCTGTTAGCCATATCGGAGGGTTGGCTTCTCCACTCCAGCTCCAGTTGTGTACATCAGACTCGCCCCTCCCAGAGAGGGCCTCTGCGTGCCACAGTCAGGTATAGAGGTCTGATTGCTACTCACACTGGGTCCCCGGTTGTCCTTGAGCAAGAGGTGAATGCTCTTTGTGTTGCCTCATACCCGGGGCACCGGCTGTCCCAGCCCAGCAGGTGAGGTAATGTGAGCTGGGTGTGGTGTTCTAGTACCTTCTGGTACCTTCTGCTGTCCTAATTCAGGTACGACTATTTTTAAACTGGGCTTGCGCTAATTTGAGTGCCACTTTCGCAAGGCTGTAACCTCGCACGTGTTCAGGTGTTTCAAGGATCCCTGGGTGTTCCCTGATTCTAGCTCATGGGAGGTCTTGGAATCTGCAGAGTACTAATGCAGAAGCCACTTGCCTGACTGTGCCTGGGCAAGAGCATTTCAGAGAGCTTGTTTGGAGGTTCTAGCAAGGGAGCGCAGCTACTCGTATACCCTTGACTGAAGAACGGTCCTCCTCTAGCGGGGATGGTCGTCCTCTTCGACCAAGCGGGCAGCTTCGGGAGGGACGCACATGGAGCGGTGAGGGAGGAAGGAGACACACACCTAGCCAGCCAGATCAGCCGAATCAACCCTGGTGATCAATGGGGTGACAGATGTCGCAGCCAGATCGCCCTCACATCCAGGGCAAGAACATTTCATTTAGCTAGAGATCAAACTTAATGTGCAGGTGCGTGGGGAAGGAAGAGGACTACAGGATTGTTGGGGGTAGTTTACTTGAGGGTGGAGTAGAAGAGAAGTGTGACCCTCCTACCAACATTGGTTGGAATTTATTGAGGGCCCTGTGCTAACGGTCACCACAGCAGGCCTAGCTTATATGGAAGAACTGTTTGTAAACTCCACAGCACTCTGTGCAAATGTGGGAAGCCTAGACTGCATGAGTGGAAGGAGGTTGATGAACAGGTGCTACCTCTTGAACAAGGGCAGGGACAAAGCAGCTTGCCATGAAAGATGGAAGAAGCAGGGTGGAACTGGCAAGGATCCAGGGTCAGCTGGTAAAAGGGTTTGGTGGCCATGGTTAGAAGTTTGCATTGGATCTAGAAAACCCTGCGAGCCACAGGATTGGGATGGTTATTGCATTTGACACCTGCCAGGTAGAGAATATTGTAAACTTGTTGCCAAGGAGAGTTAGGAAGGAAATAAGAAATAGGATCCCTTCCCATTGGAGGATGTGTAGAAACAAAAGAGAAATTCTGGAAGGATTTCCCAAAAGCTCAGAGTAGAGGTGCCCATGAGGTTGAAGGAGGTGCCTTGGAGAAAGGGAAGGCATTGAACTGGGTGGAAGCTCACTGGCACATTCAGTTGGAAATGTCAAATCCCCACATATGATATGGAACCAACCAGGGTGAATACAAACGTCTCTCAGGACTGATAAATTGAAACAAAGAACTATCCAGGCTGGGCACAGTGACTCACACCTGTAATCCCAGCACTTTGAGAGGCCAGGGCAAGAGGATTGCTTGAGCCCAGGAATTTGAGACCAGCCTGGGCAACATAGCAAGACTTCACCTCTACCAAAAAATAAAATTAGCTAAGAAGGATTAGAAGGATCACCTGAGCTCAGGAGGTCAAGGCTGCAGTGAGCTATGATCATGCCACTGCATTCCAGCCTGGGTGACAGAGTGAGACCCTGACTTCGAGGGGAAAAAAAAGAGAGAGAGAAAGAACCACCTGGAAATCATTCATGGGCATCATTTTGGATATTTCAGAATTCTTCCTTGAAGTATCTCATAGTCAGCAAATGGAAAGGAGAGAAGACGATGCCCATGGTTCTCCTGGGGTTCTCACTCTCTCAGAGATAACCATTTTTTAAAAATAGCATAGCTAATCACGCTAGTGTAGGCTTCTACTCTGATTTTTACACTTCTTTTTTCTTCCATGTCTTCATCAATTAAAAAAAAAAAAAGAGGATAAGATCTGGCTCTTCACCAACCAGGAAATAAAAAAGATGGGCCGTGCTTTGTGGCTCAGCCTGTGATCCCAGCACTTTGGGAGGCCAAGGCAAGAGGATTACCTGAGCCCAGGGGTTCGAGATTAGCCTGGGCTACTTGGCAAGACCTTGTCTCTACAGTAAATCACAAAAACTAGCCAGGCATGGTGGTGTGCATCTCTAGTTCCAGCTTCTTGAAAGGCTGAGACGGAAGGATCCCCTTAGCATAGCAGGTCGAGGCTGCAGTGGCCGTGAGCTTGCCACTGCACTCCAGCCAGGGTGACAAGAGTGAGACTCCAACTTAGAAAAAAAAAAGTTGAAGCTCATGGTGCGCCTGAGGAGGAAAGCAGTTTCCTTCTGAGTGGAAGCCCCAGATCTTGTTGATGGTGCAGGCAGTTGCCCAGAAAGATGACCAGGATGTGTTTCAGGGCAACTCCACGAGTGGGTATCTTCTGTAGCTTTTCCGGGAAAATTCTGGGTGGCGTGTGATTCCCTGTTTCCTCCTCTTGTCAAGTAACCAGTGGTCTGATTGGAGCTGGCAGCCCCGTTGGGAACCGCTCAGTGCTGACTTCTGACTCTTTTAACACAGCTGTGCACTGAGTACTCTGTTTTCGTTTCCCGGTTTCCCCTATGTCACTTTCAATTAAGCCAGGGACTTTGGAATCAGGACAAACTACTGTATGTATAATTTGGTTAGTGATGTAAATAAGCCAAAAAGACAGAGAGGAGACTGAAATGTGAAGGAATAGAGGTGGAACAGGTAGGTTTTACTTGACATTCACTAAAACCAGAGTTTATCAGATGCCTACTGTGGCTGACACTGAGATGATTGCAAGCATTGTCTCTGTTTTAGGAAAAACTCTGCTACTGCATTGCATGTTTTCGGATAACGAAACTGAGGCTTAGAAATATTTAATTAGCTGGGCTCGGTGGCTCAGCCTGTAATCCCGTGCTTTGGAAGGCTGAGGTGAGTGGATTGCCTGAGCCCGAGGGTTCGAGACCCGCCTGGGCAACTTGGCGAGACATCATCTCTACAATAAATCAAAAATTAGCCAGGCCTGGTAGCGCACACCTGCAGTTCCAGCTACTTGGAAGGCTGAGGCGGAAGGAGAGGCGGAAGGAGAGGCGGAAGGATCGCCAGAGCCCAGCAGGTCGAGGCTGCAGTGGCCATTCCAGCCACTGCACTCCAGTCTGGGCGACAGACTGAGACTCCAACTCAAAAAAAAAAAAAAGAAATATTTAATTATTATTCACATAACCAGTGTGTCAGGAATCTAAGTTTAACTTTGTGGTCATCTAACTAAAGCCCACTCTCTCTCTCTCTTTTATTTTCAGACTTTTTAAAGAGCAATTTTAGGTTTATGGCAAAATTGAGCAAAAGATGACCAGGTATAGTGGCTTGTGCCTCTAATCCCAGCTACTCAGGAAGATGAAGCAGGAGAATTGCTTGAGGCCAGGCATTTAAAATCAGCCAGGGCAACATAGGTAGACCCTGTCTCTTGAAAAAAATGAAAAACAATTAGCCAGGTGTGGTGATGTTCCCCTGTAGTCCCAGCTACTCGGGAGACTGAAGTGTAGAGATCACTTGAGTTCAGGAATTGGAGACGGCTACAATCGCACCACTGCACTCCAGCCTGAGCAGCAGAGCAGCAAAAAAAAAAAAAAAAAAAGAGCAAAATATAGGGATATTCTTTCCCCACACATACACTATCACCCCCATTATCAGTATCCCCCACCAGAGAAATACATTTGTTGCATTTGTTACAGTTGATGGACTTACATTGACATTTTATAATCACCCAAAGTCCACAGTTTATATTAGTGCTCATTCTTGGTGTTGTATACTGTACTCTTTGGGTTTGGACAAATATATAATGACATGTACCCACCATCATAATATCATACAGAGTAGTTTCATTGTCCTAAAAATCCTCTATTCTCTGCCTATTCATCCCTTCCTCCCCCCAACACTTGGCAACCACTTTTTACTATCTCAATGGTGTTGCCTTTTCCAGATTGTCATATAGTTGGAATCATACAGTAGGTAGCCCCTTCAGATTGGCTTCTTTCACTTGATAATATGCATTTAAATTTCCTCCATGTCTTTTCATTACTTGGTAGCTCATTTTCCTCTAGCTGAATAATAACCCATTGTCAGCATGGTCCAGTTTGCTTATTCATTTACCTGCTAAAGGACATCTTGGTTACTCCCAAGTTTTGACAATTATGAATATAACTGGCATAGACATTCATGTGTTCATTCTCTTTTAACAAAATGTGCTGTGCCTTTGAGAGGTTTCATGGAGATCCTCTGTGACACATGGAACACACAGAAGCCTAGTGCCAGAGAGGAAAGGACACAGGATTTGGAATCAGGCAGAAGCTGATCTGGTTGGGAATTTGAATCCTATCTCTCCTCCATCTGTTATTTAAAATTCTCAGTATTCTCTGCTCTCAACCTGCAGTGCTCTATGAAGCCTCCGTGGGCACTTGGAAATCCGTGTATAAACTATGCTCAAATGGTTGTAGTAAAATAATTTTTGAAACTCTTGAACCCTATATATTTTCTTATAGTCTGAATTATTCTTGCTACTTAGATTATGAAGGTCCTTCGCAAACTTTTTTCCATAGGTATTGAAAATTTGAGCTTTAATTGGTCAATACTAGGAGAACCATACATTCTTAGCTAAGTACAAATCAAAGAGACCTTACCCTAGTGCCCACCTGCTTCTGAGGTACTAGAAATACTAGAAGTGCCACACCTTGGCTGCTGTCCTTATTGCCAGAATTTGCATTGTTACAGGCCAGCCAGGCACATTCTTGTGTCTTTTGTTTTTAAACTATTTTAGATAAAGTGTAAGACCTGGAAGTCACCATTGCCTGACTTCATGGGAAATCTCCTCCAATTATTTAGAGAAATTCTTCTTGTGGGAAAAAGGGGGAAAACAAATAACTGATTGTTTGGAGGCGCATAGAAAGAAACTTCCATATATGACCCAACTTCCTTGCCAATGTTTCAGAAAACTGTGGTTTTATGAGTCAAGTTCCTACTACCACAGATCCTTCATGATTCCAAGAGAGGGTTCTTTGTGGCAAAAATGAGAAATACCTTGAAAGTACAGCTCTGAGTCCAAACATGTCATGGAGCATAATGTGGTTTTTGATAGATCTCTTCCTCCAAGGGCTTTACTCCACCCTTCTCCACTTAAATGAAAAAGACTCTAATAATTTTTAATCATAATGGAGACTTGGTAAGCTTAGGGGCCTGATTTTTTATTTTCAGAGGAATTATTTTGAGATCTGGAAATTACACCCTGGACACAGTAAACTTTTAAAACTCTGAGCACGCCTGGGAACTAAATGTTGCTACTGTAAAGCTTAACGGAAGAGCAGAGGGAGGCAGGGAGGGAGAGGGCTGACTAGCCACGGAAACCACTCTGGAAAAAAAACACGTTTCCAGCTCGCAGAAGCCCTCCTACCCTGCAACGGTAGAAGAGTCTTTGTTGAATGCATGCTCTGTATGGATGCTGGGAGAAGCACAACATCAAGCACTGCCCTTGACTGCTCTGTACCTTGGCAAGAGTCAAGATTCAAGCTTAAGGCCGGGTGCAGTGGCTCACACCTATAATGCCAGCACCTTGGGAAGCCAAGGCAGGAGGATTGCTTGAGCCCAGGAATTCAAGACCAGCATGGGCAACATAGTGAGACCTCTACCATGGTGGTATGCTCCTGTAGTCCCAGCTACTCCAGAGGCTGAGACAGAAGAATTGCCTGAGCCCAGGCGGTCAAGGCTGCTGTGAGCCACAGTCATGCCACTGCATGCCAGCTTGGGTGGCAGAGTGAGACTCTAACTCATTAAAAAAAAAAATAGAGAAAAAAAAGATTCAAAGATGCAATCCTATTCTCCTATTGAACAGCAGCAGCACCGACCCATCTGGTGTGCACCTCCATACTCAGTGGAATCACTATGGAGCAAACCTCCACATCCCCATAAGTTTCTTTTCTTTTTTTTTTTTTTTTTTTTGAGTTGGAGTCTCACTCTGTCACCCAGACTGGAGTGCAGTGGCCGCTCCCGGCCACCGCAGCCTCGACCTGCCGGGCTCCGGCGATCCTTCCACCTCAGCCTTCCGAGTAGCCGGAACTACAGGCATGCGCTGCCACGCCCAGCTGATTTTTCGATTTATTGTAGAGATGAAGTCTTGCCAAGTTGCCCTTAAGTTTCTGAAAGCCAGATGAATGGCAACACTTTCACTATTTGACAATATCAGTGCAGTAAAAACAAAACATCAAGGGTTGGAACTCGCCACCTCTCCCCACGGCTCCAGTTTCCTTGTGTAGAGTCTTAGTGGAGCTGTGATTGGCCTTTGTTCTGTTTGTCCAGTTTGTACTCCAAGTGGCATGGGCAGCAATCTGAACCCAGACCTGACTGGCCTCAGGCCTGTTCAATAAGCCTGCCATTTGGCAGCCTCTGCTCGCTACTCGGCACCAAATCAGGTGGGCCGAGCCAATTGCAATTGTCTCCAGGCGCAGCGACCTGGAAGCAGTCACCCACTCTCCTTTTATCTATGAGGGGGGAAGCTTGGAACTGGGGCAGATGTCCAAACCGAGAAACAGTCCTTGAGGCTTTCCTGAAGACCCACTTCCTCTGAAAAGCCACTCCCAATTCCCCTAGCCCGTGGTGATGCCTCCCTGTGGAAACCCTGGGGCCCTCACTGCTTTTAGCCACCACTTCACATTTTGCATGTGTTGCCACGTGGCAGTGGGAATCTTTTCCTATGGATAGTTTCTCAGCTGTCCAGCAAGTCCACACAGCGCTTGTGCTTAAAGGAGGCCTTCTTAGTTATTTGTCTCATTCTGGTCTTGAGAGGCAGCCAATCTCGTGGATACCAGCGGGTTCATATACTGCAGCTTTGGGGAGATGTCTGTAGGGATGCTCACAGAAATTGACTTCTTAGAGCTCCCAGGACCTTGGGAGGCATTGGAGAGAATTCTTGAGCTGAAATTGACTGGTGGCATTGACTCAGGAAATTACTTGTTCCCCCTGCCCAGTGGCGTGTGAGTTGCCGCCAACTTTCAGAGCCTGTTCCCCCCTGGGAGTCTGCAGTTCTGTGGTGGGATTCCTGAGTGAGTTCAAGTCCTGGTAGGGCTAGATTGAGCTTCTAAAACCAAAACTGCCTCCATTTCTATGAGGAAAGAAATTACTCCAGATGTCAGTCAAAGGATTGGTTGGATGGCAAGCCAGACTAGAAATGGGGAACGGAGTGGTTATCTAGGGACCAAGATGACTGGCAGGTGGTTCAGCAGCTTGTCCTCCACTAAGGGCCAAGGAGGTACAAATGCCCTCAAGTGAGGGTATGGGCTGGTCCAGCTCTTTCTAGGAGATGGTCAGATGTGGGTTTGACAATGTAAGTCATAAAGACCTTCTGCACCTCTGAAATTAGACTTTCCTCACCCAAAATGATTGGTTCTTTTCTCCATCTGTATCTAGAAAATCTGTGCTTGTCTTTTTAATAGACTGACCTAATCCTCATCAATAGGCTTTCATTCTGAAAACACAGTCAGAGGTGACCAATGACCCTAAGAGACATGTCCTTGTCCAGGACGAGGTCCTTGGGGCACACTGATATGCATTTCCTATTCAGTTACACTCCCTTTCCTTAGTGTGACCCTCATTGCCTCCTTTCATCTCTACCCAAGATGCTCCCTTCCTAAAGAAATCTGAACCATTTGAACCATTTGAGCATTGACATGAGGAGACAAGACATGAGGATAAGAAATGCAAGAAGGAGGGAACAGGTCTCTTCATGAGGGATAGGGACAGACTGGGGGAGCTGAGACTTTTCTGCACACAATGGAAGTTTAAGAGTTCGCTACACCAGCCGGGTTAGGTGACTCAGCCTGTAATCCTGTGCTTTGGGAGGCTGAGGTGAGTAGAATTGCGTGAGCCCACGGGTTCGAGACCCGCCCGGCAACTTGGCGAGACCTCATCTCTACAATAAATCAAAAATCAGCCGGGCGTGGTAGCATGTGCCTGTAGTTCCAGCTACTTGGAAGGCTGAGGCGGAAGGACTGCCAGAGCCCAGCAGGTCGAGGCTGCAGTGGCCGGGAGCGGCCACTGCACTCCAGTCTGAGTGACAGAGTGAGACTCCAACTCAAAAAATAAAAATAAAAAATAAAAAGAGTTCCCTACACCAAAGGGAGCACGAATCAAATGGCCAATGAGAATGCTTGAGAGTATTGCACAAAGTCCTTGGAATGCTTCTTCCACTAGGTGCGGTAGCTCACACCTGTAATCCTAGCACTTCGAAAAGCCAAGGCCTGAGAGGATTGCTTGAACTCAGGTGCTCAAGACCGGCCTAGACAACACGGTGAGACCTCATCTCTACAAAAACAAAAAATTAGCCGAGTGTAGTGGCACGTGCCTATAGTCCTAGCTCCTCGGGAGGCTGAGGTGGGAGGTCATCACTTGACTCCAGGAATTTAAGCCTGCAGTGAGCTATGATCGTGCCACTGCACTCCAACCTGAGTGACAGAGTGAGACCCTGTATCTAAATCAATCAGTCAATCAATCAGTAAATGCCAGTAAGGCAAACAGTCCTCCACCCTTGTCCACGATCCTTATGGAAGCTGTAACCATCCACTTGCTGCATGATTCAGTTTTAGAAAGGGCATGCTGTTTCCAGTCCCAGCATCTCCTATTGCTTTTGTCTAACCTTCTTCTCTTACTCATTTAAATTTCTGTGCTCTGTCGGCATGTATGCTTGCAGCCCCTAGAGTGGGAAGCAGTCACAGTAATAATATAGTATGTTATAACATTCTAAGAACCCATGTGGTACCTGCCATAGATAATTCTTTGCTGTGCCGGCCTGTCCTGTGCATCATCAGGTGTTTGGCCACATCTCTGGCCTCCTCCACTGGATGCCAGCAGCAACACCCCAACCATTCCAGTTGTGACAACTGAAAATGTCTGCAGACATCGCTAAATGTCTCCTATGGGGTAAAGTCTTTCATAGTTGAGAAACACTGATATAAGTGAAAGCATATATATGTGGGGAAAAAAAAAGCAGTGACCTGCACGTCTGTACATAGGCTTCATGAGATGGGAATTGGGGCTAAATCAAGAATGATTATAGATATCACACAAAGATGTTTAGGCTTTATCCTTTGAGCAGAAAGAAATTATTAGAGCATGTTAAGCAGATCTTCTGTATTTACCACTGGACACCTCTGTGTGTGAGACAGATTGGAGGGTAGACAACTGAGGAAGTGGCAGTAGTTTGGAATCAAGCATATGTGACAGAATACAAGACAGAGAGGACAGATGAGAGAGATTTAAGAAGTGGAGCTGGCCAGGCACCGTGGCTCACACCTGGAATCCCAGAACTTTGGGAAGCTGGGGCAGGAGGATTGCCCAAGTCCAGGTGTTCAGGACAAGCCTGGGCAACATAATAAGACCTCACCTCTACAAAAAATAAAGATAAAAAAATTATCCAGGCATGGTGGCACATGCCTGTAGTCCCAGCTACTAGAGAGGCAGAGGAAGAAGGATCACCTGAGCCCAGGAAGTCAAGGCTGCAATGAGCCATGATTGTGCCACTGCACTCGAGCCTGGGTGACAGAGTGAGACCCCAATTCAAAATTAAATAAGTGGAGTTGACAGAATTTACCCACCAAGTGTGGAGGGGAGAGAGGAGTCAAAGATGACTTGTTTGTGCTTGGATGACTAGAGATTGGCATAAATAAAGGAGGAGGAACCTGTCTGAGGGAGAGCATCATGGGTTGTGTTTTAGGGCACGCTGAGGGTATCTAGCTGCAGACACCCAGCTGGAACTGACAGGAGGTCTGGGTCTGAGCTCAGAAGAGAGAGAGATGGAGGAGTTGGTGGCGCTTACTTGGTTGCTATTGTGATAGAAGTAGAGGACAACAGGAGAGAGACAAGATGGTGCTTCTCTAGGTTCCCGGCCTGATGGAAGGAGGCTGAGAAGAGCTGCTCAGAGAGCTGGAGACAGCTGTGTCCACCAGAGGCTTATGGTCTCATTGGACAGATTTGACAACCAAGAAACAGATCTGTATACAATTAAGGACTAAAAGCATGATGGTATCAGTATATGCTGCCAGAGTTGAGTGAGGAAAGGGTGTGTGAACTCCAGGCAGACTTGATGGGAGGAGAGGCATGGGCTGCAGCTGCGTGGAGCTTTCCCAGGGCTGATTTTGAACCTTCTGCATTGATTACCACAGGGGAGCTGCTTCCCGAGATTTGCCCAGAGCTCTCCCTGCTTACACAATCTTCAGGGTGTTCCGCATCAGCCCCACCGTTATCATCTCCCATCAAGGGATAGGGAAACAAACCAAGCACCTGGTTTGCTTTCATAACTTTCTGTGAGTTATTTTGGACTGGGGGATGGGGAAAGGGAAGGAGGTATCTTTAATGCTTTCTGTTGTTTTCATGGTCATTTATGAATTTCATTTTATGGCAAATGATAGTCTTTTCATACTGTGACCTCAATAATAGGAAATATGACAACCAATTGAACCAGTCCACAGGAAATGGTAAAGAAAATCCAGGTTCCATTGGCTTTATAGAAATATGCTTAAGATCAAAATCACCATTTTAACCATTTTAAAATATATGGTTCTATGACATTAAGTACATACACAATTGTGCAACCATCACCACTTTCCATCTCCAGAACATTTTTTGTCTCACAAAACTGATTAAATAATAGCCATTAAATAATAGCTTCCCATGTCTCTTCTCCCCAGCCCCTGGAAATTGCCACTCTACTTTGTGTTTCTACAAATTTGACTATTTTGAGTACCTCATATCAGTAAAATCATATGGTATTTGTCCTTTTGTAATTGGCTTATTTCACTTGGTATAGTGTCTTTTCAAGATTCATCCATGTTGTAGCATGTGTCAGAATTTCCTTTTCACAGCTGAATAGTATTCCACTGTATACATGATGGTGACCCTCCCAAAAAAATGGAATTTTTTTTTTGAGTTGGAGTCTCACTCTGTCGCCCAGACTGGAGTGCAGTGGCCGCTCTCGGCCACCGCAGCCTCGACCTGCTGGGCTCCGGCGATTCTTCCGCCTCAGCCTTCCAAGTAGCCGGAATTACACGCATGCGCTACCACGCCCGGCTGATTTTTTTTTTTATTTATTGTAGAGATGAGGTCTCGCCAAGTTGCCCAGGCAGGTCTCGAACCTGCGGGCTTAGGCAATCCACTCACCTCAGCCTCCCCAAGGCGCGGGATTACAGGCTGAGCCACCAAGCCCGGCTGAATTATTTTTTTGTAGGGTGAGTTCCTTCTAGTACAGGCTTCCCCCACTAGGTAAGTGTTCTAGGAACCCACTGGCCTGTGTACCCCAGGTAGTGTTGTGAGAGGCTTCAGTGAATTTTTGTTTATAGATTCTTTCAACACATTTGCCCATTTCATGATGGATGATTTATGAGCATACCTGCCCATGCCAGAGTGTTCAGCAGTTTTTCACCAAAAATGACTTGACCCCCATCAGCCCTATTCACCCTATTTCCCTGAGTGACTTTTTTTTCTCCTGGATGAAAAAAGTCATCAAAGAGGAATGTTTTGCCAGTGTGGAAGAAGTGGAACAAAAAATGACAGCACTGAAAGTCATCAAAATTGACAAGTTCAAAAATTGTTTTGAACAGTGGAAAAAGCATCTTGATAGGTGTATTGCATCAAGCGGAGAGTACTTTGAAGGTGACTGAAGTTTCAACATGTAAGAATAAATATACAATTTTGTATAAATAAATTCCAGGATATTTTGGGTTCCCCCTCATATATATCACATTTGTTTATCCATTCAGCCATCAGTGAGCACTTAGGTTGCTTCTACCTTTTGGCTGTTGTGAATAATGCTGTCCTGAACATGGGGGTACATTTCATTTCTGTAGGGTATATACCCAGGAGTATCCATTGATTTTTGTGGTATTGTTGATCCCCTTCTCTGCTGATCTCTGTTCATTTTCCTAGCTACCTGCCCTTCTGATTTTTTTGGTCCTTTGTTAACTTTCTGCTTTTGCTCCTGGAAGAATCTTGGATTTCCCTAGGCTGGGCTTTGTGACCAGCTGGAGAGCCATTCTTGAGCCCCTTCTGGAAGGGCTACACAGACGCACACTGTCTTGTCTCCATAGAGCCACACTGTGTCCATGTGAATTGGGAAGAGCCATGTTCTCAGTGCTTCCACGAACATGTCCTGTGACCTTGCCAAGCTTCTTCTTCATCTCCCTTTGGGCCTCTCTTTTCACATCCACACAGTGAGAAGGTAGAACTGAGTGATCTTTAGGCTCCCTCCCAGGTGATGGAGGATGAGGACACAGTGGTCTCCACGGTGGACACGAAGAAGGCAGGGCTCAGACTCCTACCATGGGCCATTTGATTCATCTTCCCAGAAACTTCTGATGGTTAGATGACTTGTTTACTTGCTGAGTTCTAGCACATGCTACATGGCTGGTTTTGTGAGTAAATGTAGCAGCAATTTCCCTTAAAGCAAAACTACATATTATAAATTATCCACCCTTTGTTGCAAAAATGGGACAAAGAGAGGCAGTATAACTGGTTTTACTGTAGATTTTTGGCAGACATTGCAAACTAATACTAGAGAGAATATTTTATAGGTACATTTTACCTCTTGTTAGGACTGTAATTTGATCAAAGGCCAAAAAAATTTTAACCTCCCTTTTTTCCCTACTTTAAAAAAAAGTTTTAAAAGCACACTTCCTTCTCCTTAGCTTAAACTCAGAGCAGGAGTCCACTCTGTACTGAACTAGGAAGGTTAGTCCCAGAAGTCACCCACATAATGTGTTTTCAGCCATCTGGACTGCACAGGAAAATTTGCACTGGTCTGGGGTTCCCTGCTTGGGTTTGGAGACTAAGTACTAATCCACCTTCTCTTAGCCCCTTCTGTGAAACTTCAATATATACCGGTGACTTTGTGTCTTCCCTGTCTCATCTGTAAAAGGTGGGCCCATTTTTTGTTTTTTTTCAAGAGTCTTATAATAGTGTGTTAGGATGACTAGAACTCATTTGGAGCATGTGTGAAAATATATAGCATTTTTTAGAAGACACTCTAACCATCTCACTAAAAAAGAAAAAAAAAAAATTTAAGTCCAGATACTAAGCTATCAGTTTTTTAATATGTGGAAAATTTAAATACAGTTGCAAAAATTGAAGAATTTCCCAAGGTGACTGGAACAAGATTATGACAATATGGGGTGTTCGTGGGGGAAAATCCATATTGGATACAATGCTAAAATAAATGAATAGACTGAAAAAGACACAAATCCTAAAGCTGAATAGTCCTTCTGGGTTTTCTGGAAGCATGACCTGAGAATGCAAGAGACAGAGGATGTTTGCTCTCATTTTGTTCGTCACAAATATAGCTGATAAAGGATTTTGTCAGTATTGTAATCGCAATATGTCATTCCTATTTAAATCCTGCATGTAAATTTTTATATCTACTGCAAATGTCAAGGAATTTTCAGAAACTTTGTCTCTGGTTGTTTGATTATAAAGGACCCCTTTTGCTTCAGCTGTAAAATCAGGCAAATTTTATGTATAGTAAAAACCACTATATATGTGTATTGGTTTGGGAGTGCTTTTTTTTTCAGTCAGGGTCTCTCTCTGTCTAAGGCTGGAATTCAGTAGCATGATCATGGCTCACTGCAGCCTCAGTCCCCTGGGCTCAGGTGATCCTTCTACCTCAGCCTCCTAAGTAGCTGGGACTACAGGCACATGCTACCACATCAGGCTAATTTTTTTTTTTTTTTTTTGTAGAAACAGGGTCTTGCTGTGTTGTCCAGGCTGGTCTCGAACTTCTGAGCTCAAGCAATCCTCCCACCTCGGCCTCCCAAAGTGCTAGGATTACAGCGTGCCACCACACCCAGCTAGGTTCTTTTTAACAACCAGCTCTAGAGGGAACTCACTTATTAACATGATGGCAGCATCAAGCCATGATGAATCCAACCGCATGACCCAAGCACCTCCCATCAGGTCCCAACTTCAATAATGGAGATCAAATTTCAACATGAGATGTGGGGGTGGCAAATAGCTACTGTGCCTGGCCAGGGGAGCCTATTTTTGGAAGTTCTATTTCCTGATAAAATCTTAGAAAAATCAAATCATCTCTATAGTTGCTGATGGTCTAGCAACCCAAGAGCTGACTGATAATTCTTGTTTTTGCTCATACTGGTCTGCAATGGAATTGGGAACTTAGTTGAATTACAATAGTTGTGGATCTAGTGTCATCATGATAGATGATTATCTTTTATATACCAACAGATTTCTTTACATGATAATTTAAACTCTTGATTTTTGTATCCATTGGAATGCAATCTTTTAAAAACCTGGCCCTTTAGTAAGTGCAAGATACATTTAATTCATTGGGAAGTGTTAGGTTACTGAATGGAAAGTTTCTTGACTGATATCCTGGCTTCATATTTTTTAGTGTAGGGGACACCCACATTTTGGTCTATTTTGGGTTGTCTCCTGCCTGAAATCTCTAGTCCACCTCCATGGCCTGCCATCTATATAAGAAAGCTTCTGTGGCTCCACAGCCAGGGTGTGGGTCCTTTGCTGATGGCAGAGCTGATCTGCAGATACCTCAGGAGAAAGCCGTGGATGACTTCTGCCAGGGTCTGGTTTCCCCCCATACTCCTGGAAAACAAAAACTGTTTTCAGCAGCCTGGTTCCAATACACTGGCAGGCAAGGGTTGGCTCATTCTCTTACAAACAGTTTAGCTGGATGCACTCATAAATGAAAAATGATCTGAGTGCTGTGGGTGGGTGGGGCCCTGGAGCCCAGGAGGTGAAGCTGGGAGGAGAGAGAGAGGAGAGAGAATCTGCTTCTCAGTAGAGACATGGGGAGCAGGCAGGAAGTCGGAGCGCACACTGGCACGGCCTGCATTTTTGTTGATAGTTAATAACCCAGGACTTCACAGACCTGAATGGAGAAGGAAAACGAAGCACAATC
Source organism: Cephalopachus bancanus (assembly GCA_027257055.1). NCBI lineage: Eukaryota > Metazoa > Chordata > Mammalia > Primates > Tarsiidae > Cephalopachus > Cephalopachus bancanus. Next base: position 9,326,513 of record JAPVLO010000082.1, read on the forward strand.
AACTTTGGACTGTATCCTATCCCGGTTCCTGCTGAAACAGCAGAGAGCGCTCACCTGATCAGCTCAGGAAGCAGGTAGGAGGGGGAGATCTAAGCGGTGAAGAAAATCCTATTTTCTCTCTGAACACAACTTACAGGTCTTCCCAAGGTCTGTTTGCAAGTATACAAGAGATAAGCAGATAATATTAACATAAAGAAACAGACTTAGCCTGAATTGCACTGATATCTGCCCGAGCAAGAGTTTTCTTAGTTACTGGTTTGATGACAAAAGGACAGTTTATTCTGACAGTTTCCTTAAACACAAACACGCACAGACACACAGACACACACACACACACACACACACACACACACACACAACAATCATGCAACGTTTAAGTTAAAAGCAATTTTAAAACTGGCAAATGATAAATGAACTGCAGACACTCTGTTTTAGAACAAATGCTTTGAAGAGAGTCAACCAGAAACTGATTTTCAGGCTTGACCATTGCTGTATTTTCATATTTCAGAGCCAATGAGGTGCTCACTAATTTCTGCTGGCTTTTGTGAGGAGGTGGATGTGTAACAGCTGTGAAATATCCAGAAATTGACTGGGATCCAGAGTGAAGCCCAAATGCACTAATGTTTTCTCCATTAAGGCAGGCTGCCTCTGCTCAGCTTCGAAGTCAGGGGATTGGAAAGTAGTGTGAAAGTCAAGTGCAAATCCTGAATATTTGTCATGGGGTAGGGGGAGTCCAGAGGGTTGGAAATTGTCACAGTGACGTTTCGTGCTCGGAAGTAGAAAATAAGTGGGGAGGATCATGGATTACAGCCATACACAAGCATAATTTAAAAACCGATCTGTGATTCTTGTGTCTGTAGCTGAGTCTCAAAGCATTCTTTCTGTTGTCAAGGTTTGGGGCTTGTGATAAGAGAAGAAAAACAGAATAAAGACCATCTTAAGCCTGGGGTTCTGAATTATTTCCAGGCTTTGCTTCTCACAGGCACTGGAATCATCTGACATGGTATTCCCCTAATGAAGTGCTCAGTGTTGTAGAATTGGGTTGACATGGGCAGGTTAGAAATGGTGCGTGCGGTCTGCCTGAGAGGAACGGCAGAGGTAGGTAGAGAGCTTTGATTCCATAGAATACTCCAGTCTGAGTCCTGGAGCTCTTGAGTTGAGGTTTGGAGAATGCCCTATTAGCCACAGGGGTGGGTCTGAGAAGGCAGATGTGGGAGCCACTCTGGTTGCTGCTTGCTGGCTATCGTCCTCATGCTGCGGTGGCTGCGTTTTGTGGCTTTGCATTTTAGTCCTGGAGGGCTGGGGGATGGTTGTGTTTAGTCAAGAGAGCCCATACATTGTTGCTAGTCTCTTTCTCTGTCTGATTTCTCGGCATTCCACAGCTAGCCTTCTATGGGAGAGGGAACAGCACTTCTTGTGGTTTTCTTTTTAGAAAAATGTCTTCACCCCCAACCTCCTAAGACCCCCACCCCCACTCTTGCCTACTGTCCGCCTGTTGGGTGAGTCCCCTTTGTCTCTCATCTTTCTGACTGGTCTGTCCCAGGTGCTCTGTGCAGTGAACTAAGCTGAATTGGGAGACAGGCTCCTTCCCAGGGCCCATTCTAGAAGCAGGGATCAGCAAACTAAGCCCATGGGTCAAAAATCTTACCTTCCGTGGCCTGTTTTTATATGGCCCAGGCGCTAAGAATGCGTTCTGTATTTCAAAAGGTTGAAGAAACAAAGAAGAATATAGGACAGAGACACATGTGACTGCAAAGCCTGAAGTATTTTCTATCTGACCCTTTTTGAGTTGGAGTCTCAGTCTGTCGCCCAGGCTGGAGTGTAGTGGCACACTCATGGCCATCCCAGTGTCGACCTGCTGGGCTCCAGCAATTCTTCCGCCTCAGCCTTCCAAGTAGCCAGAACTACAGGTGTGCACTACCAACACAGCTGATTTGTTGGCTGACCCACTGGTTTTTTTTGAGTAGGAGTCTCACCCTGTCACCCAGGCTGGAGTGCAGTGGCACTCTCACTGCCACCACAGCCTCGATCTGCTGGGTTCAGGTGATCCTTCCACCTCAACCTTCCAAGTGGCTGGAACCACAGGCACACGCCACAATGCCCAGCTAATCTTTTGATTTATTGTAGAGGCAAGGTCTCTCCAAGTCGCCCACGCTGGTCTCAAACCCCTGTACTTGGGCAATCCACTCATCTCCCAAAGTGCTGGGATTATGGGTATGAGCCACCACACCTGGTTCTGACCCACTGATTTTTTTTTTTTTTTTTTGAGTTGGAGTCTCAGTCTGTCGCCCTGGCTAGAGTGTAGTGGCACACTCATGGCCACCCCAGTGTCGAACTGCTGGGCTCCAGCGATTCTTCCACCTCAACCTTCCAAGTAGCCAGAACTACAGGTGTGCACTACCAATCCAGCTAATTTTTTTTGTTGTTTCTTGGACAGACAAGGTCTCACCAGGTTGCCCAGGTTGGTCTTGAACCCATGGGCTCAGGCAATCCTCTCTCCTCAGCCTCCCAAAGTGCTGGGATTACAGGCTAAACTACTGCACCCAGCCAACACGCTGATTTTTAATCTCATTGGTGAGCAGGATGATCAGCAGTGATGGAGTTCAGTAAGTTTGATAGGGCTGTTGTTTGGGAAAATGGTTTTAGTTTCTCAGTCCATATTAAATGGCACTATTGCCTCCAAAAGGGTAGATGCAGGAGTAAGGAAGTTGAAGATTTTCTTCAGGGTCCAAACAAGGGTAAAGGAATATTAGATGAACTCAGTGCCTGTGGTTGGATTTTCACCCACTCTCCTGGTTGATGAACCAATCTGGTGAAGATACTGACGAGTGCAGCCTCGTGTAGACCGTGTGCCCTACTGGAAGAACCCAGTGGGGACCAAAACTCTGCTAACTTATACAAATCATTCACTTCTTCCTTTCTCCTCTTTCACAGACTGAATGCTGGCCAGACTTCCAGTCTGAGAGTGTTTGGTGTTGCCACTTTGAAAAAGATGTTTTTTGTAATTAAAAAATAAAAAGAAAGTTAGCTGAATACCATTTTTTCTCATATTTAGAACAATGTTTCTTTATTGTGCTCTAAGAACACTTGCTGTAGCCCTGCCAACCTTAACCCTGAGCACACGGTTCTCCTCTGCCCAGCACAGTATTTCATTGTTAATGTCATTTCTAATAAAGGAAGAGGAAAATCTGGTGACCTTGTTCATGTTAAACTTGTGTCAAAATTGCAGGCCTGGATAGGAAGCTAACTTCTGTAAGTAGCTTTATGTCCACTGTAGAAACACAGGAAAGCCTCTCACAAGAAGATTGTAGATCACTAAGGAAAATAAAATGGCTAGTATAACACCTTTTTCTTGGGGACATTTCAATCATCTGTCCTCCTATATCTGGAAATTGGATGCTGTCAGAGAAGAATGGGGATAGGGCCTAGTTTGACAGATAAAAACAAGTGAGGAAGGATCAAAATATGAATAGTATGGTGCCCTGTGGGAGCCAGGGCCTGGAAAACAAGATGGCGCCCATATGCCTGATGAGTGAGGTTGTCAGAGCTGGGAGGGCTGGGTCCTCAATTCACCATGCAAGCTAGGCAGCACCTTTATCTGTATTTAGAAAAGGGGTTGACTCTGAATTTAGCAGGTTAAGCAACCTGCTGTTCCTGTATGCACTGGAATTTCAGACACAGTCAGAAATCTCATTTGCATAACTGCTGAAACTCAACTGAAAGCCAACCAGACTGAGGCCTGGACTCCCCAGGCAAGGGGCAGTTAGCAAGTACAGCACGTGAGGGAATTGTTAAGCTTGCCCAGGAGGAAGTGGTACTGTGTGGCCAGCTTCAGTGGGGTAGGCTCCAGGGTGAAGAAGGGTCAGCTTTGGGTTCCCAGAAGGCCGTGGTTGGAAGGTGAGTAACCTCTTCCTCTGCATGAGTTGGCAGTGTGTGTCAGAATCGTAACACTATCTGGTATTTCCAGGTAGCATGAGGGAATTTTTTACCTCTGAGCCTCACAACCACGTGTCTCCTACAGAGACAGAAACCAACAAGCAAAGTCAGACACTAAAATAGCGTACAAGCTCTGAGCAGCCCTTAGTGAGCCAGCCAGCCCATTTGTACCATGTTAGGAGGGCTACATGCTCAAGGCTTGATCATCTGCCTCCTCCTGTTGGCTATTAAAACAGAACTGGAATCCAAAATCTATATATGGACTTTTTTTCTGATGGTGAATAGAATAAAAGACTGAGCTAGATATATGTATATATGTGCAAAAGTGTGTAACCTAGTGGAAAGGGAGAGCTAGGCAAAATAGAAGTTATGATTCTGAATTTGAGAAAACTTGCAACCACATCTATGAAAAAGGAATCAATAATTTCAGGATCCCTCTTTACATGTCTTTGTGTTTACATACAAGTCACGTGCCTCTGAAGAATTCCCGTAAGCCAGGCGCGGTGACTCACACCTGTAATCCCAGCACTTTGGGAGGCAGCGGTGAGAGGATTGCCTGAGTCCAGGGGTTCAAGACCAGCTGGGCAACTTGGCAAGGCCTCATCTCTACAATAAATCAAAAAATTAGCCAGGCGTGGTGGCGTGCATCTGTGGTTCCAGCTATTTAGAAGGCTGAGGCAGAAGGATCACCTGAGCCCAGCAGGTCAAGGCTGCGGTGGCCGTGAGTGTGCCACTGTACTCCAGCCTGGGTGACAGAGTGAGGCTCCTACTCAAAAAAGGGAAAAAAACTCTTGTAGGTGATATACTCTCTCACTCCCAAATGTGATTTCCACACATTTCCTGCAGTGGGCAGCAGGAGTGTAGCACGAAATCCCCCATCCATGGAGGTCCCTACTGGAGCCCTACCTTCTCCTCAGTGGCCGGGAACAAGATAGCAACATTCTCCTGGTGTTGACATGGCACTTGCTCCACATAGTCGAGAAGGAGGCAGAGTGTATCCCACTGTGAGATGTGTTGGCTTTGCTCTGCCCTACCAGCCAATCTACCCCAAAGGGCCTTCATTCATTAAATCCAGGTGTGCATGGGCATGCAGCCACACTGCGATTCCACAGACTCAGTAGGGCACATCGTGAACTTCCCGTCTTGGCTTAGATACAAGGTCCCCGCACCATGAGTCAGGCCATGACAGCAGTTGCCCTGGTACTGTAGGTCTGCCTTTCCTCTCATGATCTTTTCCTGAAGGATCAGTTCTCCTCTGTTGTACGTGCACTAGAGGAACTCAGCACTTATGGGGACCACAAGTGGCTCTTTTGGTGGAAGAGGAGGATCAACCCATAGTCTGTATTTCTGGTAATTTCAAGGCCTGGAGGTTGTCAGGCAGGCTTAAAGCCAGACAGATTCAGCCCATCTCTTTGCCTTTCTAATTTCAACACCAATTTTCTTCTCCAATGAGAAGATGGGAAACCAAGTTGGAACGTGCAGAAAGGTGAATCTGAGGAAGGTACGAAGGTCTTGAGAAATCAGCTTAGTAAAAAGCCTCTGTATCGATGAAATGCCTCAGACTCTGTGGACAGAGTTTGGGTGAAAACTACTCTCTTTCAAAGGTAAAATAATGGTCTTCTGTTTATACATTATGTTTTCCCAAGTTTGCCCTTATAACAATAACTTACTCATTCTTGCAAACTATCTTCCCCTCACCCACCTCCTAAAAAGGTGGTCCTGCAGTGAACTATTTAGAATTCCCCATTGGAATTCTAAATTCTCTATCAGAACACAAATGGAAGTCCCCAAGTCATGAGGGGAGTGAGAGAGTATTCAAAGGCAGCAGAACTGACCTTCATTGGAATGGTGCAGCTCTCAGAAGTCATCATGGTGCTCTTAATGAAATAGCAACCGTTTACTCTTGTCTTGCTCCTGTTTCTGTCCCTTTGGCGAAAGTGTTCGTATTTTCTCCTGCTGTCCAGTGCCATCAGGAAGATGAGGGTCTGCCTTCCAAAGAACCACATCTTGCCAAACTCCACCTTCCTGTCAGTTTACAACACTTTGACTTAAGTGCCCAGACAACTGCCTGTGGGGTGGGGGGTTGACTTTTGGCAGTAAGCTGCTGGCTTTGGAAAACATCACAGGTATTTTATTGTAACAGATGCAAGGCAGTTTTGGCAGGGGAGCTATAAAGACCTGGAGGGGAAACAGAAAATTACCTCTAAGTGCTGCAGGAAAGAAGGTGGCAGAAGTAAAGGATGCAGTTTGGATTTATAAAGCTAAGTCCTTTGCACAATCTGTTTTGCAGGCTAGAACTTGCTTGACTTCAGTTTATCCCTCAAGTGAGTCAAAAGAATGTTAAAAGAGAATGAAACACTGAAGCTAGGAAATGTACCAGGGGACGTCTTGGTGTGGGAGGATTTTATCGGGGTCCCACTGGCCCATCCAAACTGTGTGTGATAGAAATCCTGTTGTTTTCATCATGCAGAAACATTAGATATTCTTAGGCCTAGGACTAATTAGACATTCTTAATGAGCTGGTTAGGGTAGCAGAAACATAACATCTCATCTTAAAAGTGAGTGGAGTTAGCTATTTCAACAGGAGAAGCATCAGTCATCTCTGTAGTCTTCTGGTGGCTTAATGAATTGCTTTTGTTGCCACTGGGATTTCAGAACGGGGAGAGAATCTGCTATCAGTTTTTGTGTTTTTTTTTGTTGTTGTGTTTTTTTGTGTGTGTGTGGTTTCTTTATCTACTCCGGAAGCAAGCTCTGGGTCACTCTTAAAATATGTAAGCAGTCTCAATGCTGAGATGTCAAACCTTGTAGATTAGTCAGTATTCTAGGTCAAATCACAGGTAATAATACCATGATGATTTTAAAAATCAGTTTTGCTCTTATGATTTACTGTGATGGACTCTTGTTATCTACAGGTTGTCTCTCAAATCTGTGCAGTTTCCTCTACTTCCAAGCTATTTTCTTTCTTACAGCCATATCTTAGGTGATCGGTCCCGGAACCAGGATAGGTTATGGAGAATTTGGTAAAGGTAACACAACTAACTAATCAGTGGGTGTCCAGACAGCAGGGTTTAGAAATCGATTTCTCAGGGAAGCACGCCCAGGTAACAACAAGCTAAGCGTGAGCACTGTTGTCCTCTGTGTGGGTGTGCATTAGTGTGCATGTGTCAGGGAGGGAGCAGAGCCACCCAGGTGGATCCAGAGACATGGCCCTTTTTGAGCAAAACTCTTTATGCCTCAATTTGTAGGCCTGCCTTCTCTTTTGTAAACATGTGGTCCAAACACACTCACATGATTTGTTTTTGTTAGAGAAATGCCTCCTGGTGTAGTAGCAACTTTTCTGTGAGTTCAAACCAAGTGTCAGATGAACTCCCCAAGGCTGATGTGTTCAGTTCCATTTTGCTTTCCTGGCACTTTGGTTGGTGTCAAGGGAAAACAGCCTGCAGAGCAGTCTAGATGTCTTGGATGTACAGTTTGGAAATTCAGAGACAAATCGATTTTGGCTTTTCCTGAAAATGGATCTTATTTTGAGAACCACAGTTGACATGGCTGTGGGAAGTGTTGCTTATTCTTGGCAAGAAAACTACCCTGAAAAGGTGCTTATGGTCCAGGAGACAGTGAGCCTGCCCCAGGCACTCTGACAGAGCAGGGGGAACCGCTCAGAACTCAACATCAGTAGTTTGTATTAAATCCACATTCGTATGGAAGTGCCTTCGCAGATGAAGAAAGAACTTCCTATGAAATGGGATTATTTCATTTTCCTGTATAATAGTATTCAGATTGTAGCATGGCCTGTCTGTTTCAGAAATACTTGTTCCAAAGTACTTATTAAACACCTGAGTACAGCTGGATGCTGTGGTTCACACCTATAATCCCAGCACTTTGGGAGGCCAAGGCAAGAGGATTGCTTGAGCTCAGGAGTTCAAGACCAGCCTAGACAACATAGCAAAACCTCATCTCTGCAAAATTCAAAAATTAGCCAGGCATGGTGGTGGTGCATACCTGTAGTCCCAGCTACTCAGGAGACCAAGGCAGAAAGATTTCCTAAGCCCAGGAGGTCTAGGCTGTGGTGAGCCATGATCATGCCATTGCACTCCAGCTGTGATTGTGCCATTGCACCCCAACCTGGCTGCAGCCAGGCGCAGTGGGTCATTCCTGGGTGACAGCATGAGACTCTGACTCAAAAAACAAAAACAAGGCCAGGTGTGGTGGCTCATGCCTGTAATCCCAGCACTTTGGGAGGCTGAGGCAAGAGGATTTCCTGAGCCCAGGGGTTCGAGACCAGCCTGGGCAACTTGATGAGACCTCGTCTCTACAATAATTTTAAAAATTAGCCTCGCATGGTGGCGTGTGCCTGTGGTTCCAGCTACTTGGAAAGCTGAGACAGAAGGATCACCTGAACCCAGCAGGTCGAGGCTGCAGTGCCGTGAGTGCGCTGTGAGTGGAGTGTGCACTCCAGCCTAGATGACAATAGTGAGACTCCTACTCAAAAAGACAAACAAACAAACAAACAAAAACGACTGAGTGCTTAGCTTCGTGGAAGCCATGAGTCAAACGCCAACAAGGCAAATGCTGTAGCTATCAGAAAACGAAGTGATTTGACCAGCTTGTGCTCAAACTGAGATCAGATGTATACAGGGCCTAAAATTCTCTTTATTCCTTTTGATATGACCCTTAAACATCTCTTTCTTTTCTTTTTTTTTTTTCTTTTTTGAGATGGAGTCGCACTCCGTCGCCCAGGCTGGAGTGCAGTGGCATGCTCACAACCACCCCAGCGTGGACCTGCTGAGCTCAGGCAATCTTTCCACTTCAGCCTTCCAAGTAGCCAGAACTACAAGCGCACACTACCACACCCGGCTAATTATTTTTGATTTATTATAGAGACGAGGTCTTACCAAGTTGCCCGGGCTGCTCTCAAACCTGCGGGCTCAGGCAGTCTACTCGCCTCAGCCTCCCAAAGTGGTGGGATTACAGGCTGAGCCACCAAGCCCAGCCATCTCTTTCTCTTAACCTGGGTTCTGTTAATAGATTTGAACTTGGAAGTGAAGAAAACAGAACTATAGCTCAAATTTAGTATTTTCTTCAATAATGGATGTAGGCAACAGAGTACAATAGTGTTAGCAGTTCCCATGTATTTGTTGCCAGCAACAATGATACATACTATTTGCAGCAGATCTCTTCCAATATCATCTACATTCATTACTATTCTGAGAGTATGGTCAGCTCATCAACCTGTTGCTGGATCTTCACATTGAATGTAAAAGAGAAGCACATAAAGGTCACCATATTATACATTTTTAAATACTTAGGATGTTGTATTTCAACGCAATTGGGTTTTTTTGTAATCCTATGTATTTTATGCATTTACAAATATTATTTTGAGGCCAGGTAGGGTGACTCACACCTATAATCTCAGCACTTTGGGAGGTCGAGGAGGGAGGATCGCTTGAGCCCAGGAGTTCAACACCAGCCTGGGCAACATAGCAAGACCTTATCTCTACACACACAAAAAAAATTAGCTGGGCATGGTGATGCACACCTGTAGTCCCAGCTACTTAGAAGGCTGAGACGGAAGGATCGCCTGAGCCCAGGAGGCCGAGGCTGCGGTGAGCTGTGAATGTGCCATGCACTCCAGCCTGGGCAACAGAGTGAGACTTTAATTCAAAATATAGACATATGTATAATTTTGACACTTTACCTGATAACCAGAGAAGTCTAGGGTGGCACAAAAATAGTGAAAGAGAGAAAGAAAATAAAGAAACCCTGTCTTAAGGGCTACTGTTTACTTAGATCTTCATTTACGGAAAAAAAAAAAAAAATAGTCACCCAGGACAGCATAGTATGTTCTTGCCTATGAATCATCTGGGTATCTTGATCAAATGCAGTGGGTCAGGGTGGGGCCTGAGATCCCCAATGTTCTAAAAAATTCAAAGTAACCAGGCTGTAGCCTACAGCAATAAAGGCCTGTGTTTTCCAAACTTACTTCCCATAGTCTGGATAAATCTTAGTGATAAGTAATAGCTTAACTATTGTGGCACTTGGTTGTAGGAAATCCCCAAAAGAGACTTCACCCCTTTCCAAGGGAACCTGTTTCCTCCACTGGAGCCCAGAGTAACTGCTGGGTCAGGACATTAATTGGGTGGAAGCGCTTGTCCTGGGAGAGACTGCCAAGGGAGGTATGAAGTAGCTGAGTGTACACATGTCTCCCCAGGCAACTGTCGAGTGTGCATTCCCTGGGAGGCTACCGCAGCTGCAGCCTTGGAGGAGCCATTTCCTGGGCTCCGGGCTATGTGCGCCAGGTGAGCTATGAGCAGTGCACAACAGCTGCCTGTCTGCAGCCAATTACTTCAGCCCTGCTGGGCGCCCAGGAGGGTAGATTACCATCTTATCCCCATACGTGTGTGCTGACCAGATGCTCTGTGCTGGGGGAGCCTTATATGTATGACTTGCTTCTTTCCTGAAGGGTGATTTATTTAGTGTATCATTAGAAACTTGATTATATGCTCTAGTGGTTTTTTGTTTTGTTTTCTGTTTTGTTTTTTTTTGAGTCGGGGTCTCACTCTGACACCCAGGATGGTGTGCAATGACATGATCTTGACTCACCGCAGCCACAAACTCCTGGGCTCAGGTGATCCAACTGCCTCAGCCTCCTGAGTAGCTGGGACTATAGGCACATGCCACCACATCCACCTTACTTTTTATAGATTATCTCTATTTTGCCCAGGCTGGTCTCAAACTCCTGGGCTCAAGCAGTCCCCCGGACTCGGTCTCCCAGAGTGCTAGGATTACAGGTGTGAGCCACCATGCCTAGTCCTTAAGCAGTTCTTTTTAAATAAATATCTCCAGAGCTTCCTGTCCTGACCAACTGTCTTCTAACAGTGTGCTCTTGGCCTTGGTCAAACCACTTATGTCACATGACCAGCTGGTGGCTTCTCATGGTGGCTGCTGATGTCCAGAAATCCAATTTTGTCTGTGTATCAGAGGTTATCAGTGACCTGGAGACTGACTCATACTGATCAAACTCCCAGGAGAAGGGCAGTGAGCAAACCAAGCTCAAATTATTGATTTCTAGTTAGGGGCATGTGAAGTGGCCAGATGTGTTATTGCCATCTTTTTTGTTTACTTCTGTCATCTTAGTCCTGTCTTCTGAGAGGAGAGATGGTTGAGTATGAGGACTTTGTGTGGACTAAATCTTAAAGAATATTCCAGAAATCTAGACTCAGTCTCCTCACTCATGTGCAGCTGAAGAATCACACCCAAATTCTGTCTTTGTGCTGGTCTTTACTAGAGTTCCTGGAGACCCTCCTTCCCTGTCCCATTTTCTTTTCCTTGTTCTCGCCTCCATGTGGGAGTTCATAGGCCTGCTTGAGACCACCTCTCCTCCCCTGGAATGGATTGGGCATTTACTGAGTCTCCTCACCCACCCACCTGTTTGTGGATTGTCTTGAAGGCAATGTGAGTGAGGACAGCAGCAGGCGTAGCCATGACAGGTGGAGTACACTATTTCCACTATTCTATTCTCTTACTTTATTTATTTATTTATTTTGAGTTGGAGTCTTACTCTGTCACCCAGACTGGAGTGCAGTGGCTGCTCCCAGCTACCGCCGTGTCGACCTGCGGGGCTCTGGTGATCCTTCCGCCTCAGCCTTCCAAGTAGCTGGAACTATAGGCGTGCACTACCACGCCCGGCTAATTTTTTGATTTATTGTAGAGATGAGGTCTCACCAAGTTGTCCAGGCGGGTCTCAAACCTGCCGGCTCAGGCAATCCACTCACCTCAGCCTCCCAAAGGCGCAGGATTACAGGCTGAGCCACCCAGCCCGGCTCTACTCTCTTACTTTAAACAGATTTTTTTTCTCACTATTTCACTTCCCGAGGCCAACTCTCTGTAGCCCCAAGTGTGGCGGTCCAGCCTCGAGGAAGCACAGATGGCACCTCATGGCTGGAAGAGTTCTCCCTGACAAACGTGCTGTCTTATGTTAAGGCTCTGCAGGAAATGTTCCTTTTCATTTTTATGTCTCTGGTTCCCCAAGTCCATCCTGTGGACCTGGCTGCATCACAAGAGGCATTTTATGAAATACAGATTGCTGGGTCCATCTGACAGATCTGGGGTCATATTTGTAAAATATTTCTCAGGGGTAGAGGAAACCATTGAATAGTGGCTGCCTGTTTTAGAATGTGTTTGTGACATTTCTGTTTTGCCATCAATGGGTGATGAGTGATTTGTAGGTCTATTTACTTATTTATACTTTTCTTTTGGGCTTAAATCTTTTTTTTTTTTTTTTTTTGAGTGGAAAAGGGAGACTCCAACTCCAAAAAAAAGGAAACTGTATGTGAAGGGCTTTATATAATTTTATATAAGCATTATATAATTTTTAAGTTAGTCTCATCATCATCATTATCATATTACCCACAAAGGCTTTACATGTCTGTGTATAGCTCCAAATAGCATCACTACAGGTAAAAGAAATATGGGTTCTGCTGGGCTCGGTGGCTCAGCCTGTAATCCAACGCTTTGGGAGGCTGAGGTGAGTGGATTGCCTGAGCCCACGGGTTTGAGACCCACCTGGGCAACTTGGCGAGACCTCATCTCTACAATAAATCAAAAAATTAGCCAGGCATGGTAGTGCACGCCTGTAGTTCCAGCTACTTGGAAGGCTGAGGCGGAAGGATCGCCAGAGCCCAGCAGGTCGAGGTTGCGGTGGCCAGAAGCATCCACTGCACTCCAGTCTGGGCAACAGAGTGAGACTCCAACTCAGAAAAAAAAAGAAAAATATTGGTTCTATTATAACTCAATGAAAAGCTATTTGGTGGGCAGGGAGAGGGAAAATCAGAATTTTCATAGATATCATTTCCTGAATTTCCTGATTAAAGTAGCTCTAATGGCCCATTAGTGAATCATTTCACACCCTCTGCCCTTTTTGTGTCCATTTTCCAACTATGCTCCAGTTGTTTGCGTGAGCAAGTTGGGACATGTAAGTCAAAGGATTTGTTTTCTATCTGCTCAGAAGCAAGAACTATCTTTCATGCCTCTCCTGCCACTCTGGGTGGTAAGAGTGCTTCAAGATTTGCCATTTTGAGAGTGGCAGAGTTTTCAACCTTGTGTCCCAGACTAGATTAAGAATCCGACAGATTTTAATATCTGTGAAGCGTTTCTGCAACTGTTCCAACAAAGAGATATCCCTAGAATGGGTAAAGCTTGATTTTCTCCCCCTAGGAAATCATACAGCTCGAGGATGACAGAACTCAGTCTGTGGTCATGGACCTTAGAGACATTAAGCACAAACTATGTCCCCATCGAGTTGCTTAAAGAAAAGGATAGATTGGGAGAGACAAGATATATAAACAGAAAATGTCTATAAAGCATAAGAAATTCTAGTAAGAGGAGTATGTGATTTAATGACATGACATAACTGCCACATGCTTCCTAGAGGATGCTTCTGGTGCTGAGGTCACATGGCCCTGTGGACAGTCGCCATGTTGGGAGGGTTGGGAAGAGTTGATGAGAGGCCAGGCACAGTGGCTCAATCCTGTAACCCCAGCACTTTGGGAGGCCGAGGCGAGAGGACTGTCTGAGCCCAGGGGTTTGAGACCTGGGCAACATCGCGAGACTTTGTCTCTACAATAAATAATTAAAAAAAAAAAATTAGCTGGGTGTGGTGGCACATACCTATAGTTCCAGCTACTTGGAAAGTTGAAGCCCCAGCAGGCTGAGGCTGAGGTGGCCGCTGCACTCCAGCCTGGCGATAGGGTGACTCTGACTCAAAAAAAAAAAAAAAAGAGTTGGCAAGAGAGGCCGCTCTTAAGTCAAGCCTTGGTGCAGTCAGACAGAGACCTGTCTAGGCAGAGAAGATGAAAAGTGCCTTCTCCAAGAGTGAAAATATAGAGCGGAGGCTGAGGGTGAGGTGGTGCCAGTGGGTTTTGCATGAATAGCTGTGCACTGACTTGGAGAAGCGTGAGGGGCCATACCTCCTGCGGATGGTTGTGGAATGGTCATATTTGGTCTGAAAGGAAAAAGAAGATGTTGAAAAGACTCTGGAAAAATCTGTGTCCAATTTTACAAACTTAAATAAATTGAGCCATAGATAATGATATAGTGGACATCGGAGACTCAGGAGTAGGAGGAAGGGGTAGAGGGATGAAAAATTACCTATTGGGTACAATGTGCGCAGGTAAGGGTGTTGGGGACACTTATAGCTCAGACTTCTTTGCCACTGTACAATGCAGTCATGTAACCAAAACCTACTTGTACCTGCTATAGCTACTGAAATTAAGAAAATAAATAAATAAAGAATAGCCAGGCACAGTGGCTCACACCTGTAATCCTAGCACTTTTGGGAAGTGGAGGTGAGAGGATTGCCTGAGCCCGTGGGTTCAAGACCACCTACCTGGGCAACTTGGTGAGATCTCATCTCTACAATAAATAAAAAAATTAACTGGGCGTAGTAGCGCATGCCAGTTCTCCCAGCGACTTGGAAGGCTGAGGGGGAAGGATCCCCTGACCCAGCGTGTTGAGGCTGTGGTGGCCATGAGTGTACCACTGCACTCCAGCCTGGTTGACACAGTGAGACACCAACTCAAAATGAATAGATAAATACATTAAATAAATAAACAGCAAAGAAAATGAAAAAAAGAAAAGAAAAAAGACTTTGGTAACACAAATTGAATTAAATGGTTTTAGTCTTTTTTTAAGTATTAAAAAATTAGTATTAAAGAGGCCCAGGCTGGTCTCAAACCCACGGGCCCAGGCAATCCACTCACCTCAGCCTCCCGAAGTGCTGGGATTACAGGCTGATCCACTGAGCCTGGCCACCTTTTTTTTTTTTTTTTTTAATAGAAACTAATTTACCTAATACCAACTGCTAAAATTCTGTGTTAACATTACCTGGAAAACTTACAAAGAAAATAAATCCTAGCTTCTACCCACTCCCATCCCCAGATTATTATTTCAGAATCTTGGAAGCAATTGGAGGAAGGGGTAGAAGTAGGGTAGAGAACCTTACTTTTTTTCAAGTGCAGCCAACATTAGGAACGGTGCAGTTTTCTCAGAATTTTATCCTTACTTATGACCCAAGAACAATGTAAAACCCCACTTCTCCAATCCATGTGATCCTAATGGGGTTTGAAGCAAGTAACAGAAGACAATTTCTGGCTCATTTAAGCAGAAAAAATTTAGTGGCAGAATATTAGGAAGTTCACAGAAGCCAAAAGAAGTGGCAAGGTCCGGGCAAAAGCTAAGGGGGACTAGGTAGCCAAGGACATGTCCAAGGTCATGGCACAGAAGACATCTGCTTAGGACATCACCACTGCCATCACCACCATTACTGGACTCCTGTGCCAGCCTTCATCTGTCCCAGTATCTTCTTGTCTCTATGTCATGATCCAGAATGCCAGGTGAGGTACCTAGTGGCCAAGTCTAAGTCACGTGCCTGAAGACTCATGCCTGGGAGTGGGAAGAAAGAATAGATATCCCTTCTCCACCACCTCTTACAAAACGGGGACTTCCACCAATTCCAAAGGGTGATCAGATAGGATGTAGATAGCCACAAAAACCTTCATCTTCCTTACCACATAGGCAAAACAAGTTGGAGAGGTCTATCTCCTCTTTTACCACCATTCTTCCTTTTCTTTCCTGTCCTTCAGTGTCTTTCCCAGATGTCCCACGCTCTCAGGCTTGGTATAGCTGAAGACCACCAAGCTCAGTGTGATTGGCTCACTGTTGGTCACTCTCTTCATTTTAGTCATTTTTTTTTTTTTTTGAGTTGGAGTCTCACTGTCATCCAGACTGGAGTGCAGTGGCCGCTCCCGGCCACCACAGCCTCGACCTACTGGGCTCCAGTGATTCTTCCGCCTCAGCCTTCCAAGTAGCTGGAACTACAGGCGCACGCTACCACGCCCGGCTAATTTTTTGATTTATTGCAGAGATGAGGTCTCGCCAAGTTGCCCAGGCAGGTCTCGAACCCATGGGTTCAGGCAATCTACTCACCTCAGCCTCCCAAAGCGCTGGGATTACAGGCTGAGCCACTGAGCCCGGCTATGTTAGTCCTTTCATGCAGCCCTCTATCAAGTAAGAAACCCTTGCTGTAGCATCCTTGGTGGCCTCAGGAGGCAACCATTTCATCAAGGGACAGTGCTAAGTGTTTGAAAAATTTTGGTTTTTTTTTTTTGAGTTGGAGTCTTACTCTGTCACCCAGACTGGAGTGCAGTGGCTGCTCCCAGCCACCACAGCCTCAACCTGCTGGGCTCAGGCGATCCTTCCGCCTCAGCCTTCCAAGTAGCTGGAACTACAGACGTGCGCTACCACGCCCGGCTAATTTTGATTTATTATAGAGATGAGGTCTCACCAAATTGCCCAGGCGGGTCTCGAACCCGCAGGCTCAGGCAATCCACTCACCTCAGCCTCCCAAAGGCACGCGATTACAGGCTGAGCCACCGAGCCCAACTGAAAAATTTTTGTTTTATGAATTCCTCATTGGTACTACTTTTGTAACCTGTGACACCTGAAGTGGTCTACCCCCTTCTTCATGTAATCATTCTTAGATTTGTGTATAAAACCATGATATCCCTCCCATACTTCACCCTCCCCACATGGTGTATTCTATGTGGTAATCACCCTTACTGTCTCCAGCTGTTCATCATAAAACAGCATTGCCATTTAAAATTTATTCAGCCAAAACTGAATAAATTCTCTATGTGCAGTCTTATCTAGAACAGGATTATCACCTCCTCTGATGATGTGCACAATTTATTTCTCCTAATGCAG
This sequence comes from Cephalopachus bancanus, assembly GCA_027257055.1. Lineage (NCBI taxonomy): Eukaryota > Metazoa > Chordata > Mammalia > Primates > Tarsiidae > Cephalopachus > Cephalopachus bancanus. Next base: position 9,343,208 of record JAPVLO010000082.1, read on the forward strand.
AGATTATATTGTCTTTATAGTTGGCTCTGTCATGAAATTAAGTTGACTGTCCATGAATACCCACAGGTTTTGCCTGAAGCCATGTGGGACTTGTTTATAACAACCTGTGGGATCAGATTCTGGTGGCCTGGGACAGCCATCCTGGCACTAGCATTATACAGTTGATTATCTTGAGAGAATTATCATGAGATGTTAACTTGATTATTTTGAGAGAATCTCCCATGGCTCTGTGGAAGGACTGAGAAGGTGGGTTCTACATGATTGGAAAAATGAAGAACTCTAACCAATGAGGAAAATTCTGTTTTGTACACTTTATTGCCCTTAAATGGATCCTCATACATAAGCAAATAACTGACATGCTGTTTATGAATGGAATGTGATATGGGAAGATGGAGGAAGGTTTATTTCCAAGAGTATTTTTTTATCATTAAGTTTATTGAGATATAATTTGCTTATATACTCTAGCATAATAAATTTTTCTGAATTCCAGAAAAGATTAAATGGAGTACCCTTACAGTACAAAATAGAGATATGGTAACACAATGAAGAAACTAGAAGACCTTTCTTGTGCCAGTCTATAAATTCTGGCAAACACCATACTCAAGACAGATGACCATTTCATCACTCTTAAAGAGTATCTCTGTAGGAGTTCCTCTCCTCACCCCCAGCCTCTAGCTACCACTGATATGTATTCTGTTTTTATTATTTTGCCTTTTCCAGAATGTCATATAAATTGATAAACAAAATATGTCTCAGTGTGTTTGGGCTACTATAGCAAGATACCTTACACTGTGTGATTTATAAACAACAGAAATTTGTTGCTCACAGGTCTGGAGGCTAGGAAGACCCAGATCAAGACAGCAGTGTTTGGTGATGGCCCTGTTCCTAATAGATAGCGCCTTCTTGCTGTGTCCTCACATGGAAGGGGTGAACAGCCTTCCTCAGTCTTCTTAATAATGGCACTAATTGCACACAAGAGCTTCACCCTCGTGACCTAATCACCTCTCAATGCCCCACCTCTTAATTATATTCCACTGGGGAGTAAGTTTCAACATATGAATTTGAGGGGGATGCAAACATTCAGGCTACAGCAAAATCATACAGGATATAGACGTTTGAATCTTCTTTCACTTAGCACAATGCGTTTGGTAGTTATTCCTGTTGTTGCATGTATTGATAGTTGATTCCTTTTCATTGCTGAGTAGCCTTCCTTTGTGTAGATGTGCCACAGGTGGTTTATTCATTCACTCATTGAACATGCTATTACATCAGATAGAGATCTGTGTAGCATCTCACGAAAGAGAGGTTTTGTGCCCCTTCTCTCTTCTCAAACATGGTTTGTTGAACAAAGAAATTTTTGTTCTTGTATGGGATCACTACATTTCAGTAATGCCAGATTGCCATCTTTATAATAGCTCCTGAAGCACTGGAAAAAAGATATGGAAATTAGAGTATTTAGATGAACTACATATGTTTTCTTTTTCTTTGCCCGTAAGTATTAGCACTAGATTTTTGTCTATTTTGAATACAGTTCCTATTCCTATCTCTTATTACACTTTGAAACAAGTTTAAACTCTTCTTGGTTTTTGTTTGTCTGTTCTTTTTAAAGAAAAAGCTTGTTAGTATCTCCAAAGAAAATCTGTCACTATTTTAATATTATGGCTTCTTTATTAAATTGTAATTATTACATAAACAGGGATGCCAGAATTTAGAATCTCTTATTAAGTTCTGTTTTCAGTTTAAAATTGGACTTGTTCCATTAACTGTCTGTGGTAATAATCTTGAGATATCCATGCCAAGAAATATAGTTATATCATAAACACTGCACTCTGAAACTCAGGCTAGAGTGGAGAAGGGATATCATAGAAGAGAGTGATTTGAAATAATAATGTGATGGGAATGTCTGAATTTGTAACCTCTGTATACCTTTGATTTATGATGTGGTAAAAAATAACATTTAAAGAAAATCTCCTTGGATTTCATAACCTCAATTGAAAACTTGTGGGTTGCTGATTACATGGAGATTTACTCTAAAGCTGACCTCTAGGGCTGGCTATGTGAACTGGTTGTTTGCTATTTAACGGGGCAAACTTAACTTATTGCATCCTTAAGTAAAGAACAGTTGTTCATATTATGTATCTACAACCATAGTTCTTGTAACTAGTAAATGGACTCTGCAGATGTTCTTTTAAGATGTCAGACTCTCCTATCTTTCTTTCCCGTTTGTAAATAAATATAGTTTCCATCAAAATCTGAAAAGAATTTGTTTGGAACTTGAGCAGATTAACTAAAATTCATCTAGAAGAAGGAAAACTGAGTGAATAGCTAAGATATTTTTAAGAAATTAAAGCAATGGAGAGGGGTTTGTTTTCACCATACAGCAGACTGTACTTTAAAGCTCTAGTAATTAAAACAGTATGGCACAGGAACTGACACCTAGATCATGGAACAAAGTGGGAAACCTCAAGTAGACCTGTATGTGACAGGAAATGTTGTGTATGGAAAGGAAGCATTTCAAAACTGGAGTATATGTGACAACCTGTTTCGTAAATTTTATTGAAATGATTAGCTAAAACTTTTTATATAGTATAAAGTTAGATCCTGTCCTTTTTTTTTTTCTGAGTTGGAGTCTCACTCTGTCGCCTGACTGGAGTGCAGTGGACACTCCCGGCCACCACAGCCTCGACCTGCTGGGCTCCGGCGATCCTTCCGCCTCAGCCTTCCGAGTAACTGGAACTACAGGCGCGCGCTACCACGCCCGGCTAATTTTTGATTTATTGTAGAGATGAGTTCTCACCAAGTTGCCCAGGCGGGTCTCGAACCCGCGAGCTCAGGCGATTCACTCACCTCAGCCTCCCAAGGCGCGGGACTACAGGCTGAGCCACTGAGCCCGGCTAGATCCTGTCTTAAATCCTACACAAAAGGAAGTCCCAGATGGAATAAAGAACTAAACATAAAAAAGAAATCTGCCTGTGCACGGTAGCTCATGCCTGTAATTCTAACACTTTGGGAGGCCGAGGCAGGAAAATCGCTTGAGCCCAAGAGTTCGAGAGTATCCTTATCCTGGGCAACATAGCGAGACCTTGTCTCTACAGAAAATTTAAAAATTAGTCGAGCGTAGTGGTGTGCACTCGTAGTCCCAGCTGCTCAGGAGGCTGAGGCAAGAAGACCCGAGTCCAGGTGGTGGAGATTGTAGTGAGCTGGGATCCTGCCCCACGGTACCCTAGCCTGGACAATAGAGTGAGACCCTATCTCAAAACAAAACAAAACAAACAAAAAAGAAAAGGAAATTTGTGAAGTCTTTGAAGAAAACAGGAGGATATTTTTATTCCCAAGAGTAGGAAAGTCTCCTTAAGTACCACTATCAATACAGGAAATAATAAAGAAGACACACTAAACTGAATTATGACTATACGCCGTGAAATGTAAGCTGAAAGTCAGGTAGCTGGGTGTGGTGGTTCATGCCTGTACTTCCAGCTCCTTGGGAGGCCGAGGTGAGAGGACTGCCTGAGCCCAAGGGTTTGAGATCAGCCTGGGCAACTTGGCGAGGCCTCATCTCTACCACAAATTTTTAAAAAATTTGCTGGGCATGGTGTTGTATGTTTTCAGTCCCAGCTACTCAGAAGGCTGAGGTGGAAGAATCGCCTGAGCCCAGGAGGTCGAGGCTGTGGTGGCCCCGAGCTTGCCACTGCACTCCAGCCTGGGCAACAGAGTCAGACTCCAACTCAAAAAAACAAAATCAAGTTATGGGAATGGTTTTGGGGGTGGTGTGAAGAAGTGGCTTTCACATTTTACTCAATCTACTTCTCCACCTTATGAGTTTTTTACAAGAATGTATTCACAAATTGTATCATTTTCTCAATGTTCTTGCCAGAGTGCATGGACCATCGTCAACACTCATCAACTACAGCAGCTATCAATATTTTTAAACCCCTTTCCTCACAATGATTCGCATTAAAAAATGTGGCTTCACGTCAAAGTGTATTTTTGTAAAATTCTCTTCGTTTTGAAAAGCATTGGCATTTGGTGCTGTTGATGCGCCATGTTTTCCCACCATTCCTCATCACTGCTTGAGGCAGCGGGTGAAGGATTCAATTCTCTTACTAAATATATTGTGACTTGGGCTTTGGGAAAGGCAGAGGGGACATGAGGTTACAAAAGGAGCATGAACCTGCTTCCAGGTGTCCATAGTCTCGTTGGCTGGCATGATGTACACATAAAAGCCACTAGAGAGCAATCAGAGAAAGTTTTATCCGAAGTGCCATGCTGAGTGTCATCATACTCCCAGGGTCAGGCACTGCGGAGTCCCCAAGCCCTGTGTCAGGTCCTTCTAGAGCAGATGTGTCTCTCCAGGAGCCAGGAGCCGGTAGACCAAGGAGCCTGAGAGTGGTACACAGATGTTTCTGAAACCTTTCTTTGTCTTCTTTCTCCTTGGAAACAACCCTCCTTCATTCAACCTGAGCCCATTCTCTGGCACTGTAGTGATTCACACGTGACCCTCTAGAATGCCAGATTAGAAGGTTGGTTTCCCGTGAGGTAGGACTTCTCTTGGGCTGCAGTGGAATCAGCTTTCCCTGAGCATGTGGGTGAGGGCCCTGCGGCTGCTATCCAGCTGTCTAGCATTTTCATCTACTCCATGTGGGTTTTCATTCCTTCCCTTCACTAGTGATTTGTATGTGTAGTTGACTTCTCTCCATATATAGATCAGGAGGATTGGATGTAGTCATTGTGAACATTTTTCAAGCATTGCAATTGCATGTCTCATGCTTTCTATCTAAATATCATTTAATTATCATAGCAACCCATTTCAGATGGGGTAGGGAAGCCAACTCTTAGTTCATTGATCTTTTGCTTGTTTTTCTAGTCTCTCTTTCATTTATTTCTGTCATGATCTTTATTCTTTCCTTTCCTCTGCTAACTTTGGACTTTGTTCTTTTTCTAGTTTCTGAAGGTATAAAGTTCTGTTGTTAATTAGAGATCTTTCTTTTTTAGTCAGGGCAACGTAGCTCACACCTGTAATCTCAGCACTTTGAGAGGTGAAGGAGGGAGGATCACTGGAGGCCAGGAGTTCAAGACCAACCTGGGACACATAGCGAGACACTGTCTCTACAAAAAATGATTTTAAAATTAGCCAGGTGAGATGGCAAATACCTGTAGTCCCCACTACTTGCTAGACTGAAGCAGCAGGATCACTTGATCCCAGGAGTTTGAGGCTTCAGTTAGGCAAGATTGTGCCATTGCACTCCAACCTGGACAACAGAGCAAGACTCTGTCTTAAAAAATTTTCTAAAAAGATCTTTCTTCCTTGTTCATGTAGACACTTATTGTTATAAACTTCCCTCTTAGAAATGATTTGACTGCATCCTATAAGTTTAGGTATATTGTGGTTCCATTTTCCTTTTTTCCAAGATCTTTTTTGATTTCTGTTTTAATTTTTTCTTTGACCCATTGATTATTTAGGAGTGTGTTATTTAATTTCCACATATTTGGGGTTTTTTGTTTTTGTTTTTTTTTTTTGAGTAGGAGTCTCACTCTGTCACCCAGACTGGAGAGCAGTGGCACGCTTCTAGCCACCGCAACCTTGACCTGCTGGGCTCAGGCGATCCTTCTGCCTCAGCCTTCCAAGTAGCTGGAACTACAGGCATGCACAACCACACCGGCTAACTTTTTGATTTATTGTAGAGATGAGGTCTCACCAAGTTGCCTAGGCTGGTCTCGAACCCATGTGCTCAGGCAGTCCTCTCACCTCTGCCTCCCAAAGTACTGGGATTACAGGCTTGAGCCACTGCACCCAGCCCAATTTCCACATATTTGTAAATTTTCCAGTTTTCTTTCTAGTTTCATACCATTGTGTTGGGAAAGATACTTGATATTGTTTATGTCTTCATACATTTGTTAAGGCTTTTTTTGTGATCCAACTTCTTATCTATCCTGGAGATTGTTCCATGTGCACATGAAAGAATGTGTATTCTGCTGCTGTTGAATAGAACTTTCTGTATGTATCTATTAGGTCCATTTGGTCTGTAGTGTTGTTCAAGTCTGCTATTTCCTTTTGATTTTCCATCAGGATGATGTCTCCTGCTGAAAGCGGGGTATTAGGCTGGGCACAATGGCTCATGCCTATGATCCCAGCCCTTTGGGAGGCAGAGTAGATTGCCTGAGCTCACGGGTTTGAAACCAACCTGGGCAACTTGGCAAGACCTCATCTCTACAATAAATTAAAAAAAATTAGCCAGGCAGGTTGATGCGTGCCTTTAGTTCCAGCTACTTGGAAGGCTGAAGTAGAAGGATCGCCTAAGCCCAACGGGTTGAGGCTGTGGTGGCTGTGAGCATGCCACTGCACTCCAGCCTGGGCGACCAAGTGAGAGACTCCAACAAAAAAGAAAGAAAGAAAGAAAGTGGATATTGAAGTGTCCTATTATTGTGTTGCTGTCAGTTTCTCCCTTCAGTTTCATTAACATTTGTTTCACATGTTTAGATGCTCCAAAGTTGAGTGAAAAACAATAGAAAAGCAACAAAAAGATTAATAAAACTACAAGATGGTTTTTTTGAAAATACAAAGGTGACAAACCTTTAGCTGAACTAACTAAAAAAAAAGAAGACTCAAAAATTTTTTTGTTGTTTTGTTGTGTTTTGTTTTGAGTTGAAATCTCACGCCGCAGCCCAGGCTTGAGCACAGTGGCATGCTCATGGCCACCCCAGCATTGACCTGCTGGGGCTCCAGAGATCCTTCCACCTCAGCCTTCCAAGTAGCAGGAACTATAGGTGCGTGCTACCACGCCCAGCTAATTTTTGATTTATTGTAGAGATGAGGTCTCACCAAGTTGCCCAGGCTGGTCTCGAACCTGTGGGCTCAGGCAATCCTCTCACCTCCGCCTCCCAAAGTGCTGGGATTACAGGCTTGAGCCATTGCGCCCAGCCAAGCCTCAAAATTTTAAATGAAAAAAGAGATATGATATGTGATTACCACAGAAATACAAAGGATTATAAGAGATTACTAGAGCAATTGTATGCCAACAAATTAAAAATAAAACCACTATATTGATGAGATATCTGCACTCCCATGTTTATTGCAACACTATTCATAATAGCCTAGATAGGGAAACAAGCTAAGTGTCCATTACTGGATGAAAGGATAAAGAAAATATGGTCTATATACACAACGGAATAAAGACTATTTAGCCTTTATTATGTATTTGTTAACCTTTGCCACTTCTTTCAGAACTACTCAGCCTTTAAAAAGAAGGAAATCCTGTCATTTGTGACATGAATGAACCTAGAAAACATTATGCTCAGTGAAATAAGCCAGGCACGGAAGGACAAATATCACATGATCTCACTCATATGTGGAATCTAAAACAGATGAGCTCATAGCTGCGGAGAATAGAATGGTGATTGCTAGGGTCTGGGTAGGGAGTAGAGAGGGGTGGGAAGGTGTTTGTCAGAAAGCACAGAGTCTCAGCCAGGCATAGTGGCTCATGCCTGTAATCCCAGTACTTTGGGAGGCTGAGGTGAGGGAATTGCCTGAGCCCACAGATTCGAGACCTGCCTGGGCAACTTGGCGAGACCTCATCTCTACAATCAATCAAAAAAATTAGCCGGGGGTGGTAGCCCGTGCCTGTAGTTCCAGCTACTTGGAAGGCTGAGGCAAAAGGATCGCTAGAGCCCAGCAAGTCGAGGCTGCAGTGACCGGGAGCGGCCACTGCACTCCAGTCTGGGTGACAGAGTGAGACTCCAACTCAAAAAATAAAAAAAAACCATATGTGAGGTGATAGATATGCTAATTAGCTTGATTTAATCATTTCACAATGTATACATATATCAAAATATATTGTACCTGCAAATATATACAATTTTTGCTTATCAGTTATATCTTAATAAAGATGGGAAAGGAAATAACAAGCATGATGAATCACATACACACACATGCACACAAAGAAAAAATACATAATTTGCCTAAGGTTGCTCAGCTGATAAGTGACAGACTTGGATTCAAACCCAGCTCACCAAAACCTGCATTCTGTCCAGTAGGCTGTAGGGTCTAGTCCAGCCCATTCACCAATGAATAGCATGCCCTTTTTGCATCCCAGCGAGAAATCTGGAAGATCTTCCTGACCACAGTCTAGCTAGTTCCTAAAATAGCAGCTTCACATTCTCTTGTCTCTCTGTACAGGGGGAGGAAGAAGCCCTGGCCCAGGAGTCCAGGTGAGGTCCATGAGGCTCCTTCATCTCTATTCCTAAGTTTTATCACTTAAAAACTGGTGACAACCACATCTTTACCTACCTCACAAGTCAGATGGTGATGGTGATACTACTCCTAACAGTGACTTTTATAAGAGATAAAGATATACCAGACCAGGCTCAGTGACTCAAAACCTATAATTCCAGAACTTTGGAGGCCAAGGCAGGAGGATTGCTTGAATCCACGAGTTTGAGATCAGTCTGGACAACTTAGTCACTATAAAAAAAAAAAATATATAATAATAATAATAATAATAGTTATAATAATAAAGACACATCAAAGTGAGGTAATATTAATAAAAGTAAGGCCAGGCTCAGTGGCTCAGCCTGTAATCCCAGTACTTTAGGAGGCTAAGGTGAGTGTATTGCCTGAGCCCACAGGTTCAAGACCAGCCCAGGCAACTTGGTGAGACCTCATCTCTACAATAAATAAAAAATTAGCCAGGCATGGTAGCACATGCCTGTAGTTCCAGCTACTTGGAAGGCTGAGGCAGAAGGATCGCTGGAGCCCTGCAGGTCGACGCTGGGGTGGCCGTGAGCATGCCACTGCACTCTAGCCTGGGCGACAGAATGAGATTCCAACTCAAAAAAAAGTGGGGGGGAATAGCACTGATATCTGAAGGCACTCGTTAGAAATGTGGGCATAGGCCGGGATCAGTGACTCAACCTGTAATCCCAGCACTTTGGGAGGCCGAGGCTAGTGGATTGCTGGAGCCTGCGGGTTCAAGACCCACCTGAGCAACTTGGCGAGACCTCGTCTCTACAATAAATAAAAAATTAGCCAGGTGCGGTAGCATGTGCCTGTAGTTCCGGCTACTTGGAAGGCTGAGGCAGAAGGATGCCAGAACCCAGTAAGTCGAGGCTGGGGTGGCCGGGAGCATGCCACTGCACTCCAGTCTAGGCGACAGATTGAGACTCCAACTCAAAAAAAGAAAAAGAAAAAAAATGTGGGCATATCTTGAAGTTATGAACTGGGAGGCTTCCCTTCACAAGACCTTTTAGGTGAGGTCTGAGCAGTGCAGATACCCAAATTTTTTATTCCGTTATGTGACACATCTGTCCATGCTTGTGCTAACAAGGTTTTTTCTTTGCCTTTTAAACAACCTCTGAAGTGTGTTCAGTGAGATAGAGGCTGAAATGACAGCACAATTAATGCCTCTCGGAAGCTCCCTCTAGCCCCAGCTTCCACCCTTGGGCAGGAAGTTGCACGTCACAAACCTGTGACTGGGATATTATGGGACTGACCAACACATACCTGAAGTTCATGTTGCTAAAGGTGGTCATAAGTCAATTTCACACACATTACTGAAAATCAGAATAAAATGCCTGTTTTAACATTTTCCCTCTAAAACAGAAAGGCTTGGAGTCTTCAGGCAGGTACTGATTGGGAAAACATTTGACATTCCCTTGAATCAGATACCCAGTTCATCTCTCAGATGATCAACTCTAGCCGCCATGGGGGTGTTGCTCATTATATGACCTTAAATGATTTCTCCCACTTGGTAACATCTTGGTTTACCATACCTAGAAGGGATCATTGGTTAAGAAGCATGAGGGATATTGATGATTCAAATTAGCAGGCATAACTGGATGATTCTCTCCTTTCTCTTCAAGATGACCTTCATGTTAGGTTTATGTGATCCAATTTTTACATGACAGCTATCTCTTGTTCTGTCCAATGTAACTGCTGTTTATTGAAGTAAAGACTATTCACCCCTGCAATATGCAAGCTGAGGAGAAGTGAATAAAAGTCACAGCTGGATATCTTGTCTCTCATCTTGTCACCTAGATTCCAAACTTCATAATTTTGAAAACAAACCAGGCAATTTCTACCATTCGAATGCAAAAATTCTAAATATCTAAGAATTAAAGCAGCGGGTTTTTCCCTGTTATTCATGTCATAACACATAGGTCATTCTTCTCTGATTTTAAAATGTGTATTTTTAATATATTTAAATGATAAGTATTATTTAAATTTTAGTAAATAAATCATCTTCTGTCTTATGGATTACTCTGAAATGAATGAAACACCATGCATCATTTGTAAAATAGGGAAAATTGTTTTGACTTTATAAAGATTGTATTAAAATAGGTTTTAAAGTACTTTGATTTTAGATATTAAAATATTTTAGTCATTTTAATATCTAAAATAATATATTTACTTAAGGGGAATTTGTTACATAACCATGCAAAACATGATCAAATTATTTCTAACAGGTCTTGGGGCTTTACAGGATTACATCTTACAGTGAAAATCAAGTGCCAGCGAGGCTTGGAAAATCTAGAGAGGGAAGGAGGCTGTCTTAGTTTCCTAGGACTGCCACAGCCAAGTACCATAAATTGGTGGGCTGAAAACAACAGAAACTCTTCTCTCACAGTTCTGGAGTCTAGAAGCCTGAAATCAAGTTGTTGGCTGGGTTGTTCCTCCCGGAAGTGTTGAGCTTTCTTTTGAGAAACCGTCTCACGCCTGTCTCTGAGCTCCTAGTGGTTGTAGGCAATCCTTGGCATTTCTAGGTACTTCACTTTAATCGCTATCTTCATCTTCACATTGCCTTTTTTGTGTGTTGTCTGTGCTTTCTGTCTCTTGTAAGGATACTCATTGAATTTAGGATCCTCCCTAATTCAGTATGATTTCAATCCTTAACTATATCTGCAAACAACGTATTTCCAAATGAGGTCATATTCTGAGGTTAAGAGTGGACATAGGGGGCACTATTCAACCCAGAGACTTTCCATGACTGCATTTCCATCTAGAGGCAGAGGGGAAATTCATAGTTGAACTCCTGGCCCCAGCGCCTTAAACATGGTCTTCATTCTGCCTGGACCACTCTCCCTTCCCTGCCATCCAGACCCCTGCCTCCACCCAGCTCAGTTAACTCCTGCTGTGCCACAGACCACTGCCACTTCCTAAGGAAAGCTTTGCTGTTCACATCTACCCCCAAAACAGTCTGACTCCCCTTTTGTAAGCTTCTGAAGTAACTCATGCTTGTGTTGGCACATTCTTCGTATAATTAAGATAATTTTTTAATTTGGGTACTAGAAATGTATTTATTTTACTTTCTGTGTTATTCTATTTAATATTTAATATTTTATTTAATATTTAGATAAAATATTATACTTGCTATGTAGTATATTATATAAACTTTAATGTATCTATAATTTTTTTTATTTTTAATATTTTATTTTATTTAAGATGTTGAGTACAATTCAGGATTAGGTAGATAAGTGGTCATTGAAGAGGTAAAGTTTGGGCCTCCCTTTGGTCCTTACTTCACCTGGTTTGAGATCAGGTACCCTTATTTTTTTTATATAATATTTTTTATTATGATATTGTGGGGTACAGTTAAGGGTTAGGTATACAAATATGCTTCGTTCAGGCCCCCTTGTTGATAAGAGGTATCTCCCTGTCCCCAGAGAGATATTTACTACCGTTAATCCCATCTCCCTTCCCCTCCCCCCCATAGTTTCCCACCACTGTCAGTCATTTTCTTATAGTATTACGATGGATGTTCAAGGTCCGCTATATGAGAGAGAACATGTGATACTCAGATCTTTGTTTCTGTGAGAGGTCACTCAGTATTATAGACTCTGGTTCCATCCAGGTTGCTGCGAAATTCATGATTTTGTTCTTTTTTATGGCTGCATACTATTCCATCGTGTATATGTACCACTTTTTTTTAATCCAGTCCTCTTTTGATAGCGTGGTTGCTTCCAGGTTCTTGCTATTGTGAACAATGCTGCGATAAACATACGTGTGCAGGTATCTTTTTTATAGAGTGATTGAGTTCTTCAGGGTATATTCCGAGTAAGGGGATTGCAGGGTCATATGGGAGGTCAATATTTAGAGCTTTTAGGAATCGCCATACTGTTTTCCACAGAGGTTGCACTAGTTTACACTCCCACCAACAGTGTAGAAGTGTTCCCTTTTCGCCACACCCTCTCCAGCAACTGTCATTTTTTGAGTTATTGATAATGGCCTTTCTGACTGGAGTTAGGTGGTATCTCCATGTGGTATTGATTTGCATCTCCCTGATGATTACTGAGGTTGAACATTTCTTCATGTGTCTGTTGGCTGCTCAGATGTCTTCCTTTGAGAAGTCTGTTCATATCTTTTCCCCATTTTATAATGGGGTTGTTTGTTTCTTTCTTTTCAGCACGTTTGTGTTCCTTGTAGATCCAGGATGTTAAACTTTTGTCAGACCTGGAGTTGGCAAATACTTTTTCCCAGTCTGTAGGCTGTCTCCCTGCTCTCTTGATGGTTTCTTTGGCTTTGCAGAAGCTTGTCAGTTTAATGAAGTCCCACTTGTCTATCTTATCTCTTATGGCCTGTGGCTTTCGGGTTTTGCTCAGGAAATAGATGCCAGTTCCAATTTCCATGAGGTTATGTCCTTCATTTTCTAATGTTCTTATGGTTTGAGGTTTTACATTTAGGTCTCTGATCCATTTAGAGTTAATTTTTGTGTTCGGGGATAGATAGGGGTCCTGTTTCAATCTTCTGCATGTGGTCAGCCAGTTTTCCCAGCACCATTTACTGAATAGGTTCTTCTCTCCCCAGTGGTGGGTGGTGGAGGCTTTGTTGAAGATGAGTTGGTTGAGAAATTGAGGTTTTGCTTCTGGAATCTCAATTCTATTCCATTGGTCTATATGCCTGTTCCTGTACCAATACCAAGCTGTTTTGATTATTGTAGCTTTATAGTAAAGTTTGAAGTCTGGTAATGTGATACCACCTGCTTTGTTTTGGTTTTTTTTTGCTGAGGATTGCTCTGGCTATTCTTGGTCGTTTGTGTTTCCATATGAATTCCTGTGTTGTTTTTTCTAGGTCCGAGAAGAATGTTGCTGGTAATTTGATGGGTATTGCAATAAATCTGTAGATTGCCTTAGTTCGGATGGACATCTTCACAATGTTGATTCTTCCAATCCATGAGCATGGGATATTTTTCCACTTGTTTGTGTCATCTCTGATTTCTTTGAGCAGTGTTTTGTAGTTTTCATTGTAAAGGTCTTTCATGTTTCTGGTTAGGAAGATGCCAAGGTTGTATCTATAATTAATAAATGGATTCTCTTAGCGAATTTCACATTGACCATGAACTCTATGAGGGTGTAGAGACCAACTGCCTTATCCACCACTTTGTACCAGCGTTGAGCCCACGCCTGCACTCAATTTTTAAACCTTATTCTCTTTATTTTATCTTGTTAATTGTTCAGAGAAAATCTGTTCCTTGGCACAAGACTGACTCCTTCAGGGTCTCCTATTGGCAGCCTTATCAGCAATTCCCCTTTAGGGAGTGTTTCTTCCATTCAACCTTTGTGTCCCACAAAGCCCGGAAAAGATCTGTGTTTGGAATCTGTGTCATCTGAGGGATGTGGACATTGTCTTGAAATCTGAGACTGGGCAAGTAAAAGACAGCTTCATTAATAGTTCCTGTTGGGGTTTAAGAAAAGAATCGAATCTGGAAACTCACTTTTCTTATTTGTTCTTCCTCGCAGTTGTTGTTTTTTCCCTTTTCTCCCCCCTTCCATTCACCACCTCAGGCCCCAGGTAAAGAGACAACTGGGTCATTTAAATTTTAAAAAACAGATATTTCCTTTAGACAAGATTGACAGAATCTTTGATTTGGAGCTTCAGCCACGTGAAAGGGCCATATAAGAAAGCCCCTTTGGGCTTAGTCACATATTTATGTTTTTTTGAAAGCATTTCCAGTGATTCTGGACCTTGTAAACTTTGTACCCAGCAAGTTAAGGAACCCCCTTTTTTCATTTCTTCTCTAAGAAACTGTTGAAATTTTCTACAGATCTGCTTGCACATCTTAACTTTTCTTTCCTTTAAGTCATATCTGGGTTCCATCTCCTTTTGCTCAAAGCCAAAGAACCTAGAGATGGTCTCCTTTGAGAACGGTGGCGCCAATATGTAAATCCTTTGAGGGAGTTGGACAGGAGGGGAGGTAAATACATCTTGACACACTCAATAGGCCAAAAGAGCTAGTTCCAGAGACTGCAGGGTCTCTCTTTAGAAGGAACCCTCTAAAGAGAGTCAGGATATGGTGTTAACAGCAGCCAAAATCCAGTTGTTGAGTGTTGCTCTGTCTCAGCAAAGCAGTGTGCTGGGTCTCTCCTGGAGCCACACTGAGCCCTTTAAGCATATGATGAATTGTGTGTCTCAACCCCTGAACCAGAACTGCTGCCACCCAAGAGGAGGCGGGGGACATGGCAATACACTGGGTACCCTGTCCACTATCAGGAAGAGCGGCCCCGCTAGAAGCTCAAATTTCACTTGCATGCAACTTACTTATGTAGTAAATCCTCACTGTATCCCACAACTCTAAAACGAAATAAAAGTAAATACTTTTTTAAAAAAATTATGCTGGAAAAAACAAAATAAAGCTTCAATCTCTACAGAAAAGGAGTGTAGTGTGCCCCCAGCCTGGGTAACTAGAACAGGTTAAAATGCCCTTTACCTGAGAGAAGGATTTGTGAGTCCAAATGCAACAGTGCCACAGTGGAAAACTCTCTTGGGTCTTTTCCCCCAAAAGATTGAAGAAACTTCTCTGGTCAAATGGTTTTTTGTCTTTCTTCTTCCAGATTGCACTCTTCTTGGTGTGCAGTTCAAGAAACAACTTTTCTGCATGTTTGTTTTTCCAGGCAGCCCATGGCTTTGATTTTGTTTCTGGATGTTTCCGTTTGCTCTAAATAGGAGGGTTACAAGTCTAGTGTGTGCCGACTGCCAGCTATTTCCTGCTGAGAACACTTGGTAACACAGTGAGTTCCTCATGCTCTAAAACACAATTGTGACTCAAAAATTCGTACCTTGTACCTCTGAAGTCTGGTTGTGCACAAGCGGAGGATGCTGGCTGTTTATCCTAGGAGTGTTTTCTTTAAGAGTTGGATTTTTAAGTCTGCAGAGACTTTCTCTTGACATTTAGAAGACATCCCAATGTTGGCTAATGACATTGTAATATGTTGAAACACTTAACATTAAAACAGCCAAACTTTTGAAACTCTTGCCTCAGAAAAGTGGAAAAGGCCCTTTGGCAGATGAACCAAAAGCAAGGTACATGTCCAAGAGGCAGTGTCTCTCTTCATACACACACAAGCGTCTGATTTATTCATGTCAGTTGCTTGTGTCAATGTAAGCGGTCATATGTTTTACAAAACATTCAGGGGTCAGCTGATCTGGCAGCCCTGTTGGTTTGGGTGGCCTCCTAGACTCCACCTTGAGTCTTGCAGCAACTTCAGGACTCCTGGGATCTTTAGGAGTTCAGGTCAGGCCAGAAGGCGTGCAGTTGATCTAGGAGCTGCGAATCAGACCCTGGCCAGATGGACACAGAAGCAAAATGAAAGCCATCATTGGTCTGTGTTCTGGGAAGCATCTGTCTCATTTCTCTCTGGCAGAAGAATATGGCTTGCAATTAGTCATACTCTGCACTTACTGTCTATACTAGCTTGATCCTCCCTCCCGGCACCCGTGCACACGCGCACACCCCTCCCCCATCCCATTCTTCTTAGTGCAATTACTTGTGTTCACTGCAGCCTCAAAATACTTCTTTGCCTCAAGGGGCCAAAAGAGATTCTGTCTCTAAGACACGTTTGCTCTACCTTTCTGGATCTTGAGTTTTGGAATCTGTTTCTGATTCTCTACCTTGTGCCCCTATAAACAACTTTTTTTTTCCCAGAGATCCCTTTTCCAGACTTAAGTGATTCCTTTTGCCCCTTTCCCACCACAGAGTTGGTTTTGCCCACTCTCCTTTATGAGTTCACCTTTCAGAGCTTCCAACCTGGACTGTCACAGATGACAAGTTTAGCTAGTTGGCCTGTGATTACCCAGCAAATTTCTGATGGGGAATGAAACTAACATTAATTGGCATTTACTGTGTGCCAGGTGGGAATCCAGCCAGCCAGCTCAGTGCATGATCCCATTTAATCCCAACAATGCCATAGGTAGATGAGCCCGAGGGACTCATCTCTGAAGTTGCACATCTTGCCCAACGGCCCAAGTGGAAGTGCTGAGACATGAACAGGGAGAATCTTGCTACAGATAGCTGATTTTCACATGAACTTGAATAAAATTTTTCACGTATTAAGCAAGTCCCAATCAGAAGGAGCCCTGTGTTATTGGTTTTTCCCTCTACCAGTCAACAGATTGAAAGGAAATATTTCATATCCAGATCAGCTGACTACTGTCCATTTCTTTTTCTCTTCTTTTCTTTTTTATTTTTTTGAGTCAGGGTCTTGCTCTGTCATCTACACTGGAGTGCAGTGGCACAATTACAGCCTCAAAGTCCTGGGCTCAAGAGATCCTTCCACCTCAACCTCCTGAGTAGCCAGGACCACAGATGTGCACCGCCATGCCTGACTAATTTTTTTTTGAATTTTTGTAGGGACAAGGTCTCACCGCGTTGTCCATGCTGGTCTTGAACTCCTGGCCTCAAGCGATCCACTTGCCTCGGCCCTCCAAAGTGTTGGGATGACAGGCATGAGCCACCACACCTGGCCCCCTGTACATTTCTGACTGGCCTCTTTTGGCTACTGTTACTTCCTGTCGTCTCCTTTTTGGGGAACTACTTGGTTGTTCTCATCATATTGCCCTTTCATTGGGCTCTCCAGGAAGCAGATGCCAAGTCAGAGCTAAGAATGTGAAATGTTTGTTGGGATAACAGATGTTGAAGGAAGAGGCAGGGGGCAGAACTGGACAGGGTCAGCAGCATGCCATGATAAAGGCCTGACAAAATGTCAGCCCAACACAGGAGCTCTGGAGTGATGCTTGGCACTGAGTAGAGAAGGCCAGACCTGGCGTCCCCATCTTCCCCAGTCATTGGCCAGGAATCACCCCCAGAAGAGTATGACCTTGACTTGAAAGCTGAGGTGGACCCTAATGACACTCACGGCTGGAGATCATGAGCAGATAACACCAGCCTCCAGCTGGACAGCAAGTTTTTACTTGAAGGAGAATCTGAGACTTGCCTATGTCATGGCATAGCCCAGGGATTTTCCTGTCCCCCCATTTGTTCTCACTTCTGTCAGCTTATATCCCCTTACAGCGCATTGTCTTCCACAAGAATTTGCAGGAACAATGAAGATGGTGTTAAGATGTTTCTTGCTTACAGGTGTGTACAGACTGGGATAACCAGGAAGGACAGCTCCCTATAGAGGGAGAAGTTTCTGGCACAGAGTACTGTTTGAGAAGGGCTGATCTGGAGTGGGGCCACCATGGGGAACACAGGAAGGGAGCCAAGGTGACTGAGCCCCAGGTGGCCCTGAGGTGAGAGGCCAGGCTTGAAAGGAGGGGCGTGTCCTGTGTCTGCTGTTTTGCTTGGCCTCGGCTAGGCTGGCAGCCACATTGGTTTCTTAGTCCCCTGATTCTAGGTAATCTGGCAAGTATTGCCTTCATTTTTCTAGAATTGTTGGGAACTCACTCAAGTTTATAACTGAGAGATGGAATGGGGCAGTTGGCCACTTCCACCCACACCCCAAGAACCACATCACCCACTCCCTGCCAAACAAGGCCTGAAAATACCCTTGTTTTCCCTAAGGCCCTTTTTAAAAATGGGTATGGGGCATATTTTGGGTGTTAACATAACACTAAAGTACAATCCTTTATGATGTTGACATGGGGCGAGTCCTGATTGGGCTGTTTGAAGTTGTAGCTCTTTGTCTGTATCCAAACCTGGTCATAATGAGCAACATTAGATGAGCCTTTGCCAGCAGTGAATCCCAAGGTCATTATCAGGGTTTATTTGGAATCAGGCAGTTGGAGGATTGAATCCCAGCTCTTCCTTTACCAGCTTTGTGACCTTGGGCAAGTCAATCCCTCTCAGGCTCAGTTTTCTCTTCTCTGAAAGATCATGAATTCTGCCCTTAATAGGGCTGTTTTAGATTGAAACGAGATGATATGTGTGTGTAGTTAACACAGTACACAGCATATCCAGAGGGTACCAAAAAATATATACATAGGAAATAGGAAAAAACTATTACAATTAAAAGATGAAATACAAGTCATGTTTCTGCAGCTACAAGAGGTGCTCAAAGTAATTAGCATCAGCACCCAGACACCTTATTACAGCAAACTAAAAGTAATACATAGCCAGGCACAATGGCTCAAGCCTGTAATTCCAGCACTTTGGGAGGCCAAGGCAAGAGGATTGCCTGAGCCCACGGGTTCGATACCAGCCTGGGCAGCATGATGAGACTTCGTCTCTATGATAAAACCAAAAAATTATTCAGGCATGGTAGTGCACACCTGTAGTTCCAACTACTTGGACGGCTGAGGCGGAAGGATCACCTGAGCTCAGCAGTTCGAGGCTATGGTGGCCATGAACATGCCACTGCACTCCAGCCTGGGTGACGAAGTGAGACTCCAACTCAAAAATAAATAAATACATAAATACGCCGAGTGTGGTAGAACGCACCTGTCGTTCCAGCTACTTGGAAGCCTTGGGTGGAAGGATCGCCTTAACCCAGCAGGTTGAGACTGTGGTGGCTGTGAGCGTGCCACTGCACTCCAGCTTAGATGACAGAGTGAGACTCCAACTCAAAAATAAAAATAAAAGTAATACGTAGTTAACATTGCTTAAAATGTGTATACTTTTTTTTTTTGGTACCCCCAGTAGTTACAACTTAATTGACTTTGGTACCCGTCCCCATGTCTATTATAAAACTCACATTAGTTCTTGGAACTTCTGATATAAATACAGCATTAAAAGCAAGCTTTACATTTTCAATGTTTGTGCCTGTGTTTCCAGTAATTTAGGGTTTCCTTAGTGCTTCACTTACAAGTACTTTTAAAATCCCAGCAGATAAAAACAAATGCCTCTTCATTTTCCTGCCTGATCATAACTAAGAACCAGAGGGCTCGAGCGATCAAACCACGTCAGTTACAAGTGTCAACAGACACATGAAGAGTGCGCTGATTGGAAGCCAAGTTTTAAACGTTATTCCATTGACGTCTGTAAAGACATGGCTTGTCTGTCTTTCTAGGCCAGAGTTCTAGTGATTTGGCTTACTTGTAATCAAAGTCCTCTAAAGCAAGAGAAGAATCCAAAAGGATCATAAAGATGAATGAATGACGGGTAAAAATCCAACAAATTCTGATTCCATGGAGTACCCTTTGCTTGGGCAAGAAGGTCACAAAAATCAGCAAGTCAATTTACATGAACTTTAGCAGATTATGGGACTTGTCCAGCCTAGTCATGCCTGCCAGAGTCTCTGAAAAGAAAGAAAGAAAGAAAATCAGATCTTAAAAAAATCTTTGAGACACTGTATAGGAGAAATTCAGAAGAACCATGCATTACATCAGCCAGAACATGTTGATGGGGATCGTCATTTTGCAATTTCTTAAGTATCTCTTCTCTGCTGACTTCAAAACTGTGAAGGAAATTCAGAAAAGAAGCCCACTATTTTGATGGAAGCTGTTTTGACATAAGTGAAACCAGGCCTGGCGCGAGGTTGGGACAGGCTCTGGCCAAGCCAATGGAATGGACCCTGGAAGGATCGAGGCGAGCTGGCAAAATTACTTCAAGATGGAGCTGGATTCACTTGAAAGGGGAGTGAACTGGAGGGTACAGACATGCTGTCAATGTTGAAGTTAGTATGTGAGAAGCATCAAGTGTGTTCTGAGATGTGTGGACCCCCGGGAGTCTCCCTTCTTTGAGGGTCACCTCTGAGGAAGAGAAAGGAGGTGGCCATCTTTTGAATAGTGCACTGAGTAGGCTTGAGGATTACTAGCAGGTTGTGAAATGACAGATTTGGCTGGCTTTGCGGAAGGGAGGCAGAAAGGGAGAATGCGTGTTACTAGTTCTCCTAGCTTCCAGCACTTTCACTATGGAGAAGGATAGGAGATGTGGTAGGGACAATACACAACTCAGTCCTTGGGTCATCTTTGACACATTTTTTTAGGATGTGGTGGCCTCAAGCTTAGAAAATAAATTGAACGTAATCCCTGAATATGCTCTAGCTGATTCCAAGGCAAGTCCAAGGGCAACGCTGTATGTAGAGAAAGCACAAGAATTGCCATGGGCAGTGCACCTGGCAGGACTGGAGAACTGGACCTCAGGCAAGTCTCCAGTCAAGGAAGCAGGATGCGCTGGATTTTCTGTTTCTCATTCCTGGCCAGACTTCAGATCTTAAGGACAAGCTGTAGCAAAGACCTTGTGATGTGAAATAAGGGTTTTAGGCTGGTCCAGGGAGGAACAGGGCATGGGGGATGTTTGGAATCTTCTTTCACATGAGCTAGGTGAAAGAGGTACAGAAAAGACGGATACAAACACAGAGAGAAAATAAAAAATGAAATGCAGTTGTGTGAATGCCTAGTAACTTGAATATATTAGGTATACTACTGCTATAGAGTGAGTGTTCTGTCCACCCAAAATGTATGTGTTGAAACCTAATCACATCTGAAGGTAAGGCTCTGGAGAGGTGATTAGGTCATAGAGTGGAGGCCTCATGAATTGAATTAATGCCCTTATAAAAAAGGCCCCAGAGAACTCCTTTGCTTCATCCATCCCATGAGGATAAAGCAAGAACATGCCATGTATGAACCAGGAAGCAGACCCTCCCTAGACATTGAATCTGCTGTTGCCTTGATCTTGGACTTCAGGCCTCCAGATCGGTGAGAAATAAATTTCTGTTGTTTATAAGCCATCCAGCCTATGGCAATTTGTTATAGCTCAGAAAATCCTTCCACTTCAGCCTCCCAATTAGCTGGGCTACAGGCTTGTGCCACCACGCCAGGCTAATTTTTAATTTTTTTTGTAGCTGGGTTCTCACTACATTACCCAGGCTGGCCATCCTGATTTTTAATGGCCTTTCAGATTTCTTCTTACAGAGCGAATGCTAGAATATCATTAAAAAATAAAATTCTTCTCCACTCCTTCAACAATTTCTTGCATCAGAATTGCTAGACTCAACGGGGCATGGTGGCTCGGGCTTGTAATCCCAGCACTTTAGAAGGCTGAGGAGAGGGGATTGCTTGAGCCCAGGAGTTCAATACCAGCCTAGGCAACATAGCGAGACTTCATCTCTACAAAAATTTAAAACAAAAAAAAAAGACTGCCAGTACATGTGGAAAAACTTGAGTGTACTTATGACCCAGCAAAAACTTTGACCTAGAAAGTCTCTTCAGGAAATTTTACCTTCAATATGCAGACACCCTCCACATTTTTATCTGTGTATCAGTGCTTCACTCCAAAAGATATCCAACTGTTCACACAACAACCACACAAGCATCTCAAACCCAGGATATCCAAAATTTAACTCCAGGATGCAAAACTTAACTCTTGCATCCAGAATAGTCAGATAACCCTAACCCTAAAAAGCTACTGTACACAACTTTGATGATGACAACTCCATTCTTCCAATTGCTCAAGCCAAATACCTAGATACCATCTGTTTCATTGCCCCTGCTATAACAACAACAACAACAAAAATACCACAGACTGGGCAATTTATAAGAACAGAAACTATTTCTCACAATTCTGGAGTCTGGGAAGTGCATAATTAAAGCTCCAGCAGGTTTAATGTCTATTAAGGACATGGACTCTGCTTCCAAGATGGTACCTGGTTACTGCCTGTCTCAGAAGGGCTAAATACAGTGCTCTCACTTGGTGAGAGGGATGGAAGGGCAAAAATAAAGGCCTAGCTAGTTCCTCCAACCCTTTTATAAGGTTGTTAATTCCCTTCATGAGGACTCTGTCCTCATAAAGTAATCACCTCCTAAAACTCCCTCTTCTTAATATTATCACATTGCAGTTTAAGTTCCAACATATGGATTTTCAAAGGACACATGTTCAAACCATAGCACCACTCGGGTTCAGTGGCTCAACCTGTAATCCCAGCACTTTGGGAGGCCAAGGTGAGTGGATTGCCTGAGCCCGCAGGTTCAAGACCAGTCTGGGCAACTTGGTGAGACCTCGTCTCTACAATAAATCAAAAAATTAGCCAGGCGTGGTAGTGCATGCCTGTGGTTTCAGCTGCTTGGAAGGCTGAGGCAGAAAGATCACCTGAGTCCAGCAGGTCAATGCTGGGGTGGCTGTGAGCATGCCATTGCACTCCAGCCTGGGGGTGGAGTGAGACTCCAATTAAAAAACAAAAACAAAAAACCATAGCACCATCCTTATCACATCCCATAGCCAGTCAAAAAGCAAAGGCTATTTAGTCTGTCTTCAAGATTGCTCACGATTCAAGTGATTTCTTACCATTTACACTGCTACTCTATAGTGAGCCACCCTATCTCTCACTGAAGTTCCTATAGGTGGTCTGCAATCTGGCCTTCCTGCTTCTACCCTTGCCCAAACACATCTATTCTCCACACTGAAACTCAGGGATCATCTTAAAACATGACACATATCATATCACCTTACTCCTCTGCTCCAAATTCAACAGCTCCCCATTTTGCACAAAAGCCTTACAAATCCCTTTATAAACTGATCCCTGTTACCTCTCTTATCCCCTCTCCTATCACTCCCCTCCTTGCTCACTCCTCTTCGGCCACAAAAGCCTCCTGGCCATCCCACCAACACTTCAGGCAGGCGTCCACTTTACCACTTTTGCGCTGGACGTTCCCTCTGTCTGGAACACTTTTCTCCCAGGTATGCTCCATGGTCAACTCTTTGACCTCTCAAGTCTTCGTTCGGTGTATTCTTTCCCATGGAGCTACTCTAACCACAGAATTGTACATCTCACCCAGAATTTTCCAGTCCTGGCATGCTTGAGCCTCTTTATCCTATTCAGTGTTTTCTGGTTTTCATAGCACATCTCACCTTCTAAAATGCTTCATAGTTGGATGCTTATTTTAATAGATGTGTTATTTGTCTGATCATGATTCAGGTGATTTCTTACTGTTTCCACTGCTGCTGTATGGTGAGCCACCTTATCTCTCACTGGAGTTCCTGTAGGTAGAGGCTGGGAGGGCCAAGATCAAGGCACCAGCAGGTATGGTGTCCAGTTGAGGATATGGTCCCTGCTTCCAAGATGGCGCCTTGTTGCCCTGCTAGATTGTGATCCACAAAGACAGAGATCTTTGTTCACTTCTGTACTGCCAAATGCCTCGAACAGTGCCTTGTATATGGTAGGTATTCAGTAACTTTGAATGAGCAAAGGAATGAATGCGTGAATTTGTAATAAGCAAGTAGTAATTTTATAAACAGAAAAAAAATAACATTATATCACCAAAAAAATAGTGAAGTGAGTTCCCAAGTAGATTTTCTGATGTCCCTCAATTTCCTGATGAGGTGAGACTGACTCATTCATGTACAGCAAAGTCTGACTTTACCAGCACTCCTGTGGTTCCGCCAACCCTACCCCCACCAGGAAAATGTAACTAACATCATCAGCATGAGTTGGCAAAGCTGTGTGGCTGGAGCTCTAATTTGATTGTGTATGGCTGCAGGTTGATCTTACATTGTTATGAGAAGCTCTGATCTACTCATGGTAACTTAATAAAGAAATGCAATCATTTGCAAATAGAGGCCTAGAAACTCTCTTTTTAGGACCCGTTATCTCGGCAGTATGTTTTATAAGATCAGTTCTCTTCGTTGATCAAGCATTTTCTACTTCATTTAGCTTCTGAATTCCTGTTTCCAACAGGCATGTGGGTGTTTTAAAAAGCTTTTATTGATCCATGCAGAAATGAGGTGCGCAAAAACCTTTGAGGAAAGTGACTCTTCACGTACGTTTACTGCTGTGTGATAGAAAAGGCCGTTCTTCTATTTCCTCCCAGGGAAGCTTTATTGGAGATGAAATATGTAATGTACCCTAGTGTAGAGATACTCTGCTGTAAGTGTTGTGAATTTAAGTTCACATCTCTTAGTTTGACACGTGAACTTTTCAAGACACATATAAAAATCAGTGATACTTTATTGCCTGGAAATCAAAATAATTATTTCCATTAACCATAAGATTTAACTTTATTTACTTATTTAGAGTCAGAGTCTCATTCTGTCACCCAGGCTGGAGTGCAGTGGCACACCCACGGCCACCACAGCCTCAACCTGCTGGGCATAGGTGATCCTTCCACCTCAGCCTTCCATGTAATTGTAACTGCAGAAGCGCACCACCACACTGGCTAATTTTTTGATTTATTGTAGAGACAAGGTCTTGCCAGGTTGCTCAGGCTGGTCTCAGCCTGGACTCAGGCAATCTTCTCGCCTCCACCTCCCAAAGTGCTCGGATTATAGGCATGAGCCACCGTGCCTGGTCAGACTTAGCTGCTTTTAATTCAGCATTTTCTGTATTTCTCCCCATCCCCACCTCTCTACACCTAGGAACTCCTAGCAGGACACAGAAAAAGAACCAGCTCTGCTTCAGCACAGACGGGATATTATAGCCAATGGACCAGTGGGTACAAGACACAGAACTTTTCCAGGGAAAGGGTGGACGTTGGGCACTTCACGCTGATGGACACAAACATAGCTGTTGCCTTTGAGGCGGATGCCTTGAATTTCATCAGTCGTAGGGTGAAATATCTACCTTCTTTCTTACTCCTCTTAGTATATATAATTCTACCTCTGATTCTGCCTTAACAAAATTTTCTTTTCAATATTGGTTTGGCTTAAGATGCATATCAGTTTATGTTCTTAGTCATTCGTGTCAAGAGTAAAATATAATTGTACTCCTTTTAAGGCTTTAATGTAGCCAGGCTCAGTGGCTCAGCCTGTAATCCCACGCCTTTGGGAGGCTGAGGTGAGTGGATTGCCTGAGCCCGCAGGTTCGAGACCCGCCTGGGCAGGCAAGACCTCATCTCTACAATAAATCAAAAAATCAGCCGGGCATGGTAGCACATGCCTGTAATTCCAGCTTCTTGGAAGGCTGAGGCGGAAGGATTGCCGGAGCCCAGCAGGTCGAGGCTGCGGTGGCCGAGAGCGGCAACTGCCCTCCAGTCTGGGACAGAGTGAGACTCCAACTCAAAAAAAAAAAAAAAAAGGTTTAATGTTAGGAAAAAGACCAATTATAAACTGAATTCTTCTGTGTATTGTCCTGTTATATGTGAAGAACTATGATTTGCCAGGTACAGTGGCTCAAGCCTATAATCTCAGCACTTTGAAAGGCCGAGGTGGGAGGATTGTTTGAGCCCAGGAGTTTCAGGCCAGCGTGGGCAATATAGTGAGACCTTGTCTCTACAAAAAAAAAAAAAAAAAAATCAAAAAATTAGCCAGGCATGGTGGTTTATGCCTGTAGTCTCAGCTACTCAGGAGACTGAATCAGGAGGATCACTTGAGCCCAGGAGTTCAAGACTGTAGTGAGCTGTGATCATGACATTGCACTTCAGTCTAGGTAACAGAGTGAGACCCTGACTCAAAAAACAAAGCAAAACAAGAAACCTATGATTTTACTAGTAAGCTACCAAGTTAGCCCATCTCAGTTTTGTGGATGTCAGCAGAAGACAGACTCCTGATTTAGAAATGAAAAATGTTCATAACTCACAGAAATAACAGCAGAAGAGTATCAGCATATTTGCACCAACTCCCCAGGCTTCAGTTTTCTCTGGGCTATGTGAACCTCTGTCTTGGTTTATAGGTGGGTATGATTTAAACTCCGCTACCAAACTAGATGGTGGTAACAAGATTTGGTAGTTGATAATTTGAATTGGGTCTGAATGACTAATATTATGTCATAGGTCAGAAAAAAAAAACTCAAATAAATATTTACCCTCATTAATTCTTCACTCTCAACAAGTCTCCCAATCTGAATTTTATGATAAAAATAATTAAATATGCCCATTTTATAATAAGAAAAACATGTTCATTTATTCATACTCTTGACTGTAAATTCCAGATAAAGGAAAGGAAGGAGGAGTTGGCTGAACCTGGGCTACTTGTGCTGAACAGAAGAGGTGACAGGCAACAGAAAATGGCTTCCTCTGTCTGCTCCTTCAACCAGCAGTGGGAGCAGACTAGTCACCTCTATTTCTGAGTCTGGACCCTGATTTCTTCAAAGCCTCATGTACCTGAACCCCATCTTCCTCCATCTAAACAGACCGTACTCTTTCTCTTATTAGCAAAGATGTCTATTGATTAACTTCAGGAAAGGCATTATGAGTACACCAAGGACATCAGCTGCTCATATCAGTACAGTATTCAGCCAAAAAACTTCCATTCTCAGAGTCCCCTAAGGACAACTAGACTCTTCCTGAGGAAGATTGTGGAATCTGAGAAGTGTGCCCAAAATTTAAGGTAGTGAGAGGCAACAACTGAGAGAGTGCCCTTGGCAACCTGGGTCCCAGTCTCTCTTATGGATCTGTCCAAACATGTCCCCAGCCAAGATTTCCCTGGGAAATTAATCTGCATATACTCAATACTTCCTCTCAACCCAAGTCATAGATTTACAACCTTAGACAGTTCTTTGGGTTAATTAGGCTTAGCAGGTTTTCAAAAGACCACAACAGCTTTTCAGCCTCCCATTACTTCTTAGGGGAGAGAAAATCATGGGCAAGAACAATTGATCTCCATTTGTCCTGTGTGTTAAGCTAGGCGGCTATTAGCAGTTAGTTCTGTGTTATAGAACTCAGACCCCGTTGTAATAACTCATCTGTAAACATCTTCTTGTGGTGAGTGTGTATTCTCCTGTTGTCCACACTGGAGACCTGATATACTCAGAGAAAACAGGAATGTCTGCTTTAGAAAGAAGTCTGAGATCCAGAATTCTCTTATGTGTTCTTTGAGGCACATGGTATTTTTGTGGCATTGTCGTACAGGCCAGCGCCCAGTGGAGGCGATCCAAGTTACTATGAATTGCGCACGTATGCCCCTCCCCACCCTCCAGTGGTTCAGCTTGGTAGCACCCCCTGTGGGCTCACACTGTGTGCCAGGGTTCAGTAACCGAGGGCTGAATGCCCAAGATGATTTTCAGAGGTACCTGGAAATTGTCCCTTCCAAAGGTTTTGGCAAAATAGTCAAAATATCAAAAATGTTAGCCGCCTCAAGCCGCCTTTTGATAGAATCAGGTCAGAGACATACGGTGTGTGTCTTTGGCCTTCTGATACCTCCTTGTGTTTATCCCTCTGTTATCTGCTGTTTCTCTCTCTTTCTTGGTCATCAAACTCCAGGTAGCTTTTCTAAACCCCTAGCCTCACCTGCCAACTCTTTCTTACCCTCGGGGAGCCCAGTCTCAAGAATTATGACAGAGCACCAAGGAGATGCTCAAAACTTATTTTTGGATAAGCTACCTTTTTCGTGGAAGGCAGGAGGAAATAATGTGTTAGGAAAATACCCACGTGAAGTAAGAACCTACAACAGATTTCAGAGGGAAATTTCCAGGCTAGAACTCGTTTCTGGATACGCTAGTCTTTCCTCATTTACCTGGGAAGGTCAATCTCAAATAAATGTTAATTGAATTAATAATTTTACATGCCAGAGGAAAATCTCAAATTTGGGGGTAAAAGAGTAAAAACATAATTATATGGTAGGGATGCTACTGAAAGACTAATCATACCTGTTTACAAAGAAGAAGCTTTTTCTTTTTCTAAATCACACAATTGTATTGCATTTCTTTATTCTCAAATACTTTGAAGTTTAGTTTCAAGATTTTAATGGTGGGTAAGAATCCTACTGAAGCTGGGAATGGTAGCTCATGTCTGTAATCCCAACAGTTTGGGAGGCAGAAGCAAGAGGATTGCCTGAGTCCAGAGGTTCAAGACCATCGTTGGCTAACTGGTGAGACCTCATCTCTACAATAAATCAAAATTAGCCAGGCTTGGTGGTGTCCTCTTGTTCCAGCTACTTGGAGGGGCTGAGGTGGAAGGATCACCTGAGCCCAGCAGGTTGACGCTGTGGTGGCTGTGCGTGCCACTGCACTCCAGCCTGGGCGACAGCGAGACTCTGACTCAAAAAAAAAAAAAAGTACTACTGAGCAGAAAAAGGGACTTGGATGTATGAATTAGCCACAAGATGTTGGAAGAATTAGGTAAATAATTTAAATAGGTGAGTCAGAAATGTGATAGCATCATATTTAAGGTGATTTGAAGAATTCTAAGAAAATTCTTGGTGAGACCTCATCTCAACAACAACAACAACAAAAATCAAAAAAGAAAATTACCCCCTACCTAAAAGTTTTTCTCATCAGCTTCTAGAGCGTTCATAATTCATTCATTGCACTGTGTCTTCAGGATGACCTTAGAAAATTCAGTGTCCAGGAAGGAATAAAATAAGCTGTCATGCAGTTCTTTTAAGGTGTCAGTGTCTTATTTATTGCTAGGAAGCCAGGAAAGGACAGGGAGCTGAACCCAAGATAAACTCCTCGTGGCTTTGTCATTTTGCCAAATGTGGACCCTGCAGAAGAAGTAAAATACTGCCTCAGTCACAGGCACCTTCCAAGGTTCTTGGAGCTTCGGGAGAGGACAGAGGGGAAAGATATTTAAGATCTTATACCCTGAATTGATGAGGTACTGAAAAGAGGGTCTCTGCATACAACTCATCGAGTTGTTCAGAGTTTTAGTATAAAAGGTAGATTTCCAAAAGCAACATTGAATGAATCTTTTCTAGGTTGACAGTCAATGTTTGGGAGGCCTGGAACAATGCAGACATAAAAATGTTTTCATTTTTAAAGGTTTATGTTTCATCCTGGGCATTGGATCAATACTGTTGGAATGGCTTGCCCATCTTGTACCCAGAACTTTTCCTGGGAAACTAGTGTCCACGAGTATTAGAACGCAAAAGCAACCAAGAGATGATCCACTTTACAGATAAGGAAACTAAAGCCTAAAATTGACAAGGATTTAAAGATCAGAATTGTTCAGTGGGAGTAATATGGACTTTGGAATCAGGTAGACTTGAATCCACCACTTAGTGTCTATGTGAACTCAGGCAAGTAATTAATATTTCTGAGCAATTGTCTCTTCTGTGAAAAGAGTTCTTAGGGAAGTTGTGTCTATAATCCAATGTCTAATCAAAGAATCAACTCAAAACTTTCCCAGTGTCATTTGCTGTTTTTTAATGAGGCATAATTCACATAAAATTAGCCATTTTAAAGTGTGTCATTCAGTGTGCTGTGTTGTGCAACCATCACCACGATCTAATTCTAGAACATTTCCTTCACCCTCCTCAAAATCCTGTACCTATTAGCAACTAGTCCAATTCTCCTCTC
This sequence comes from Cephalopachus bancanus, assembly GCA_027257055.1. NCBI lineage: Eukaryota > Metazoa > Chordata > Mammalia > Primates > Tarsiidae > Cephalopachus > Cephalopachus bancanus. Next base: position 9,372,518 of record JAPVLO010000082.1, read on the forward strand.
CCCAGCCCCTGGCAACTATTGATCTTCCTGTCTCTCTGGATTTGTCTCTTCTGGACCTGTCATATAATGGAATTTACAATATGTGACCTTTTGTGGTCTGGCCTCTTTCACTTTGCATAATGTTTCCAAGTATCACCCTTGTTGTAGCATATAATTCTTTCTTTTTTTTTTTTTTTTTTTGAGTTGGAGTTTCACTCTGTCGCCCAGACTGGAGTGCAGTGGCCACTCCCGGCCACTGCAGCCTCGACCTGCTGGGCTCCGGCAATCCTTCCACCTCAGCCTTCCGAGTAGCCGGAATTACAGGCACGCACTACCACATCCAGCTAATTTTTTGATTTATTGTAGAGATGAGGTCTCGCCTGCCCAGGTGGTCTCGAACTCGCGGGCTCAGGCAATCCACTCACCTCAGCCTCCCAATTCTTTCTTTTTAATTGTCAAATAATACCCTATTATATGGATCTACCATAATTTGTTTATCCATTCATCAGTTGATGGAAATTTGTGTAATTGTTGTTTTACATGGTTGAGCCAAAGCCAAAATGCGGATTTGGGTGTCAATCTGGTACTGTTTTTACTATCCTGTGCGGTTTTCCATAACATCTGAGCATCTGGATTTTGTTGTTGTTTTTGTCAGGGTCTCACTCTGTCACCCAAACTGGAGTGCAGTGGCATGATCATGACAATCATAGCTCATTGCAGCATTGACCGCCCAGGCTTAGACAATTCTTCTACCTCAGCCTCCTGATTAGCCGGGGCAGCAGGCGTGCACCACCACACTCAGCTAATTTAAAAAAATTTTTTTTAGAGACAAGATTGTACTATGTTGGCCAGGCTGGTTTTGGACTCCTGGGCTTAAGTCATCCACCCACCTCGGCCTTCCAAAGTGCTGGCATTACAAGCATAAGCCACCTGTAATTAGCAGTGGTTTCCTCAAAGACAACCCTACAGCTTGGCTACCTATTCATAGGACTATATACCTTTACATGAATTTTTCCAGTTTGGAAAAAATATATACAATATAAAGAAATGAAATCTAGACATTGTAGAAAAATTGTACTGACAGCCAGGTTTAATGTCCATTTCCTAGACCGCATCGTATGGTCTTCATGCCTCCTCATCCCTCTTTATTTTCCAGAACAACCTAGGCTCTGTATGGCATCTTTTATGTCCCTGTTTTTGTGTATGTAAATTCACTATCATGGTATATAGCCCAGGATCAAAAAACATTTTTATTAAGTTTTGTTGATGTTTGAGTACCCTTTTCTTTTGCTCACTTTACTCCATGGCAAAAATTCAGAATTATTCTCTTCTTTAGTTGGAAAGTCACGGTCATTGTATTAACCTGACCATTGGGGAATGGGGGAATAAATGCCTTTGGGCCATAATTTAGTGCATTTCAAACATAGTTGGTCACCTCTCCTTCTCCTTCTCCTTGCCTATGACCTAAGTGAAAGCTCATTAGGAAATGAGAGGAGGACTTTTATGACCTGGCATCCTTCCCACGTAGTGACTACCCCAGTGCTCAAGTCTGGCTTCCCTGGTGTCAAGATCACGGAGGGCATCTTAATGTCTATTTCCCTGCAGTCCTCATTTCTATAGAGGCTGCTTTGCTTGTAGCCCCAGGCTTTCTCTCTGTGGGCATATGAAGACCCAAGATAGATCTGATTTGTGGATTTATGAAGGATTTTGTTGTCAAAGCCCTTTGCTTGGAAACCAGCAATGTGTAGAATGTGGCAAGATACCCAGTTGGAAGGCATTTCTCTGGATTCATCAGGGAGTTGTGCTTCTTGATCTTGGGTAGCATGGGTAGAAGAAGGTCCTGCCCAGGCTGTTTCCCTGACTTTCAGTGTTTTCTTTGCTACATTTTGATGATCTGGTCCTGAATGCCACTTATTACTCATTTCAATTGGATGGTCTCCTTTCATATTATTCTTTAAGATCTGGAACCAAATGCTGGGCACGGTGGCTTACGCCTATAATCCTAACACTTTGGGAGGTGTAGGTGAGATTACCTGAGCCTGCAGGTTCAAGACCAGCCTGGGCAACTTGGTGAGACCTCATCTCTACAATATAACAAAAAATAGCCAGGTGTGGTGGCATGTGCCTGTAGTTCCAGCTACTTGGAAGGCTGAGGTAGAAGGATCACCTGAGCCCAGCAGGTCAAGGCTGCAATGGCCATGAGTATGCCACTGTACTCCAGTCTGGGCAACTGAGTGAGTGAGACTCCAACTCAAAAAAGAAAAAATCTGGATCCATTATCATGTGTCATGCTTCACATGCAGAATCCCCTTATTTTTTTACTTTTTAAAATTTATTTTATTTTTTTATTTTGCTAGGACTACAGGCGCACGTCACCACTCCTGGCTGATTTTTTTATTTTCTGTAGAGATGGGTCTTGCTTTGTTGCCCAGGCTGGTCTGAAACTCTTGGCCTCAAGAATCCCTTGGCCTCAAGAATCCCTCCTGCCTTGGCCTCCCAAAGTGCTGGGATTATAAGGGTGAGTCACCGTGCTCAGCCTACATGATCTCCTTGCTATTATTTCCTGCTTCTAAATATTTGCCAGCCCTCAAATGTATGAAAAAGCCACTGGCCCTGACCCTGGTCTTCTCTGTGCCGGGCATACCTTATTCCTCCAACTGTTTGTGGTTGACAGTTTCCAACAACCCTTGGTCCTGGCCGCCCCTTGTCTATGTGTGTTCTACTTTGTCAGTGCCCATCTTACTGTGATGCTCAGACTGGAAGGGCAATCCCTATGTGCTATGAACAGCCAAAGCCAGGACTATCACCAAGAAGTGAGCCTGACACTCATTCAGTGCAGCATGCAGTTGCCAGCGCCTACTTAGTCAGTTACATTTTATTTTATTTTATTTTATTTTTTTGAGTTGGAGTCTCACTTTGTCACCCAGACTGGAGTGCAGTGGCTGCTCCCGGCCACCGCAGCCTTGACCTGCTGAGCTCCGGCGATCCTTCCGCCTCAGCCTTCCAAGTAGCTGGAGCTACAGGTGTGCACTACCACACTCGGCTAATTTTTTGATTGATTTTAGAGATGAGGTCTCGCCAAGTTGCCCAGGCAGGTCTCGAACCCACGGGCTCAGGCAATCCCCCCACCTCAGCCTCCCAAGGTGTGGGATTACAGGCTGAGCCACCAAACCCAGCTGCCAGTTATATTTTAAAACCAACCAGCACCCCCTACCCCCACCCAGTGAGACAGAGGCGCCTGTTGTGCTGTAAATTGTTCAGTCCTAAGAGCAGAATTTTACATTTCTCCTAATGTATTTTATCCATCCTTGGATTTGTAGTATTATTCCATCAGAACTATGTGGATAGGAGGCTATAAATTTGTGTGTGTGTGTGTGTGTGTGTGTGTGTGTGTGTTGAGATCTCACTTTGTCACGCAGGTTGGAGTGCAATGGTTTCATCCTGACTCACCACAGCCTTGACCTCCTGGGCTCAGGTGGTCCTTCCACCTCAGCCTCCTGAGTAGATGGGACCAAAGGTGCATGCTGCTATGCTCGGCTACCTTTTTTTTTTTTTTTTTTTTAGTAAAAGTGAGATCTTTCTATGTTGCCTAGGTTGGTCTCAAACTCCTGGCCTCAAGCAATCCTCTCACTTCGGCCTCCTAAAGTGCTAGGATTGCAAGTGTGAGCCACCACGCCCAGCTGAGTCCAGCAATTCTGATGCAAGAAATTATTGAAGGATTAGAAAATAATTTTATTTTTGAATGATATGTTAGCATTAGCTCTGTTCCTAGAAAAATCCTCAAACTCCTAATCTTACAGTACTTAAATTAGACATTTCTTTTTTTTTTTTTTTTTTTTTGAGTTGGAGTCTCACTCTGTTGCCCAGCCTGGAGTGCAGTGGCATACTCAAGGCCATCCCAGCATCGACCTGTTTCCACCTCAGCCTTCTAAGTAGCTGGAACTATAGGCGCGCACTACCACACCTGGCTAAGTTTTTCATTTATTGCAGAGACGAGGTCTCGGCAAGTTGCCTGGGTGGGTCTCAAACCTGCGGGCTCAAGCAATCCACTCGCCTTGGCCTCCCAAAGTGCTGAGATTACAGACTGAGCCATCGAGCCCAATCATTCAATTAGTAATTTCGAGTTCATAGGGTTTTTGTTTAGGGAGTTTGGGTGTTATTTTTAGCCTCAGTAATGATGCAGATGAAAAGAATGAATTGATTTGGGCCTCTTTAGGAAGCTTAATACCTCAGTCCATCGATGGTGCTCTTAGTCCCCTGGGTCCCATGGGCCCTTGAACGCCTCCATCCACTGTGCCAGTCTGGAAGGGTGTGTGAGGTTCTAACCAGCCACTCTCTGTCTGTTACAGTTACCTGGCTGAGCAGTGCTGGAATGGCGGCTTCATCTACCTGATCATGCTGCGTCGCTTTAAGCGCAAATCTCCTTCTACTTATAATGGTAACAGTAGCAACAGCTCTGAACCAGGAGAAACACCTACTTTGGAACTGGGTGACCAAACCGCAAAAAAGGGGAAAAGAACCAGAAAGTTTGGGGTCATCTCCAAGCCTCCTGCCAACAAGGCCACCGAAGAATCCAAGGGCAGCACTGACTGTGAGGTGGCCAGTGACCCCAGTGCTGAGCCAGAGAATGGCACTGACCCTGAACTTGGAAATGTGCCAGTCTTTCAGCTAGAAAATGGCCTAGATTCTCTCAAGGAGGTGGCTGGACCCCATCTAGAGAAGTCAGAAGTGGACAGAGGGACAGAGCACAGACTTCCAAAGACAGATGCTCCTCTGACCACAAATAATGACAAACGCCGCTTCTCAAAAGCTGGGAAGACAGACTTCCAGTCGAGTGACTGCCTGGCACGGGTAAGGTTTGGTTTCATGGTGGAACCTGAAAGTTTAAAAAAATATTGTTTGAGGTTGCTTTTAAGGTTTTAAAAAATATATCTAAGATGACCTTGCAATTGAGAAGCCAACAAATTCATTAATATAAATGATCAGAGAATAACAACAAAAATACTCCAGTCATTTTATCCTACTTAAATAAAGAGCTGGTCAAGTGATCCTAAGTGGAAAATTCAAGGCTTCTGTGACAATATTTGAGTCACATGAGTCCCAGATCAAGGACTTAGATGCATAATTATTTATCACTACTGTCACCAGTGGAATTGCTATTTCAAGGCCAAGAATTCCTGATGGCAGTTCACAGCACAAACATCCTATCCTCAGTATTCCACAGGAAGGAATTCAACACACATGGAGGCATTTGCTTTTATTTATAACAGTTCAAAATCAGTGACATTTTCATGGGACCATGTTATTGTGTGGGTGAATTCCAGGGGCATTTGGAAGAGTTACGGAAATCTCTGATATTGTAATATCCAGCTGTGATGGTCAAGGTTGGTCTTACCATATCTGCTTTGTCTTTTGGTATATTCTGAGTAGTGATGGGTGAGCTTGTAGCCTCAAATGATATTTCCCATTATAACCAATATTCTCTCCTGGGAGAGTTACATTTTTCTAGGGTAAATGTGTTCATTCTAAGAATCCTCTTAGCGAATACTCTGATGAGCTCCAAATTAAGCACTCAAGTTAGGACCTAGATAGTATAGTTTGGATTCTTCTTGGACTTAGTTGACATGCTCTAGGGATGAAAGAGAAAGTTGAAAAGATGGAAAATGGGCATGGTAATATCTTGTTCGGCTTTGCACGCTGAGAAATGGTCCTCTAGGAGTGAATGTCATTCTGAGTAAGGCTATTTCAAGCATATTTCTGCAATTGTAGCCAATCCATACAATGGGTTGAAAAGAATTAAAGTAACCCCCTCTCTCAAGGGATCATGTTTCTTCATTTGCAGAGCTGAGTGATCTTCATAAAGCCTTAGAAGCCTTACCCATGGAAGGCATTATTTGTAAATAGTGGGTAATGTGTAAGCAAATGAGAAATGAAAATGTCTCTATCAATGATTTTCTACTAAATGTATGAGACCCCCACAAAGAGGATTAAGGACAAAAAGATTATAATAATGGATGCCCCTCCAAATTAAGGGCAATAAAAGTATTATAATGTGTTCCTTATCAGAGACAAATATCTTACTATGATTTCTTCCCTAATGATTGTATTGTAAATATACAGAAAAGCTAAGGTTGAAAAAGAAAAAAGTAGAGAATATATTGTCTTTCCCAATTGTAAAGGCACCAAGAGAGGTTGAATCTTACATACAGTCCAAAGAGCAGGTCTTCGTTTGACCTAGACACAGTGGAAATAATTTGAAAGATTAAAAAAAAATTGTTTTAAAGAAAGTACCATCCTCTACTCATCTTAACTAAAAGTAATAATTAAGTTCAATTAATAATAAATTCCCTTAACTAAAATTGAATTTCTAGATTAGTCTATCTGAAGACTTACATGTATCAGAATTCCTTTGTGCTTTGTTCTCCAGGTCAAATGTCCATAAAACATAAATGAAAAAGTGAGAAACTATGATTTACTGCCTTTGGGGCATTTTTTTAAAACCCACATGCCGATAGAAAGAGGAGACTTGCCATCTGGATTGGCATTTTTTGGTAACCATTTATAATCCATATTCTGATTACTGGACCTGGGTCATACTTTTTGTCTTAATAGGTCAGAATGGACTAGACATCTCAGGCACGAATATTTTAGCACCCTTGTTAACCACAAAATTGTATTTATGACATACATTTGCCCAGGATTGATAGAGTGGGCTAAAAGTAGCTTCACAGTTTTCTTCACATCCTGGTGGCACATACGTTGGAACTAACTGACCTTCATACAAGGTTGCTTAGATTCTTGGGCTAGAGTGGGTTTTTATTTTTACTCCAGGATAGTTGAGACCAAGGTCATGCTAAAATGGAATTTCCAGAAAAACAGAAATTAGCTATTTACCTCTTAAGCCTTTGGGGGGGAAATTCCATTCCATTTGAATAATGAGAGATTAAACATGTCAGTGTTGTTCCGTTTCTGCTTTATTAATGATTTAATATATCTGCAAAGACTTCATAAATTTCAGGAAAAGCTTATAATGATCATTCAAATCATTCTGTTTGTCGGGTACTTCTTTTTCATAGACTATTATTTTAAGAAAATATTACATTAAAACAAATCCTCAATCTGTTTTTTCTATTCTGTTCTCTCTTAACAGAGCAATAAGAAACATACTTACTTTTAACAAATTTTTCTTTCAAAAAATCATATATTTCTATAGAATATGAGCATAGACTGATACGTATACAAGCAGCTTAATTTTTAAAAATGCAAAAGTTGGATTCATCCTCTAAAACATAAGACTTTCCTAGGACATAGAAAAACTATTTTAGACATGAGTTTAGAATTCCTCATACCTTTCTAGGAAAGATCTTTACTCACCCAAGATGACAATTTTTGTAAGTCTGCATAGATATTATATGTATTTTTGTAATGCTGCATGTTGAAAATGAATACAACCAAATGTAGTCACATAATAAAGGGGGAAAAAAGTCCTACTATTGGCCAGGTGGGTGAGTGCATTCACAACTGATGAAGGTATTTCTGTGGGTACATTTGTGGTTACCCTAGTAACCATAATCTACCCTTACAGTACCAGACCTTTTCCCTATGCCTTTTCCATAAGTGGTTCATCACAGACCTAATGAAGACTGCCCCAGATCTGAATCTGCAGGGAAGAATGGAATACTCAGAAGGCGAGCACACGCAGGAAATCTCACAGGTGGCCCCTGGTGTTTGCATCAACGAGAGGCAGCATGAGCACAATCCTCCTCTAACAAGCTCCCATGGTTACTGGGTGAACTTACATTATCCTACGTGGTAACATCTCCTAAGACCATGCCTGAGCCTTCACCTCTCTCGAGCCCCTGAGCTACTAACTGCCTGCAGGATGTCTCCATCTTGGATATTTTATATCATGCCTAAAACTCAGTGTACCACCAAACCTACTTCAGTGTTCCAGGTCTCACCATCCATAAAGCTACCCAAGCCAGGAGTTTCATGAGATTTACCTGGAGTGTCCAACCATTTTGGTTTGTCCAGGACTTCCACTGATTTCTCACTGAAAATCCTCCATCCTGGGCAAGCTGGGACAGTTTGACTCATCCTGGAGTCAACTGACACACTGTCCTCTCCCTTACACCACATCTAGTCGATCACCAAGTCCTGTCACCTCTAGCTCCCTTTAAGGTCTTAAGGCTCCATCCACCTCTCCCTTCCCCACTCCCACAACTGCAGGTTAGAATCAGGCTGACATAGTACTTCCCTACCTGTCTAACTGCCCTCACTCCCACCCCATTCATCCCCTGTCCCTGCTGCAACCTAAGAGACATCTCTAAAAGCAAATCTCATCACTCACGCACACATACATGCATACCATGCTCATGCACACACACACACACACACACACACACACACACACACACACACACACACACACGTACACACTGTAGCTTAAACCCTTTCCATGGGTCCACTTTGCCTTCAGAGTAATACCTTTACACCTTGGCGTATCATTCAAGGCCATTGATGATCTGATCCTTGCTTAACTTTTTGCCTTGGTCTATAACTGCTTTTCATTTTTAACTTTGTCCGTTTATTATATAATAAAGAATACAAATGAACAGCCAGATGAAGAGGTATGAGGCCCAGAAGGGTACCTAGCACAGGAGCTTCTATCCCCAAGGAGTTGGGGAATGTGTCACCCTACTTGCATGGGAATGCATCCACCAGGCTGGATGATGGTTTTATCCTGCAGGCCTCATGGGATGTTCATTCAAACTCCAGCTACTTCCATCCTTAGAGGATGGGGATGGGAATGAAGTTTCCAGGCTTCTCATGGCTTGGTCTTTCTGGTGACCAGCTCTCGTCTGGATGCTACCCAAGAGGTCCAGGATGCTACCTAAGAGATCCAGGTTCTCACTGCTTTCTTCCTCTCTGATTTGGGTTGAATCCTCTGCAGATTTTCTCAAAGGCCATGTTCACTCTTGCCTCTGAGCCTCCACAGACGCTGCTCTCATTCCCCAGTTTCTTCTCCCCTCTCCTGCATAGCTTAGCTTTGACCTCTCCTAGGGGACTAAGCACCAAGACACTGTCCTCTGGGAGGCCTATGTGACATTTCTGCCACTGCTCCCTTGTTAGATATCTCCTCTCTGGGGTCCTGCAGGACCCCCTGCTTGTCTTCATTGATACCCAAGCCTCTCGTATTTCAACTACCATTTGTCTTGTCATGGCCTCAGTTAACTTTAAAGACAGGAACTTTTTTCTTTCTGTCACCAGTCCTAGCTAAGTGTCCTACACCTGTAGATGCTCGTAGATATTAATAAATATTAATAAATGAAGAAACCCAAGAGCACCAAGCCTGTGAGTTGGGACACGAGGTTCCAGCCCTGCAACCTTCAGACTGCTGTGGCCTTTCTCTCGGCTTCTGTTTTCTCAGCTATAAACAACGTTTTGCTGATGACGAAGGGACTTTCAACTCTGATGTTATGATGCATTTTGTATTGATCATTCTATTTAAGAAGGGATAAGCAAACAGTCTCAGAAAAGGCTTAAAACTAGAGCCAGAGAGCGTTTACTGCTGTGAAATTCTAGTTGGATTGTGTTTCTTCTCACATTTGGGGCAAAGATGCTGTTGTAAAGTTTTATTTTTGGTTCCAGCAGAAATGAGGTCATTTAAATGCTGTGAGACAGCTCCCTTTAATGTACCGCTCCTGTTTTGGTAAATAAATCCCCTTGTTGGCTTCAGTGAAGAGATGCATGTGTGAACTCACACAGTAATTGACAGTTTACAGGAACGGAGAACACTCCGACAACATTAGTACAGAAGTCCATAGCATCCCATTTTTCATGGTTTGGCTGTTTCTCAATAGGCTGACAAAATTTCTTTGCCCTTTAAACCAATGTAAAAGGAAATGAATGCCCAAACCATCTGTCTAGACAGGGTTGGTTTCAGAACCCAGTCTCTACCACTGGAACGGAGTTCACACGTTGAAGATTGGCAGCCTCGCAGGTCTCCCATCTGGGTGAACCTCTTAACATCAGTCTCAATGACTGTCAAAGGACCATAAGATCAGGGGATAAACATCCTGCGTTTGTTAATTCAGGGATATTTATGGGATACCGTTATTGTGTGCTAGGCACTGTTCATGTTGCTAGTAGACCGGTTGGTAAACGAGATAGACAAGGTTCCTGTCCCCTGGCATTTATGGCTTATAAGGGACCACAAACACTAATCAAGCAAAATACAATAATTAAGGAAATCAATAATAAAGCAAATCACAATAAAATATAATTAAGCAAATCACAATAAGCAAATCACAGTGTTAGATGGTGACAAGTACTATAAATGAAATAAAACTAGCTGGACAGTGTCACGGGTGAGGAGCTGGTTAATATTGGGTGTCAGGGAAGAAAGACCTTGGGAAAGAGGCGATGTTTGAGCTGAGGACTGAGTGTCAGGAAAGGGCAGCCCTGTAAAGTCTGGGGATAGAATATTCCCAGGAAAGATCCAGCAAAGGCAGCTGTCCTCAGACAGGCATGATAGATTGTACCGGGAGCAAAGAGGCCAAGCACTAGGAGATTCTGCTGGTGTGGGCAAGGCTGGATTACAGAGATTCATGTGTGCCATCGTGGAGCTTGTACTTTATTCTCAGTCCAATGGGGAGCTGTTGGAGGGCTTAAGCTGAATGCATCATTACAGTGTTCTTAAACACTCACCCTGTATGTTCAGTGAAGAATAATGAATTATAAGAGGTAAGAAATAAGACGGGAGGCCAGATTGGAAGCTGTTGTGGTCACCCAAGCTAAAGATGCTGGTGACCTAGACAAGGGTGGAATAGAGGGCAGATGAGCAGAAGTTGATAGAAGTGGGATCTATTTTGGAGTTGAGTCTACAGATCTTGCTCATAGTTCAGATGTGGGAAGTGAAATTGGAAGAATCAAAGGTAACTCATGGGCTGTTGGCTTGTGTATCAACTTTGGCTTGAGTAGATGACAGTGCTGTTCCCACTGAGATGGGAAAGCCAGACATGGGAGTGGGGAAGAGTTCAATTTTAACTGTGCTGAAGTATGTATTAGATGTCCAAGTGGAACTGTAAGGAGACAGTTGGAGATATCCTTAATATTATTATATTTAGGCCAGGCTCAGTGACTCAGCCTTTATTCTCAGCACTTTGAGAGTCTGAGGCAAGTGGATTGCCTGAGCCTGCAGATTCGAGACCAGCCCAGGTAACTTGGCAAGACCTCATCTCTACAATTAAAAGAAAAAAAATTAGCCAGGCCTGGTAGCGCACACCTGTAGTTCTGGTTACTTGGAAGACTGAGGCGGAAGGATCACCAGAGCATAGCAGGTTAACACTGGGGTGGCGGTGAGTGTGCCACCGCACTGGGCAACAGAATGAAACTCCAACTCAAAAAATAATAATAAATACATATATACATATATATATATATATATATATATATATAGAGAGAGAGAGAGAGAGAACTATATTTAAGTTGGCCTTTGGTTTGAGACCAATACCAGCTTTAGCCTTCTAAGCATCAGACACTGATTTTATTTTTTACTGAGCATTGTTTTTGCTAGAGACAACTAAATTTAATACTGACAGTTGTACAATTAAGACTGATCACATTTGCCTCTTGCTACTCATGTCTTCCTTTATAATCCTCTGAACTCCTTCATTAAATGGTCAGAAATTCCAAAGTAAGGAACTTGCATTCATTTCTTTGAACACGTCCCCCTCATCATTCCTACTTTCAATTGTAAAATAATGTTACTGGATAAAAGTGAAAAAGAAAATCTGTTTGTTGACTGATGGTGTTGAGGGCTATATTATAAATTTGATATTTCTAACTTCTGATGCCGTTTTTATTGGATACCTGTTTTGTGTTTTTGTTTGTTTTTAATGTGTGTGTGTGTGTGTGTGTGTGTGTGTGTGTACTAGATAGGGGGAAGGTATGTAGAGTGGGACATATATGCTCTTGAAAATTGTTTTTAATTCTTCTTCTGTGAGAGTATGCATTGAGGTCACTATTCTATCCCTGTGATCATAGCTTTGCCGGTTTCTTGTCACAAGTCCTACTTCTAAAAGCATTTTTAAAGTAAGAAAGAAATTAATCCAGTACTGTCATACTCTCTGCTAACCATACTTTCATGTTCTGTTTAAAAAAAGAGGAGAGTAAAGAGGAGAAAGTATGATGGTGTCACTAATTAATGTGGTGGGTAAGATTTTACCAATTTGTGTTAAATCCAAATGAATTTTCTAATTTCTGGACTCTAATGATGGTCCCTGTTTCTCTTGGGAAAGAGATCCACAACTTTTTCTATACTGGGGGAGAGAAGAACACTGTCCCTCATCTTCTAAACCCCAGAAGCCACGGTATATCTTCCATAGAAAAAAACAAGTCACTATCCTGGCCTCAGCTGGCTGTGAGATTCAGGGAGGCAGCCACAGGGCTGTCCCATATGGTAGCATGGGAGGCCCAGCAAGCCAGGAGAGTATCCAGTCAGCAGTCCCTCAATTTGTTCTTCATGGTGGCATCTGCTCGACTGTAGAGTCTCATGTATTGGAAGTGTTGAAAGTTGCCCATCTCGGTGGTTGCACTGATTCCCAAGGATGACTTTCTGGAAGTAGTGGAGCAATGAGAGACTTTGAAGGCCAGGGAGGATGCTTCTGAATGGGGAAGAGAAAGGTGTTCCAGAGGTCAGAGGCAACAAACCAAAAACCGTGGCATCCAAAGTGAGATGATTGGATGAAATAGGGATCGTTGACAAGTTCATGAACTACTGTGGTAAGCCAATGACTTCTGAAGTTACATTTGGCCAGACAGGCTGCGTTTGTCTGTGGTCAGCGGATGGAGAGACAGTTGGCACCACTGCATGTTGCTGAATAAATGAAGCCCCACCGAGCAGCGCTGTACCAGAAAAAGTGTAGGACCCAACAGGTCTCTGGTAATAATTTCCCCAGACATTCCTATTGCTGCACATCAGTGACTTTCAGCATCTGGTTTTTTTACTATTGCATAAAGTTTCATTTTAGTTTCTGACAGTGTGTATTTCAGATTTCCGAAATGCTTCACATTCTTTCTCCTTTGCTAGCAGCTGGAATGGGCAGGTTGCCTATTTCTAGGGGGATGATGACTTCGTCTGTATTGAACCTTAATGGTTCCATTGGACTTTCGTGGTGGTTGTTAAAAGCAGATGGCTTTTGTATTATATGTTGAGGAATGTATTATGACTCATGCCCATATATCTAGGGCTGAAAAGAACTACAGGGGTGAGCCTATAGTAATACCCCCAAATAAATCACATTGGAAGTTTTTGCTTTTATTTCTCTGAACAGTTAAGTATCTGAAGGAGGTCAATAATTTTGCAGTGAGCATATGTTTGTGTCCTTGAAGTAAAATAAGGAGACAAATGGAAGATGAACCAAAAGAGAAAGGCTACCAACAATCAGATGGCTTTAGAGACATGTGTTCTTTTTTTAATTAGGATAGATTTTTTTAAATAAGTCTTGAAGCATTTTTAAATTTATTTAAAGAGTATAAAGACCAATGTCTGTAGCAGTCATTGTCAAATTCATCAATTAATTTTCTGTTTTGGTTTTTCCTACCAAAGATCTCATTTATAGGCTTAAGGAAGTTTGATGTTCAATTCAATATGTTTTTAACATAGCATATGCATATATGGGTATAATAAGTAAGATATGGTTATTGTCAATACTTATTATTTGTTATCAGGTATTGTACTGCTACCTGTTTTCACAAATATCTCATTTAATCATAACAACAAACCAGGAAGAATTAATAATTATTCCCACTTTAGAGACAAGGAAACTGAGAATTTTTTAGGTATTAGGTGACATCGATAAGTTTTACATGGCAGAGTGGGGCTCGAACAAACTGAAGTTTCCTAGCACCAAGACCTGAGCTCTGTGTTCCTGTACTAATTAGTAGATGTGCAAAAGTTAAAGGAACCCAGGCATAGCCTGTATTTACACACACAGTGGCCTCTGGTTTTCAGGCAGAAGCAGCTTCACTTAACAGGGTCCTAGTCAGGAAATCCGATGATCACATTTGCTGTGCTGCCCAATATCATAGTCATTTACCACAGGTGGCTATTTAAACTTAATCAGAATTCGACAAAATTAAAAACTGGGTTCCTCAGTTGCCACTAGCCAAATTTCAAGCACTCAGCAGTCACCTGTGGCAGGTGGCTCCATATTGGATGGCACAGGTGTCGAACATGTCTGTGATCACAGCAAGTGCCATTGGACAGCACTGCTAGCCAGAGACTTTGGTCCAGTCCACAGCATTTTTTCCTTCCATTATGATCCATTTTGTCTGCTGACAAGTGATGGATATTTGCCCGGATGTGACAGCTCCGCTCTCCTTTGTCAATGCCATGTGCCTGTCAACATCCTTCACGGTGTGCTCGCTTTTTCTTCTAAGGAGGAAGCTGGCCGGATATGGAAGATGGAGCTGCTCAAAGAATCGGATGGGCTGGGAATTCAGGTTAGTGGAGGCCGAGGATCAAAGCGCTCACCTCACGCTATCGTTGTCACTCAAGTGAAGGAAGGAGGTGCCGCTCACAGGTGACTAGATAACTCTCCCCCGTTTCTCTGCCTCCTATCCTTCCCCTTCCCTTTTTCTGGGTGCTAGTACTCTCCCACTTGGGCAAAGCCCCATAATTACAGTCTGTAAAGATTATGCTGAAACACAGGAGGAAACCAGGCAAGAGCAGTTCTAATTACACACAACTCTGAGCACAGGAAGTGGTTAATTGCAGAAGATACTGCAGGATCTTCCAAATCATGAAGGAGAGATTAGATCTCTTTCTAGTCCAGTTCTAGTTTCAAATGAATGTTACATATCTTAACTTTGGGAATGCTGATACTAAGGCAATAAGAGGTTACTTATTGTGAGGCTCCTGAACAGAAACCGTACTCCTGACATCCTAACTCTCATAAGACTGGACTAATGACTTGGGAAAGTGATTGGTATTAAATATGACCACAGTTCATGCGCTGGGGCTTCACTTGTCAGGTCTATGAGGATTTCACACACACTTGGATACACGTGTCTCTGTCATGCAGATGTGGAAGAGAAAGAAAGTAAATGTGAATTTTTCTCCTTGTGGTCTGAAAACAATTCATACGTCAAAACTTCTTTTTTAATCTGAACAATGATCTGAAGTAGGAAGAAGAACAGTGTTTAGAGCATGTGCAAAAAAAAAAGTACTTTGAGTATGAAGGATGTTAGCGATACCAAAATGTCAGGCATGCTCTTGCCCTGCTAGCTAATTGCTTCCATGTACAAAGGGTGTCTACCATTTGCAGGGCACGGTGGAGCGTGTATGTATGTTGCACGCCCACACATATATAGTGCACTGTAGAGCATATACATATGCGGTATGCCCACACATACAATCCACAGTGGAGTGTGTACATATGTTGCATGCCCACACATGTACAGTAGGTTTGTAAAGGGAGAGTGTCACTGATGAGAGAAGTGATCACCTTTTATCTATTTGGTGTTCAGTTCAGGTACCCTGATTCTAAAGGGAATATGGCAAACCAGAGCAGTGCTGCCAAGATTGAGAAGAGACTCAAAAGGATATAACATAAGGTGTAATTGGAGAAGCTAGAGGTAGTTAGTCTGAAGAATAGAAAACTAAGAGGAGGACCAGGGCTGAAACTTGCAATGTCTTTTATGCTTATCAGTTCTCTTATTAGAGACTGGGATGCTAATAACTAAAGTAGAGATAAGAATACCTGCAGTTGTCAGTTATCTGGGCTGCAGTAATTACTGAAGGTTTAAGGTGGTTTTTACTGGTAAGAGCATTATTAAACTTCCCAAATGATTCATGCTTTACAGAATTCCCATCAGGTAGCCATTTCCCCATTAATTACAGGTCTTAGGGTCTAGTCTGTCTTTGCCAAGTTGGCAATTAGGAAATTCCTGTGCCCAGAGATCAGCTTATGTAGAACTGTTCTTATCTATTTTCCATCTTAGCCATTTCTAGTGGGTCTCATCATTTTCTTTTCCTTCTTAGCCTAGAGTTGCATGTGCATCTCTTTCAGCCTCTGGGGCGTGTGATTCACAAGTAGGGTGTTCTAGTTAATAATAGGAGGTGAGAGAAGTGAAAAAGAGAAAAGGGATAGATGGGCATGGTCTTGACAGTGTTGTGGATTTGTAAGCCCAGGACACTATTCTGAACCACTGAATTCCTTATTCCGGAATTCCTCCCCTCCAGTAAGAAGTAAACTGGCCCACCCACGCACCTCCCTGAGATTCCAGTTTGCTTCTTCTCTGTGGTTTCCCTGTCTCTTACCATTCCAAGCAACCAGAGGAACCCTTAGCATTTCTCTGCCTCGGGGACTTTTGAAGGACAGAAACAGAAGCTGTCACAAGTCTCTGGTGCCTCCTGTCTTCTGTTAAAGCCTAAATTCATAGAAAAAATAATGATGCAGCCCTAGAGGAAGGAGATAGAAAGTGAGAGGCTGAAAAGCTGTTGAAGGCAGGAAGCAAGAGGTAAGGATGGGATGAGAGAAGTTGGTTGATTCATCGTAAGAAAGTAAGGGGCTAGAGGATTGCCTGAGCCCATGGGTTCGAGATCAGTCTGGGCAACATGTCAAAACCTTGTCTCTACAATAAATTAAAAAATTATCTGGGCATGGTGGCACATGCCTGTAGTTGCAGCTACTTGGAAGGCTGAAGCAGAAGGATCACCTAAAGCCAGCAGATGGAGGCTGCTGTGGCTGTGAGCATGCCACTGCTTTCTAGCCTGGGCAACAGAGTGAGACTCCAACTCAAAAAAAAAGAAAAAAGAAATGAAAGAAAGAAAGGGAAGAGGGTCTACAGTTTGGAGAAAAACTGAGTTGGGTGAGACTGGGAGTGTAGGAGACATGCATGGGGTTTATAGCAGTATCCTGGGTGCTGCTGTGGTACCTGTAGACGGTATGGTAGAACTCTAGACTCAGGGTCTCTCCATGTCACCAGATTTCCTACCCAATACTCATCCATCGCTGGCTCCTTTGGGACTATGAGAGACCAGACCATGGGAGCCTCTGTTGGAACCCACAGACCTGTGAAGGGGTCTGCTCAGTGCTCTGGCACGGTGCACCACCCAGATCCTTGACCCACCCTGGAGGAGACAGTCCCAGTGAAAGCCAGTCCAGTGGAAGGAAGCTCAGAGTCCGCCATAATTTAATTTAAAGGAAATAAAGAAACAAAAAGTGTTCGTGTACTCATGCTTCTTCCCTCCCTGCTTCCCTTCCTTTCTTTTTTTTTGAAACAGGGTCTTACTCTGTTGCCCAAGCTGGAATGCAGTGGCACAATCATGGCTCACTGTAGCCTCAAACTTCTTGGCTCAAGCAATCCTCCCATCTCAGCCTTCTGAGTAGCTGGGATTACAGGCATGCCAGCAAACCTAATTTTTTTTTTTAATTTTTTGTGGAGATGGGGTCTTGTTATGTTGCCCAGGCTGGTCTTGAACTCTTGACCTCAAGGGATCCTCCCACCTCATCCTCCCAAAGTGCTGGGATTACAGGCATGTACCGCCACATCCAGCCCATATATACCCATGTTTGCAGCCCAGATCTGATACTTGCAACAATAGCAAATTAGGCAGTTTATTTGTTCTTTTTAAAATTCATTCTTCTCCTTATGAAACTAGGCTGTAGGGAACCAAGAATGAAAAAAACGCTTAAGAGACTGTATCCTCAAGGTCCTGTAACTCTGCTGGGATATATAAGAGATATGCAAGCCGGGCTCGGTGGCTCAGCGGCTCAGCCTGTAATCCCGCGCCTTTGGGAGGCGGAGGTGAGTGAATTGCCTGAGCCCGCGGGTTCGAGACCCGCCTGGGCAACTTGGCAAGACCTCATCTCTACAATAAATCAAAAATTAGGCGGACGTGGTAGCTCACGCCTATAGTTCCAGCTACTTGGAAGGCTGAGGCGGAAGGATCACCAGAGCCCAGTCACTGCACTCCAGTCTGGACGACAGAGTGAGACTCCAACTCAAAAAAAAAAAAAGAGAGAGATGCAGTGTAGTATGAAGCACGGGTACACCAGAGGACCTCTGGTCAGAGTCATGTCACCTGGAAAAAGAGGAGGACAACAGATTAGGAAAGGATTGCACATGGGCCTAGGACATATTTGCTCTCTTTGAGCTTAGGTCAGTGGCTCAGCTGATGGGCAGGGTAGCAGGATTAAGAAAAGAATGACTTTGACTCTCTTAAAACCTTGGGGTCTTGGTTCCTTTATCACCATCTTCACTTGAATGGCATTTCATTGACTTAAGAATATGCTGGCCAGGCATGGTGGCTCACACCTATAATCCCAGCACTTTGGGAGGCTGAGGTGGGAGGATCACTTGAATCCAGGAGTTTGAGACTAACTCAGGCAACATAGTGAGACCTTGTCTCTCCACAAAAAAAAAATTTTTTTTTAATAGACTGGGTGTGATGACATGTGCATGTAGTCCCAGGAATTCAGGAGACTGAGATACAAGGATCACCTGGACCCCAAGAAGTCAAGACTGCAGTGAATCCTGATCTGTGCCACTGCACTTCAGCCTGAGTGACAGAGCGAGACGCCCAATTCAAAAAAAAGAGAGAGTGTGTTTATCGTTTTGATGTTGTTGTTGTTGTGGTTTGATTTTTTTTTTTTTTTTTTTTTTTGAGTTGGAGTCTCACTCTGTCGCCCAGACTGGAGTGCAGTGGCTGCTCCCGGCCACCACAGCCTCGACCTGCTGGGCTCCGGCGATCCTTCCACCTCAGCCTTCCAAGTAGCTGGAACTACAGGCGCGCACTACCACGCCCGGCTGATATTTTTTATTGATTGTAGAGATGAGGTCTCACTGCCCAGGTGGGTCTTGAACCCGTGGGCTCAGGAAATCCACTCACCTCAGCCTCCCAAAGGCACGGGATTACAGGCTGAGCCATCAAGCCCGGCGTTGTTTGATTTTTTTGAGTTGGCGTCTCACACTATGGCCCAGGCTGGAGTGCAGTGGCATGCTCACAGCCAACACAGCCTCGACCTGCTGGGCTCAGGTGATCCTTCCACCTCAGCCTTCCAAATAGCTGGAACTACAGGCACCTGTCTCCATGCCTGGCTAATTTTTTTATTTATTGTAGAGATGAGGTCTCACCAAGTTGCCTAGGCTGGTCTCAAACCCGTGGGTTCAGGCAGTCCTCTCACCTCGGCTTCCCAAAGTGCTGGGATTAAAGGAGTGAGCCACTGCGCCTGGCTGAGCGTGCTTATTGTTAAGCCACCACCCGAAATCAAGGAGCCTTTCACCCCTCTTGTGGGAATCTGGACATAAAAGGATAAAGCAGTCCCATCCCAGTCTGTCTCTGGTTGACACCACTTCCTCCTTACCCTGGTTCTAACTGTTCCCTCTCACGACCCTCCCTAGCTCCAGGAAAATGTCCCTCCTCAGGCCCAGGATGTCTTGACAAGGGGTTTTTTTCCCATCTCCGTTTCCTCAGGGATGGCAGACTGTCCTTGGGAGATGAACTGCTGGTGATCAATGGTCACTTACTGGTCGGGCTCTCCCATGAGGAAGCTGTGGCCATTCTTCGCTCAGCCACCGGCATGGTGCAGCTGGTGGTAGCCAGCAAGGTAGGTAGTGTTTGTTTTTTAATATTCATGATGGTGGTGGTGAATTTGGGTTGAGCCTCACCCCCGTGCCACACCCAGGCACACAAGTGCCCTTGCACATTTACCTTGGGCCATTTAAGCAGCCTTGATTCTACAGGGCAAGCCCACACAGGAGCCCATAGCTGAAGTGCAGTTAATTATTTTGCTTTCTTTTTCTTTTTACCTTCTTTCTTTTTTTGAGTTGGGGTCTTACTCTGTCTCCTAGGCTTGAGTGCAGTGACGCAATCACAGCTCACCACAGCCTCAACCCCCAAGGCTCAGGTGATCCTCCTGCCTCAGCCTCCTAAGGAGCTGGGACTACAGGTGCACACCACCATGCCTGGCTAATTTTTTTACTTTTGTTTTTGTACACACGAGGTCTCACAGTGTTGCTCAGGCTGATCTTGAACTCCTAGGCTCAAGTGATCCTCCCTCCTCAGCCTCTCAATTACAGGTGTGAGCCACCACACCCAGCCTATTTTTCTTTCTTTTAAGAGTCTTTGTAGGTATACGTTAGGGGATAGAAAGACATAATAGAATGAAAACAAAGGTAAGGATGGGAGGCTGAAGGTAGGACAGTGTGGAGAGAACAGTAACTCTCCCAGTAGGAAATGTGAAGCCTGGAGAGCTGGGAGGGGAGAAAGACTCAGGGGCCACCATGGCAGGACGCCGGCCTGTTCTCACTCATGACCTGATAGTGTTGGAGCTGGAGGAAGCCTTGTGAATCCTGTTTGCCCAGCCACCACTTTCTTTTTATTCCTCCCCACACAAATGAGACAGTGAGCCAGAGTCTCTATGGCCGGCTACCATCTTGCAGAGGCCATGATGCCATCTGCAGTGCCAGATCCCAGGCCCTAGTGCCCAGCCCAGTGTCTGTACCCTGTCTTGCTGTTGCCTCTTCTTCATGGTTCTCCTTTCACAAGGCCCTGAGGCCCCAGGGTAGGGCTGCTTTCACCCCCACCCCCAGAATGTGTCAATATCGCGCCCTTTCTGGGTCCCGGTATCTTTCTTAAAGTGCCAGTTAAAGGCTGCAGGACTCCCCAGCTGTGGTGAGAAAAAGGAGGCGTTGACCTCCCTGGGGTCTGATCTGTTGTCTGATGTACTATTGATGAGTGTCAGAATGTGTCCGTGTGACTGAGGAGCTAGGAAATGGAGCCACAAAGGGTTCGCTCCACTTCTGGCCATGAAGGATCGGGGGTGAGAGCCCTCACCAGTCTTAGCCCTTGGCAGCAGGACACCCTTGCCAGTCTGGGTAATTCCTTTTCATTATCCCTGTTGTTATTTTCGAGCCTGGCACCCATAGGTTTGTGTACTTTCCCTCTCTGATTGCAAAATCTATTGCCAATTCTTTGGACTATTGAACAAATAAAAAGAAGAACATTTTGAGCTATCTGAAAAGTCTGCTTTCCTCTCTCTACATCTTTCACCCTCAACGCTTGACCTAGACTCTCAGACCTCCAGGAAGAATATGCAGAACTCTGGGGAAGATTTGGCAGGAAGAGTAGGCGCCTGTGTCCCTGGAGGCAGGCACTGGGACCATTCTCCATTCCTAGATCCTTTCCTGCCCTCCCTGAGATACCGAGGGACATCCTGGGGACTTCTTCTCAGTCCACGGATCTCCATACATGTCTTCATCCAGAACATCTGCCTTGGGCTGTCTGTATCCCCTCACTTAGGATGGGGAAGGAGAGCAGATCCCAGGATGTCTTTTGTCAGCCTCGTGAATTCCACAAGGAAGGAAATGCTTCAAGAAGAGGAGAAACAAGTTTCAAATTGTGCCAGATGTATTAGGAGTTTGGAAGCGTCATCGGGTCTTAAACACAGACACAGAGGCACACGTTTGCAGAGAATGCCCACTTGGTTTGCACAGCTACCTCTCCACAATCTGTGCCGATGACCTTGAGTTTCTGCACCGGTGTCACACCACGTGCCACAAAACCTTCATCTCTGTGCTGACTTATTTCTCCTGCCAGTTTGAAAAATATGAAAGGGGGCATGGGCTGAACTTTAGGACCCAGGCCCTAGTCCTCTGAATGGCATTGTGGCCTCTGCAAGATGGTAGATGGCCACAGAAGCTGACCATGGAAGCTCTGCCCCACTGTCTCAAGCCATTATCCACAAATAAATGCACAAACACAAAGAAAACACAAGATAAAAACCAAAAAGGGCCACTCATGGGTAAAGCTATAATAAAGCTAATAATTAAGGGACGTACACAGGACTTTGGAAACTAGTCCCTGGATGATGCCTGCTCTCTGATCTCACATAACAACTTAAAGGAAGAAAGGACGCAATATGTATTAGATGTCCACTGGGTGCCAGGTGCTTTTTACCTATTATCTCATTTAATTTTTGTAAATATAAACCCCTTGCCGTGAGTGGTGGCTCATGCCTATAATCCCAGTACTTTGGGAGGCCAAGGAAGGAGAATTGCTTGAGGCCAGGAGTTCAAGACCCGTCTGGAAAAATGACCAGACCTCAAAAAAATGAAAAAAGTCAGCTAAGCGTGGTGGCATGCAAATATTTGGGAAGCTGAGGCAGAACGGTTGCCTGAGCCTGGAGGTCAAGGCAATTGTGAGCCCTGATTGTGCCTCTGCAATGCAGCCTGGGCGACAGAGTGAGATGCCAACTCAATAAGATACATAGCTAGGTAGATGTATACATACATACATACATACATACATACATACATACATATATACATACATACATACTTTTCCTGCCCTGAGATGGGTATTAGTTCTTATTATTCAAAGGAAAGAATTAAAATCTGAGTGGTTAATTACCTTGCCCAGAGGTCACATAGCAGGAGACATCAGAAGCAGGTTGATTCCACCAGACTCCCAAGCTTACTGGACTTCAAAGCCCATGCTGCTGCTCACACACCGAGCTACACTTCAAGCAAATAAAAATAAAGGACACTAGAGCCAATGGTATTAGAAAAATATAATATGTTTCTGCTAGAGGCTTTGACTTGGAGGGACACTTGCTGGGGTCCTTGTAAGGCTGAACAGCATTCTGGAGCCACAGAATGGGTGTCCGTTCACATTCTTAATCCACTGTCTCTTGGGCATCCGTCCTGACTTTGGTCCCAAGCTGACCCAGACCTCAGAGGAGTCACACATTTGATTTCTTTCTACGTGCTCTTTTTACAATTAGGCAGTAAACTCCTACATGTGCTTTTGTTCCTAAACTTCATCTATATCATCCAAGGTGCTTGTCAACATAGGAGAAAAAAGCAGCACCTCTTAACACCTGCTCCTCTTCTTTATCTAACAAAAGCAGGGAATCCACAGACTTGGTTGCTGACATCATATTGGAAGGGAAGGGGAGAGCTTTGACATACTGGATATAAGGAACAATATGAGTGTTATTTTAGGTTTTATCACAAAACTTTAAGGCATTATTTTGGAAATATAGCCATTGCTTTCTTTTTTGTTTGTTTGTTTTTTTGTTTTTTGAGTTGGAGTCTCACTCTGTCACCCAGGCTAGATGGCAGTGGCACACTCTCGGCCATCACAGCCTCGACCTGCTGGGGGCTCAGATAATCCTTCCACCTCAGCCTTCCAAATAGCTGGAACTACAGGCATGTGCCACCACGCCTGGCTAAATTATTTATTTGTTTGTTTATTTATTTATTTACTGTAGAGATGAGCTCTGGCCAAGTTTCCCAGGCTGGTCTCGAACCAGCAGGCTCAGGCAGTCCTCTCACCTTGGCCTCCAAAATGCTGGGATTATAGGCGTGAGCCACTGCGCCCAGCTCCATTGCTTTCTTGTGGAGAGGATGTCTCATGTTTCCACACAAAAATGTTGTTTGCTTATATAATAGCACTCCAGCCTGGTGACAGAGTGAGACTCTGACTCAAAAATCACGACAAAAAAGCAAGTAATATATATACATATCATTATACTTATTATATCCAATGTAGACAACCAGAAAAAATATAGAGAAGAAAAAGAGGACGAGATGTTCATAATACTCCCAATAATACTATTTATTAACTGGTGTCCTTCCAGCTGGGAACATGTGTGTGCAGTATGCATGCATGTTTTCTTTTAAATGGAATCAATCACAAGGAGACAGAGTGTACCCAGAAGCAGTCCCACTTATGCCTGCTGGACTGAGTGCCAGCACAGTCCTGTAAAAGCTGTGTATCCTGGGCGAGTTGTTACATCTCCCTAAATCTCAGTTTTCTCCTCTGTACAGTGAGAATCAGTAACTACCTCTTTGAGGATGTCAGGAAGAGCAAATGAGATACAAAGGGCCTGAGCAGTGTAGCTGGTCATAGTGAACACCAGACCTTTATAGTTATTGCATAGTATTACATCTAGCTTATTATTACACACATTATTGGTATCATGAGTACCACAGATTCTCCTAACCTGCTTTATTACTCAGTAGCGTACTGGAAGAATCTTTCCACATCAGGAGATTCATTTGTACAGCACCATTTTTAATGGCCATGGAGTGGTCTATTCTATAGCTGCTGGGCAATTTACTCACCAGTTGGGCCTTTCTTTTCTTCTTTCTTTCTTCCTTCCTTCCTCCCTCCTTCCTTCTTTCTTTCTTTCCTTTCTTTCCTCTCTTGTCAGAATCTCACTCTGTCACCCAGGCTGGAGTACAGTGGCACACCCTTCTCTGTTAATAGTCTAATAGAGTTGGCATGACAAAAAAGGACTGAGCTCACCTTTTTTTCTTTTTCTTTTTTTTGAATCAGGGTGTCACTCTGTTGCCTGTGCTGGAGTGCAGTGCGACATCTTTGACCTCCTGAGTCAGGCAGTCCTTCCTCCTCAGTCTCCCTAGTAGCTGGGACTACAGGTGTGTGCCACTACGCCCAGCTAATTTTTAAATTTTTTGTAGAGACGAGGTCTCACTATGTTGCCCAGGCTGGTCTCGAACTCTTGGACTCTAGCAATCCTCCCACTTCAGCCTCCCAAAGTGGTAGGATTACAGGCATCAGCCACCATGCTGGGACTTGAACTTCCTTTCCGTTTAACCGTTCTTTTGCTATTCCTTAGGTAAGATCTATCAGTATAGTATTCACCATTACCGATCTAAAACGAGTTATCTTCAATTACCTTGAAGGTGAAACCATTAAACTACCAACAAATGTCACTCTCATTAGGTGCCAACTCACTTATATTAGTAGCAAATATTCTGTAGTTTAAGATGGGTTATTATTATTATTATTGTTATGATAATAATAATAATTGAGGGTCCTCTTTTCTGTCAACCTCAAGCAATTTAATGATGAAAACTTTCCATGTGTTTCCTTTCGTGGTGAAATGGCTGATGTGAGGGAATGAGAAGGGAATTGATTTCTCCTTTTGCTGGCCCTGTTCCCATAGCCCTGTTCCCATAGCCCTGTCCCCTCCCTGGCCCTAGCCTCCCATGCTGTGGCATTTCCCAGGACATTGCTCGCTCCTTCTTTGCAATGAGGCCCTCATGCATACACTGGCCTTATCTGTACATAGGAACAAAGGACTGTGCTGATGACGCCTCCTTTAGACGCTAGTCTAAATGGAATCGAATTCCATGTCCATGTTGACCTTTGAAAGTTGTCCAAGGGCCACTTTCACTGAGAAGACATGATCAGTCTTGAAATTTCCATTTTGATCCAATAAACCATCCAGGAGCTTGTGCTAGGGATGGACTGGAGAGGAGAATATCGTGGCTATCTGGGCTCTGGGCTGGGCCAGGGGACACAGCCAGTGAGTAGAAATGATATTTGTCTGGAGGAACTCTCAGACTAGCAGAGGAAACACACACGTCAAGTTGGATGTCTGTGGCAGAGAGAAAAAAGCAGGAGTCAAGGAGCTTAGAAAAGAAAGGACAGGCAAATGGAATGGCTCCTGAAGGGTCCAGGAGGGCCCTAGGAGAGGATGCTTAAGCTCTGCCCAAATAGGCCTCAGTCACGACAGGAAAGGTGGTCTCAACAGAGGGAGCTGTGGCGGAGGGGCACGGGTGATGCCAGCCTTGGTGAGGCTCCAACCTCGTGGATTCTTTGGCTCAAGCCTGAGACGAATTTTAGAGTGGCCAGCAAAGTTTTAAAACGGAGTTTATTAGTGAGAAGAAGAGAAGGAGAAAGAAAGATTCATGGCAGAAAGACTTGTCATGGACTAGTTTCTCAGAAAAGAAAAACCATGCTTTCCTCTTTCAACTACAGGCTAGATAGAGCTACCTGGTTATTGATATGCTAATGAGGGTGGAGCACAGGTCAGTGCTGCCCCCTCCCCCTCTGACGGGAAGAAGGGTGATCTTATGATCACTTCTGGGTTATTTTGTTTTGTTTTGTTTTGAGTTGGAGTCTCACTCTGTCTCCCAGGCTGGAAGGCAGTGGCACACTCATGGCCACTGCTGCCTTGACCTGCTGGGCTCAGGCGATCCTTCCACCTCAGCCTTCCAAGTAGCCGGAACTACAGGTGTGCATCACCATGCCTGTCTTATTTTTTGATTTATTGTAGAGATGAGGTCTCGCCAAGTTGCCCAGGTTGGTCTCAAACCTGTGGGCTCAGGCAATCCTCTCATCTCGGCCTCCCAAAATGCTGGGATTATAGATGTGAGCCACCACGCCCAGCCGCTTCTGTGGTTTTGATCAGTTAAGAGGTGGGGTTGAACCTTTTACCTTCAATCAAGAGCCTGAAGGATTTTTAGGGTTATCAGCTAAAAGGTTGGGTTGTCCTATTCTTACATCTGATGGGGTTTTCTTTTGATTGGCTGGGGGAGGGGGTGCAGTAAGCTGTCAGCTTGGCCTGCAGTAAAGTATTAATTTAAAAAAAATACTTTGTAAAACCTGTCTATGGGAAATGTATTCATGTCTACCCTACCTCAGAGGGTTGGCAAGAGTGTTTGAAGGGCAGTGTGACTTGAACAGAAGGTGTGGTTTATGGGGAAGAATCAAGGAAGATGGGTTTGAAGAACTGTGCAGAGGCCAACTTTCTTTTTTTCTGTGTTGGGGTTTCTCTCAGTCACCAGGTTAGAGCTCAGTGGTGCAATCCCATCTCACTGCAGCCTTAACCTCCTGTACTCAAGTGATCCTCCCACCTCAGCCCCCTGAGTAGCTGGGACTACCACACCTTGCTACTTTTTTGAAGCTTTTTTTTTTTTTTTTAGTAGAGATGAGGTCTTACTATGTTGCCTAGGCTGGTCTTGAACTCCTGTACTCAGGCGATCCTCCTGCCTCAGTCTTCCAAAGTGAGCAGAATTATAAGCACGAGCCACCATGCCCAGCCTAGAGGCCAACTCTCTAAGCTGCTCACCTGCCAATAGATAAGGGGATTAGACTATCTCCTGAAAGCAAGTCGGGGGAGACCTGGGAAGGATCTTAAGTTCAGGAAACTTGGATTGCCGTAGAAATAGCGACCTAAGAAACACACATTCACAGGGGAAAAACCAAGTTGGTTTGCGTTTAAACTGGGTCCGCACCTCTGACATTTGAGGTAACCTTGCAAATGCACAGTGTATGTTCCGCGTAGACTTTGGGTCGGGAGCACATGACCAAACTCTGCCAGGTTGGCCTCAAGAACTGCTTGGTGCTGAGGATAGTTCACGGATGGTCCTTTAATTGTGTCCCCCTAGGAAAACTCTGCAGAGGACCTCCTCAAGCTAACATCTAAGAGCTTGCCTGATCTGACCAGCTCGGTGGAGGACGTGTCCTCTTGGACCGACAACGAAGACCAGGAGGCAGGCAGAGAAGAGGACGAAGGAACCGGCCCATCTTCCGTCCAGGGAGCAGTAAGTGTGCCTCTGGCGTCCCAGGCTTTCTGTTAGAATGATATTTTCCTGAAGTCATGAGTGTCAGGATCAGAGGGCAGACACTAGAGACGGTACGATAGAAAAGTGGTTGGGAGTGGACCGCAGTTACTTCTTTTTATGTTTTTCTCAGAATCTTCCGGAAAAAATCTGTGAAGGTGATGCTTTGTATTGAAGAAAAAAAAATTGAAACTGTAAACAAGATAAGAAAGCCACTCAGTATTGATTTCAGCCACACATCAGTTTCTGGGGCACTTTATAATATATACAAGGACTTTGTTGCTACATCTTGATATAGTGTGTTTGACAACTACTATTAGTGTGTTTAAACCTAGACTGAGAGATTTCTGGTAGAGCGTGAAATGTTAAAGCAACACAAAATCACGCTGGCAAAGTCACATGGAATATGTCTTTCGATTTTAGTCAGGCCATGACTCCCCTCATGGCGCCTCCTCACGCAGCCTGGGGCACTTCACACCCTCACGGTCTGTCCTCACGCTGCCTGGCGCGCACAGTCAGGGGGCTTTGGGTTAACAGGCTGCAGTGTGGCTCCGTGGTCTCCTCTTTGTATCCCAGATCTGAAAGATGTGCTGTTTTTAGTGTATGTTCCCCATCCAAACGGCTGTGGGAAGCATACCATTTGGGACCCCTTACTCTTTCCCACCCACTCTATACCTAGGCAGCATGGGTAAACAGTGGAAGATTGACCATAGTAAGGCCACAGAAGATTAAAAAATGCATCTCATTATATTTACCACAATATATTATATTACTTTGGAATTGCTTTAAGGGAGAAAATGTTGCTTTTTCTTTTTCCTTTTGGCGCCTATAGATCCAAGGCCACTAAGTATGGTTGTATAGGTTGTGGACTGCACAAATATATCACATCTAAGGGAGTACCATTATATTGTCAACACCATAGGCTTTGAGATTTATGATCATGATTTTCTGAAAGATGGCAGTAAAGAGACTCTGTGCTCTCTGCTAGCAGGGCGGTTACCCTCTACTCTGTTTTCTATGGTACAAGAAGGGAAGTGTTATGGCTGTCCGATCAGTGTACTTCACTCCAGCACTGCTGCAGTGTTCTGACCTTTTCTAACCAGATCTCCTTCGCTGGTGGTGCCTTGGTCTGTGGAGTTCCCAATGCTCTCTCCCTCTCCTGCTCCCACCATGTGGAGAGCCCACCCCTGTGATCAGCCACCCATGGCTCATCTCAGCCCGCTTTCAGGGGAAGGCTGAATAAGCTCAGGGTCTTCACCAGGGGAGAGCTCTGCACACTACACCCCCTCTGACAAAGTCCCTCAGCCCCTGGAACAGCATGACGGCTCCTTGTGGAGGTCACGGTCACACAAATGTTTCTAAATCTCGTGAGTCATTCAAAACACTTCAAGGAATGATTTAATTATCTGGAAACTTCTTATACTAAACACTGCTCTAATGAATGACCCATCACATGTATTAACTGTATTACATGTTATTCATTATATCTTTTTGTTTGAATCATGATTTAAACTGATAATTTTTGTAACTTTGTATAACTTTATTATAACAAACAATTTAGCGTATTACATAGAATTTAAATTATGCATAATTTAAGTTAGTTTTTTCAGTCATAAAAGTAATGTTTCACTATATCATTTTGCTTTGTTTTTTTAGAATTGGAATTACTTTGTTGTTGGTAAAAGTGTGTTTAAGACACAAGACCAGAGATAAATGTTCACCGCCTTAAAAAAGGAAGGAAGGAAGGAAGGGGAAGGGAAGGGAGGGAGGGAGGAGGGAAGGATTGTTTGGTTTTTTTGTTTTTCTGTTTGAGTCAGAGTCTCACTCTTTCCCCCAGGCTGGATTGCACCTGCTAGGTTCAAGCGATCCTTCCACCTCAGTCTTTCAATTAGCTGGAACTTCAGGTGCACACTACCATGCCCAGTTTATTTTTTTTATTTATTGTAGAGACTAGGTCTCACCAAGTTACCCAGGCTGGTCTCGAACCCCTGAGCTCAGGCAATCCTCTCGCCTCCCAAAGTGCTGGGATTACAGACTTGAACCACTACGCCCAGCCGAAATAAATGTTTTTAAGCAAAAAAAAAATCCCAAAGACAATAGAAATTATCCTCAATCTTACTATTTAAGTACATTTTGCTTGGCTTTCTAATGGATTTTTTTCCTTAGACTAACATATACAGGGGGTGCCAAGGGTGCCAAAAATATGTGCACACATTTTAAGTGCTGTTATCTATGTATTACTTTGAGTAGTCACTGTAATCGGAAGTGTCTGGACACTGATGGTAACCACTGTGAGCACCTCTCATAATTGCAGAAGTCAAACATACCTTGTATTCATCTTTTGTTATTGAGATATATAGTGTATTGCAATTTTAATATAGTTGTTTCCTTTCTTAAAATGTGTATACATTTTTTATTCTCGGCATCCTCTATATACTCACTGTCTCCTAGGCTAAAGTGCAGAGGCACCATCATGACTCACTGCAACCTCGACCTCCTAGGCTCAGGCGATCCTTCTGCCTCAATCTTTTGAGTAACTGGGACTGCAGGCATGTAACACCATGCCCAGCTAATTTATTTATTTATTTATTTAGTAGAGCCAAGATCTTGCTATATTGCCTAGGCTGGTCTCAAACTCCTGGTCTCAAGCAATCCTCTTGCCTCAACCTCCCAAAGTGCTGAGATTATAGGTGTGAGCCACCACAACTGATCTTCATATGTATTTTGAATGGACCTTCTATTAACATTAATATTAAGAAACTTTCTCCGGTCTTAATGACATGATCATGAACATTCCCTGTATCATTAATAGATCATCTGTTAACATGGTTTATAATGACTGATATTTCATAACAGAACCATAATTTGTTTCCCCACTTTACTACCATGAATTCTACTCACATCAATCACATATATGTTCAAGTTTTTTTCAAAATGTTGATTCTGTACAGAACATCTTTGCCCATGTAACTGTGCACTATTTTTTTTTTTTTTTGAGTCAAAGTCTCACTCTGTCACTCAGTCTAGAGTACAGTGGCATGCACACAACCACTGCAGCCTCCACCTGCTGGACTCAGGCGATCCTTCTGCCTCAACCTTCCAAGTAGCTGAAACTACAGGCATATGCCAACACACTTGGCTAATTTTTTGATTTATTGTAAAGACGAGGTCTCCACGTTGCCCAGGCTGGTCTCAACCCTGTGGGCTCAGGCAATCCTCTTGTCTCTGCCTCCCAAAGTACTGGGATTACATGTGTGATCCACCGCACCCGGCCCATGCATTACTTTTTAAGGAATTAAATAGCTTGTTGCAGCAGAATTGCTCAGTCAAATGTTTTTTCCAGGGAGGTTGTGCTAACCCACACTTGCAGCAGTGGCCAGCTCCTATCACCAATGACATCATCTTTTAAGAGTTTAAACACATACTGTTTTTTGAGTATGTATTTTCGAGTGTGGGTTTTACTCCGACACCCAGGCTGGAGTGCAGAGGCACCATCAGGGGTCACCACACCCTTGACCTCCCAGGCTCAGGCAATCCTTCCACCTCAGACTTCCAAATAGCCAGGACTATAGGTGTGTGCCACTGTACCCAGCTAATTTTTTTATTTTTTTGAAGAGACAACGTCTCGCTACATTGCTCAGGCTGGTCTCAAACTCCTGGGCCTAAGCAATCCTCCTGCCTCAGCTTCCCAAAGTGCTGGGATTACAGACATGAGCCACCGTGCCTGGCCAGTTTATTATTATAGTGGGTTTTTTAAAAAGGGATTTCAGTGCATTCTGTCATAGTATACATTGTCTGGGAAACTTTAGGTTGCCTTTAGGAGAAAGTTATGACTCTCAACAAT
This sequence comes from Cephalopachus bancanus, assembly GCA_027257055.1. Taxonomy (NCBI): domain Eukaryota; kingdom Metazoa; phylum Chordata; class Mammalia; order Primates; family Tarsiidae; genus Cephalopachus; species Cephalopachus bancanus. The sequence goes on from JAPVLO010000082.1 coordinate 9,403,731, forward strand.
ATTTTTTCCCGAGGATATGTGATATCAGGGTTGTACTTCTAGGTTTCTCCATCATGTCACCCCTAGTCCTTATACACAGATCCTAAACCCATTGTTATGGGTGGAAAACCCAGAACTGACCCTGCTTTGACAGTTTTCCCTTCTCTGTGCCCCAGAAACCGCCTCTCCCTCACCTTCTCTTCTGCCTCATATCCCTCACAAAGCACTCATGGAGGAGGGGCTACCAGGGCTTCTTGCCTGGCTGTTACCTGGGCCTGAACACCCATCTCTTCTTAGCCATCCTCTTGAGGTCTCCCATCAGTCTGAAAGAACCAGGCCTGAGACTGAATCCAGCAGGAAGAGGTGGGCAGCCATTGTGGGGTATTTTCCAGGCTTCACAATCTCCCAGGGTCTGCCCTGTTGTGCCTTATAAAGGTGCTGAAACACTGAAAAAAGTTTCTTTTTCTTTTTTTAGTTGTATGTTCACAGTCCAAGGCTCCTAGTTTGATCACTTTAAAAAACTAAAGAACCACTTATTTTTTTTTCTCTGAGTCGGAGTCTCGCCCAGGCTGGAGTGCAGTGGCACGCTCACAACCACTACAACCTTGACTACAACCTGCTAGCCTCAGGTGATCCCTACAGTCTCAGCCTTCCAAGTAGCTGGAACCACAGGTGTGTGCCACCACACCCAACTGATCGATCGATTGATTGATTGTAGAGACAAGGTCTCGCCAAGTTGCCCAGGCTGGTCTCGAACCCCTAGACTCAGGCAATCCTCTCGCCTCCACTTCCCAAAGTTGTAGGCACGAGCCACCGTGCCTGGCTTAAGCATCACTTAAATGAAAGAAACCTGGTACTGTTTGAATCAACTAAGTCACAAAGCCCATTAGTTCACAGATGATCATGTTTCAACCAGAGGCCAAGTTCACTCAGACATTGACTGCTTTTTGCTCCTGTAAGTCATGGTATGCTCTGAGCACTCAGGCTGAGCAAATATAATCTCAACGCGGAGTATCTGCACTGAGCACCCTCATGGTTTATTTTTAGGGGCTACAATAAATAGCAATGAGATTCTCCTTTTAAAAAGCTCTGTCCAGGCTTCGAATAAAACCATATAGTGAATATCAAGTGCGAGGAGTAGAAGCAGGGTTAAAAAAGAGAAAAGAAACAGGATGGCGAAACTCCAGTCATTTGTATAACTGTCATCCATCTCAGTGAGGTCTGGCTTCAGGAACAGGGCTCACTCTCCACTGCCCACCCCCACCGTCACTACCACTGCGTCTAGGATTAAAGAGTACCCACTTGGTCTCAGAACATTGAAGTCTGGCCCCCTCCCCAGTACTGCCTGCATTCCTGGTGTACCTATTTGTACCTTTTTCCTCAACTCTTGTCTTCTTCACTTTGTCTTCTGCTCTGCAGTGACAATATACACAGAATTATATACACACATTTAAGTATGATGTTCGTGCAAAAGATGGCATTAGTCAAATGAGTGCAAGCGTCACCATCCAACAGGCAGGGCGATCAAAGAATGGCTGCGCAAACATCATACTACACGTTGCTACTGTAATTGAATTGAACTTTGAAAAGTAATCCATAGATAGCATCTCTCTCTTTTTTTTTTTTTTTTTTTGAGTTGGAGTCTCACTCTGTCACCCAGACTGGAGTGCAGTGGCCGCTCCCGGCCACCGCAGCCTCGCCTGCTGGGCTCCGGCGATCCTTCCGCCTCAGCCTTCCAAGTTGCCGGAATTACAGGCATGCGCTACCACGCCCGGCTGATTTTGTGATTTTATTGTTGAGATGAGGTCTCGCTGCCCAGGCGGGTCTCAAACCCGCAGGCTCAGGCAATCCACTCACCTCAGCCACCCAAAGGTGCGGGATTACAGGCTGAGCCGCCAAGCCCGGCTAGATAGCATCTCTTAAAATGTGTATACTTTTTTTGGCATCGTGTGTGTGTGTGTGTGTGTGTGTGTGTGTGTGTGTGTGTGTGTGTATTTTTTTTCCTCCTAGAGACAAGGTTTTGTGCTGTTGCCCAGGCTTGAGTACAGCTGCACAATCATAGCTCATATTGGAGCAATATCCTGACACTGCAGTGTTCAAAACAACCCTCCTGCCTCAGCCTCCCAAAAGGAATACAGGCGCATGCCACCCTGCCTGGTTAATTTTTTAATTTTTGAATTTTTTGTGGGGATAGGGTTTTGCTCTGTTGCTTAGGCTTGAATTCCTGGCCTCAAGTGATCCTCCTGTCTCAGCCTCCCAAGTAGCTGGGATTACAGGCATGAGCTACTGCACCCAGCCATGCAATGACTATATGTTATTTATTTATTTATTTATTTGAGTAGTAGTCTCACTCTGTCGCCCAGGATGGAGGGCAGTGGTATACTCACAGCCACTGCAGCTTCAACCTGCTGGGCTCAGGTGATCCTTCTGCCTCGGCCTTTCAAGTAGCTGGAAACACAGACACATGCCGCCACACCCAGGTAATTTTTCTTGATTTGTTGTAGAGATGAGGTCTTGCCAAGTTGCCCAAGCTGGTCTCGAACCCATGGGCTCAGGCAATCCTCTTACCTCGGCCTCCCAAAGTACTGGGATTATAGGTGTGATCCACCATGCTCAGCCTGACAATATTTTAAATGAGAGGCTGGCCATGTCACTTAGCGTTCACCTGGAAAGGGGGAAAAAAAAAAACGATGTTCAAGCCTTTTGAGAGGGTAACTCTTTTTAAAATGAAGAGAAGAGGAAGAGTTTCAATATAGTAGGGCATGAAATGGGTGATGCCTCTTAAGTGATTAAGAGCCCGTCTCCCTTTTAATATTTGTAACAAAAACAAAAACTCCAAAAATGGAAGTAATGATTGTCTTTGCCAAATTCTCAATTGTCAGAGCTCAGCTAGGATGAGTTTGTTTAGGACATCAATCAGGAGACCTGTATCCGGCTTCCTTTGGCATCAAGGGAATCCGTTCCAACATTTTTGGAATCACAAGTGTGGAAAAATCTTGGAGAACTTTTGGACAATTAGGATTTGAGAAGGAATAAAGGATCTCACAGAAAGATAGAAGAACCAAGTTGGATCTTGCAGTTCTGTAAGTCTGATGTACATAGGTGTTTGATTTTTTGTTGGTGGAACAGTCGTGGGGTATGAGAACCTTAAGTCTGTACCCTAGAGGGTAGATATTAGACTTCTGGAAAGAAAGGAGAGGACCTCTTGTGTTTTATTTGGATCGAATAATTGATAAAATATCTGCTCTAAGTGTTTCCGAAAGTGTCTGGGCATTAGGGACTTTTATTGTAGTCTCTGAAAGTATCATTTTTGGTTAAATCGAGCTGTCCTGGATGGAAACTAGCTCTTGTTTGGGGCTTGAGCTGGATTTTTCAGGCAAATTGAACTTAGAGATCTAATACAAAGGACACTGAGCACCAAGTATGTAAACCCGTGCTTAGTATTGAAACAGAAAGACACAGCGTCTGACTGGATGCTAGATCTCCACAGAGTAAAACTATTAATGCAGAGAGACAACAAGGCTTCCCAAGCTTTTTGTAAGAGGAGCGAGCGAATGTTCTTTCCCCAAATCTTTGAGAGTGGAATGCTATAACTTTGGCTGCTTCTGTGGCAGTGGTGAGCTATGCCACTGAGCCTCAGCATCTGTCTGAGATTCCCCACTCTGTCCTTGGGTTAGGAACAGTCTGTCTTTCTCTCTGAGCTTCCACTTTCTACTTATCTAACTTTAGGAATCACCTCTTCCAGAAAATCTTACCAGATGCACATGTCCTATCTGCCCAGACCCCCAGCATGCAATAGGCCCTGTGTTGTCCTTCATGGCTGTTAACACAGATCGTAATGGCACAGTTATTCATGTCACAGTTGAGATAATGTCATCCTCCATTAGTAGAGGACTCATGGGAGCAGTGCGCATGTCAGGTTTGTTCCCTGGTACATCCCAGGTGCTTACTGTAGGCTTTCAGTATGTCTGTGTGAGATGGATGGCTGGTCAGAGGGGCTGACTTGTGAATGGTTGATGTGCCTGCTAGCATTCCTATAATGTCCTTTGCATACCTCTCGTCGTAAGGTATGGTCCTGCCGGGCTCGGTGGTTTCTCGCCTTTAGTCCCAGCACTTTGGGAGGGGGCGGCGAGAAGATTACCTGAGCCCACGTATTTGAGACCAGCCTAGGCAACATGGCAAGACCTTGTCTCTACAATAAATCAAAAAATTAGCCAGATGTGGTGGCGCATGCCTGTAGTTTCAGCTACTTGAAAGACTGAAGCGGAAGGCATGCCTGAGCCCGGCAGGTTGACTGAGCTCCAGCCTAAGTGATAATCTGACGCAGAACAACAACAACAAAAATGGTCCTCTTCCCCTGACCTGCCTGTCTTCCCAGAATACCATGAATGGGCATGGTAAACCATATGGCGAATATCAAGTGTGAGGAATAGAAGCAGGTTAAACAAGAGAAAAGGAACAGGATGGTGAAACTCCACAGTCATTTGTATAACTGTCATCCATCTCAGTGGGGTCTGGTTTCAGGATTGGGCCTACTGTCTACTGCCCACCACCACCACCACTGAGTCTAGGATTAAAGATTGTCAATTTGGTCTCAGAAATATTGAAGTCTGGCCCCTCCCCCATGTTTGGTCATGGCACATAGTAGGCGTTTATTGTCTCTGTCCCCAGGCTAGAAAGTCTGTCTTCTTCCCCCTTCTGGGAATTTCTTCCTTGGATAAGAATATCAGTGATAGCCGGGCTCGGTGGCTCAGCCTGTAATCCGCGCCTTTGGGAGGCTGAGGTGAGTGGATTGCCTGAGCCCGCGGGTTCGAGACCCCCTGGGCAGCAAGACCTCATCTCTACAATAAATCAAAAATCAGCTGGGCGTGGTAGCGCATGCCTGAAATTCCGGCTACTTGGAAGGCTGAGGCAGAAGGATCGCCGGAGCCCAGCAGGTTGAGGCTGCGGTGGCCGAGAGCGGCCACTGCACTCCAGTCTGGGCGACAGAGTGAGACTCCAACTCAAAAAAAAGAAAAAGAAAAAAAGAAAAAAGAATATCAGTGATATAGAAATCATTTTTCTAAGTATAGCATTGGGAGAGAACACGTGTCCCTTCCCTTAAAATAGGATATTTGTGGTAGTACCTCCTAAAAGATAAGTCAATTTTTTCTTTTTTGTTTGGTTAAGGTTAAAAATCTGCCAGGAAGCCAGCCATGGTGGCTCATGCCTGTAATCCCAGCACTTTGGGAAGCAGAGGCAAAAAGATTGCCTGAGTCCAGGGGCTCAAGACCAGCCTGGGTAACTTGGTGAGACCTCATCTCTATAATGAATCAAAAAATTAGCTGGGTATGGTGATGTGTGCTGTGACTCCAGCTACTTGGAAGGCTGAGGTGGAAGTATCACTTGAACCCACCAGGTCAAGGCTGCAGTGGCCATGAGCATGCCACTATACTCCAGCCTGGGCAACAGAGTGAGACTCAAAAAAAAATCTGCAAGCAGCTAGAATGAAATGAGGACTTGATTTTGAACAAATCAACAGCAACAGCAAAAGAGTAAACCTCCCAAGGGGAGTTGGTGAACTATCAAGTGGGATGCAGGTAAAAAGACCAAAAGACACCAGGAAAAAGAGCCTGGCACTGTACATGTCGAGGATGTGGGCTCTGGTAAATAGGACTGTAAACTGTCAGAGGCACAGGGAACCTTGGGGATTTGCTTGTCCAAACCCTAACTTCGATAGTCTAGCAATCTGTGATGAGGCTGGGCACAGTGGGTACACCTGTAATCCCAACACTTAGGGAGGCCAAGGCAGGAGAATTGCTTGAGCTCAAGAGTTCAAGACCAGCCTGAGGACATAGCAAGACCTAGTCTCTGCAAAAAAAATAAAAAATTAGCTGAGCATGGTGACATGCACCTGTAGGCCCAGCTATTCAGGAGACTGAGGTGGAGGGATCGCCTGAGCCCAGGAGGTCGAGGTTGTGGTGAGCTGTGATCATGCCACTACACTCCAGCCTGGGCAACAGAATGAAACCCTGACTGAAAAGGTAAAAAGAAATCTAATCTGTGACGAGAGAGAAGACCGTGGCGCTCTGCTGATAGTAAACTTGTTCCCCAGGAAAAGTCACATTATAGATCAAGGCAACTGTGAGGGAAACTCAGAGCCAAGAAGAAAAGGTGAATGTACTAAAAAAAGAGTACGCAGACTTCACAAAAATGCAGGGAGCAAAGCTGTGTGCCGACACACAAATGTGTGCGAGAAGCTTTCACACCCCTGCACATGCACCCTGGAGATGCCGAACATCGGTCTGAGTGGGGTGGGGCCCCAGGAGTCTCTATTTTCAGAAGCTTCCCACATGTTCACCCAGATTTTAAAAAGCGAAGGTGGCAGGGCTCCTGAGGGTCTCCTGGCTAGGGGTCGGACGAAGCCCAGGAACTCTGTGTGCACTGCTTTGAGGTAAGGTGAGGTTTTAGGCTCCCAGCTGCCTCCCTCCCAGCTGCAATATGGGGACAGGGAGCGAGGCCAAGGTGTTGGTGATTCTCATGGGAAAGCTGGAGGCACAGATTCCCCCAGTCTGCTCCGGATCCTTCGTGAGCACAGACTTGCTTGCACATCATTATTTGTGTCGCCTTCCCAGACATGAGTTCCTGGTATATAGACTGGTGCTGTTGATGCAGAAACTATGATTCCCAGGACCAGCCCGAAGCAGGTGACAACGTGTGATCCACAGTAGTCCAAGTTGTACATTTCCCCTCCGCTGCCCCAAGCTGTGAACCTCTCCCTCTCTCCCCTCAGTCTTCCCCAAGTAGGTCTCAGTTCACTTAAACATTCCTTAAGCAGCTCTTCAACTGGCACTGGACGTATAAAAGCTTGCGTGAAACTCGATGCCGGATGTAAAATTGCCAGAGCAAGATAAGAAAGAAAAGGCTACAATTAAGGCTGGTCTAAGAAAACAAGATTAAATTTGGGAATGTTTTTTGTTTGGTTGAGTTTCATACTGGAAGGAGATGAGGTGATTCTTTAAGTGTAAGTTGGGGGTTGGGAGAGGAGATAATAATTATTCAGCCAGGATGAATTGCCTGGAAAACTGCTGAGGTTTGAATTGGGCTTATTCCCGTGACACATTTTCAGAGGCCTGTTCCAACTAGCTACCTGGCTCTGTGCTGCATTTTCTTCCAAGCAGTTTGCAGTTCTCAAGGAAGTAAACAGCTCGTGCCACTTGCATGGGAAAGCAAAGTTGACATTCCATGTGAGCATCTTAGACAAGTGGTCTCCTGAGGGTGGTAGGCACACCCTGAGGGCAAGTGAGATGGCTCCCGGGGTGTGGGAGGGAAATATTAGAACTTGCGTAGATCTTATCTCATTTGAGATTGTTTTGTGTTTTATAGTTCATATAGACATTAGTCTAGTCGTATAGGTTTATAGTTTATGAACCTGTGTTGGGAGTGCTTTATGGCTTTCTAACCTAAAAAGACTGACATCATAGCATGCAGCATTAGGAAATATAGTTAAAGAAATTTCCTTAGTATGTACTCAACTTTATCATCGTCCTTTGGATTTGAAAAATTCCTGTTGGGCTCAGTGGACTTTGGGAGGTAGAGGCAAGAGGATTGCCTGAACCCAGGGATTTGAGACCAGCCTGGACAACTTGGCAAGTCCTCATCTCTACAATAAGTAAATTTTAAAAATCAGCTGGGCATGGGGGCACACACCTGTAGTTACAGCTACTTAGAAGGCTGAGGCAGAAGGATTGCCGGAGCCCAGCAGGTGGAGGCTGTGGTGGCCGGTGAGCCTGCCATTGCATTCCAGCTTGGGTGAAAGAGTGAGACTCCAACTCAAAAAAGAAAAATTCCTTCAAATTTCAGTGAAAATAAATATGCCACTTGGGCAACATAGTGAGACTTTGTCTCATCAAAAAAATCAAAAAATTAGCCAGGTGTGTTGGCACACATCAGTAGTCCCTGCTACTTAGGAGGCTGAGGCAAAGGAATTGTCTGAGCTCAGACATCGAGGTTATGGTGAGCCAGGATCATGCCACTGCCCTCCAGCCTGTGTGTCAAAGTGAGACCCCCAACTAAAAAAAAAAAAAAAAAAAAGAACCACTAAAGCATATAATCATGTTTCTTTGCCCTCAAGTTAATTTATTTTATGAACATGACACAGTAGAAGTCATATAGTGACTTTATCACTTGAGGTAAATTGCTTCCTGTCTTGGTACAGTTCATTATAGAATTCCAAGATTATTATTTTAATTTTTTTTTTTAAATATTTTTTTGTGGAGACAAAGTCTGCTATGTTGTCCAGGCTGGTCCTGAACTCCTGGGCTCAAGCAGTCCTACCGCTTTGGCTTCTGAAAGTACTGGGATTATAGGCGTGAGCCACCATGCCAGCCCCAAGATGCCTTTTAAACCTGCTCCCCACCCCATTAGGAATTTTCCTCTTCTTCATATTACCCGTTTTCTTAATTTAGGTTTATATGTCCTTTGGGGGTTTCAATCTGTGGTCCACACGCTGAATTGTAAAGTAGACTATATTAAGACTTAAAGGATGGTGGCAGTTCAGAAATGAAACTGAAATTTTAAAAACTGTTTTGGTTGTAGACAAAATGATGGCAATAACTAACAAGGGGGAGCAAAACAGGATAATGTGACTCATTTTTACATCATGTAGATCAGGAAAATTCTGTTTCTGAGCTTCACTAAGCTTTTAAGGTAACAGACACCCTTGAGATGTGTGTGCCTTCTGAGACTGAAGGAGATCATGTTGATGGACCCTCACAATCTTACTCGAAGAGAAGCAGGAAATCCCTCTTAGTTTCAATTCCAGTCATCATTCTGGGTTTTTGTTTTGTTGTGTTTTGTTTTGGTTTTTTTTTTTTAGTTGGAGTCTCACTCTGTCGCCCAGGATGGAGTGCAGTGGCACGCTCATGGCCACCGCAGCCTTGACCTGCAGGGCTCAGGCAATCCTTCCGCCTCAGCCTTCCGAGTAGCCAGAACTACAGGCGTGCGCTACCATGCCCAGCTAATTTTTTGATTTACTGTAGAGATGAGGTCTCACCAAGTTGCCCAGGCAGGTCTCGAACCCCTAGGCTCAGGTTGTCCTCTCACCTCTGTCTCCCAAAGTGTTGGGATTACAAATGTGAGCCACCGCCCCTGGCTCATCATTTTGGTTTTAAGACAAATGACAAAATCACCTTTGATGGTGCAAACATGAGTTACACAAGTAGGCATCAAGTACTGGGGAAAAACCCTAAAATTCTATGAGCATTGGAAAACTTGGAGTTTTGTGGGGGTTTTTTGACATTTTTCTCCCTTTAGCCACTTCTTATGCAGCATGGTAGCACAGAGCCTGGGAAATAAAAACAAAGTAAAATACAAGAGGTCAGAAGTTTCCCCTGTGGAATCCAAGGCAAAAATTTCACAAAGAAATAGAGCTATTTGGGACACACAGAATTCTCTGAGCCCCACCCCCCCTACTGTTACTGTTTGCTTGTCTTGCTTTCTGTTTGCTGTTTGCTGGGTTTTGCTTGCCTAGCTTTTTACGTAACTGATTTAGCTCAGTAAATTGACATCTGCAGAACAAGAAAACCATTTTCTTTTTCCCTTCTGGTTCTTGCTGTTGTTCCTTCACTTGGAATATCTTTTCTTTCACTCCTTGACAATCAAGATTCTAAAACCCCTCATTCTTCAAAAAGATTTTTTTGTTTTGTTTTGAGTTGGAATCTCACTCTGTCACCCAGGCTGGAGTGCAGTGGCACTCTCACGGCCACTGCAGCCTCGACCTGCTGGGTTCAGGTGATCCTTCTGCCTCAGCCTTCCAAGTAGCTAGAACCACAGGCGTGCACCGCCACATCTGGCTAAATTTTTTATTTATTGTAGAGACGAGGTCTTGCCAAGTTGCCCAGGCTGGTCTCAAACCCCTAGGCTCAGGCAGTCCTCTAGCCTCTGCCTCCCAAAGTGCTGGGATTACGGGCATGAGCCACCACGCCTGGCAAAAGACTTTTCTAAACTGCTTTAGTCTTCGGTTATCTCTTCTTTCTCTGCCAATTTAGCCTGTTTCTTATATTTTAGCACTTAAAATCAGAAAGTCAGGCTGCTGCTGCTGCTTTTTTTTTTCTTTTTGAGTCAGGATCTCATTCTGTCACCTAGGATAGAGTACAGTGGCACAATCACAACTCACTTCAGCCTTAACCTTCTGGGCTCAGACAATCCTTCCCCTTCAGCCTCCTGAACAACTGAGACTACAGATGCATGCCACCACATCCAGCTAATTTTTAAATTTTTTTGATAGAGATGACGTCTCACTATTTTACCTAGACTGGTCTTAAACTCCCAGGTTTAAGCAGTCCTCTTGCCCTGGTCTCCCAAAGTTCTAGGGTTATAGGCATGAGCCGTCATACCCAGTCTGAAAGTCAACTTCTGATTTATAAAAGGGCAGATGTTTTTTAAAATGTGCAGGTAAAGTTGTTGTACAGATATTCAGACTTATTCCCCCTGAAGCGAATATATTTACTTACTAAATAAATATTAGTGGAATTATCTTTTAACTATGAGTAGCAAATAGTTGACTTGCATGTCACCCATCCACCCACGTACCCCTCCAGGCTCTTTAGCTCACCGGGCAGATAACTGATTCTTTCTGAGACTCTTCTCACTGATAACAGGTACAACTGCAGAAGCTTAGGATACAGCCCTACCTGTGCCCACAGCCAAGTTGTTGCATGAGTCAACACTGGACGATAGTCAGCTCCCCGTCTCCATCCACATGCTGAGCACTGTGGATACAAAGAGATGCCAGACACAGTCTGTCTTCTTCTCTTTTGGCATTTATTATATTCCATAATGACTTATTGCTATTTCTGTTCCTACTTCCCTTTTCCGTATCGTGAATCCTTAGCAGCCATATGCAGTGTTGACCTAGAGGAGAGAGCTCTAAGTCCTTCCTGGGATCGGTCACAGCTCAATGGATGGGGTGGCATTTGACCATTCCATAGGATTTCTGCAGGAACACCCACAGAAATGGGTGACATTCTGGAGCAGAAAAATAGCATGCACAATGGTCCATGAAGAAGAAATCTGAAGGTCTGGCCAAAGATCAACAGAAAGTCTATTAAGCCCAATGTTCAGCCCATGCTTTTAGTTCCAGAGTAAGGAATTGTGGGAAAATGACTCATTGATGGTTTTTCAGTAGAGTGACAGGGTCAGAGTTTTTGTTTTAAGGTTACTTGAGCAACCAGGCAGAGGAAGAATGGGACTGAGGAAAGGCAGGATGAAGGTGGAGATATGGATTTGGAGGCCGTTGCTGTAGCCCCAGGGAGAAGTAGCCAGAGCCTGTGCTGAGGGAGAGGTGGTCCTGGAGGAAGAAAGAAGGTGAAGCCGGGCTTGGTGGCTCAGCCTGTAATCCTGCACCTTTGAGTGGCTGAGGTGAGTGGATTGCCTGAGCCCGCGTGTTCGAGACCCGCCTGGGCAGCAAGACCTCATCTCTACAATAAATCAAAAAATCAGCCGGGTGTGGTAGCGCATGCCTGTAATTCCGGCTACTCGGAAGGCTGAGGCAGAAGGATCGCCGGAGCCCAGCGGGTCGAGGCTGCGGTGGCCGGGAGTGGCCACTGCACTCCAGTCTGGGCGACAGAGTGAGACTCCAACTAAAAAAAAAAACAAAAAAAAGAAAGGTGAAGAGGGAGTCGAGGAGGTGGAGAGGTGGGAAGCAGTGTGAGCGATGGTCAGGGGAGCAAAAGCAGTTTGCCAGTTGGGGTGCTGGGTTCTGGGAGCAAGGGCCCCTCGGGGTTGGAGAGAAAGGATGAAAAGAGTTTGCTTCGCTTTTTCCTGGAGGCATGGCTGGCCCCAGCAATACTTTGAACAGGGTTCTCTTTGCCTTTGTTCTCTTAGCCTTCTGTCTCCCCCATCCCCTCCCACTTACTCGCTGGCCCTCTCTCCATGGTCCCCTGGAGCCCAGTGCCCTCATCCTGGTCTACACTCCTGATGTCCCCACGGGCTCCCCCACCCTCCAGGAGGTTCCAAACTACCAAGCAGCCTCTCCATCCTCCTCCTTCAAGCTGTGTTCTCTCATTTCACCCCCACCAGCACAAAAGACAAAAAAAAAAAAAAAAACCCACCCTTTCTGTTTCTTCCAAGCAGTATGTTTATGAATAAACAGTCTGATTTTAAAAATATGTTAAATGGGGCAAGTAATACTATGATGCTTAGCAAAGTATGCACATTTTGAAAAAGAATCCTTGTGATTTCAAGGAGTTTCCTATCGGTATCATTTTAGAATGAAATTTAAAGATAAAATCCTGCAGCCTGGTTGACAAGGATATTTTTAGAGGAAATGCCGTGGTGGACCAAGTGCGCCTTAAGTTGTTCCCAACTGTCAGCTCCTTCTCTTCAAGTCACTACATTTTCTTTTTCTTTTTTTTTTATTTTAAAGATGTGGGGTACAATTCATGGTTAGGCATACAAATGTTCATTATGCAGGTGCCCTTTTTGATGAGGTGTTTCCCCCACTCCCCTGGCAGATTCCCAGTACTGCCAATTCCTTTCTTAGAGTATTACGATAGTTGTTCAAGGTCCGCTTATGAGAGAGAACGTGATACTCAGTTCTTTGTTTCTGTGATAGATTACTCGGTATTATAGACTCTTAAGTCCATCCAAGTTGCTGCAAAGTTCATAATTTTATCCTTCTTTATGGTTGTGTAATATTCCATTGTGTATATGTACCACATTTTTCAAATCCAGTCCTCTTTCAATGGGCAGCACGGTTGGTTCCATGTTTTTGCTATTGTAAATAATGCTGCAATAAACATGCGTGTGCAGGTATCTTTTTCACAGAGTGATTTGAGTTCCTCCGGGTATATTCCCAGTAGGGGGATCGTGGGATCATATGGGAGGTCGATTTAGGAATCGCCACACTGTTTTCCACAGAGGCTGCACTAGTTTATACTAGTTTATACTAGTTATACTAGTTTATACTAGTTAGGCTGCACTAGTTTATACTCCCACCAATAGTATAGAAGAGTTCCTTTCTTGGAGATCCTCTCCAGCATCTGCTGTTTTTTGAGTTGTTGATGATGGCTGTCCTGACTGGAGTTAGGTGACTATGTTATATTTTCTAAAAACTCTCAAGTTTCTAGATCCTTGCTAAAAATATTTAAAAATTATAATAAAATCATAAAACTCTCATTTCTTCTCAACGACCTTGGGTAGGATGGAGGCAGGGAGAAAGGTAGGGCTAGAGTATGAACTATTCCTATAGGATTGTATTCCTATACAATCCTCCCTCTGTCATCCGAGTTTTCACTTGCCACAGTTTCAGTTATACGAGGTCAAAGGTAGTCTGAAAATATTGCATGGGAAATTCCAGAAATAAGCAATTCATATGTTTTAAATTTTGAATGATTCTGAGTAGCAATGATGAAATCTCACACACTCAGGGTGTGAGTCATTCCTTTGTCTAGTGCATTCACTCTGTCTATACTACCCACCTGCTGGTCACTTAAGAACCATCTCAGTTATCAAATCAATCGTCAAAGTATCCTAGTGCTTGTGTTCAAGTCATTATTGTTTTACTTAATAATGACCCCAAAACTCAAGAGTAGTGATGTTGACAATTCATATATGCCAAACACAAGCCATAAAGTGCTTCCTTGAAGTGAAAAGGTGAAAGTTCTCAACTTAATAAGGAAAGAAAAAAATTATACATGGATGTTGCTAAGAATTACAGTAAGATCAAATCTTCTTTTCTTTTTTTCTTCTTTCTTTTTTTTTTTTTTTTTGAGTAGGAGTCTCACTCTGTCTCCTGGGCTGGAGTTGCAGCGCCATGCTCACAACTACTACAGTCTCAACGTTCCAAGTAGCTGGAACCACAGGTGCACGCCACCACATTTGGCTAATTTTTTGATTTATTATAGAGACGAAGTCTCGCCAAGTTTCCCAGGGTGATCTCGAACCTCTGGACTCAGACAGTCCTCTCACCTTGCCTCTCAAAGTGCTAGGATTATAGGCATGAGCCGTCACTCCCGGATAATGTTGTCCAGACTGGTCCCAAACACCGTGGGCTCAAGCAGTCCTCCCACTTTGGCCTCCCAAAGTGTTGGGATTATAGGCATGAGCCACAGCACCCGGCCAAGGGCTCCTATGCATGACTTTCTTTGGTTAATAGTCCTCCCACCTCTATTTTTTTGCATGCTTTGAGATTTTCCTATACATATGCATACACACACACACATTCAATTTTGTCATTCTGGAGTTTAGGGTAAAGTATATCACAGTCCTGTTCCCAGAGGTCCAGTGGGGTAAACCCTGCAGCCAATCCTGACAAGAAGTGACCCGAGGATCTGCCCTTAGTTACCAGCCCACTGACCCAAAGAAGAGCTCCAGACTCCACGGAGGCCACTAGGCCATGCAACTATGACCAGGGTGAGAGAGTCCTCCTTCCTAGAGAATGCCTGTTCTTACCTCCATTTGAAATCCATACCATGTGCGGATTCCCCTTGCCGTCCGCATCTCCTGTTATTTTCAAAGAACTGAGAGTCACTAGAGGACACTCTAGTCTCTGGGGAAGGTGACACATACAAACCCACAGCAAGAGGGTCACACGTGAGCTCATGACTGATTCCATCTCTGTGCCCCTAAAGGTGATTTCTTTACTTCAGCTTCCTAAGGAGCCAAGAGAGTTATTTCATTTGAATGCATACAAATCATCCAATGATCACCCTCAAAGGGTGTGAAGCCCATTCAGATTGCTTGGGGGTGATGAATGGGAGGAAACTCGAAATGGGCTCTGATAGGACAAGGGCAGCATTGTTCCCTGTGCAGAGCCACGGGCATCAGCTGCAGTTCCCCTCACCGCCCAGCTGCATCTGACAACCCCGACGTGTTCACGCACGCCCTGTGGGTACCAAAGCACGCCGTAGGTCAGCAGGTCTTTTCAGTTTTCCTGTCCTCCTCCTTGGTTCTGAATTACTCTCTGTTGGAAAGCAAGGCATCAAGTGTAGCAGTAGATTCGTGTTTTAATTTCTACATGCAATGTGTGGGCTTCTTGCTACTTAGTGCTAATTTATTGCTGTCCTGGTCCCCTTTTTCTGAATGGTTATTCATTCCCAGGCCTCTCTGATGGCCATCTGGTTCTCCTTTGGTCACTCAAACATCTGCCCCCGAGATTTGGAAAATGAGCTTCCTCTGGCAACCTAAAAATAATCTCAGTGTGACCGAAGCCTGAAAGAGAAATCACCATGCTTCACTGTCCTGGGACACCAACCGGGGAACCGAGCCAGCAGAGCTTCCTGGGGGTTCGGAGCTTGGATATCTTCTGTCACATCTGCAGATTGTTTTTTGTTTTTTCCCCCTAAGCCTTGGGAACCGTGAAAACACGGTATGAACTGGGTGCAGCCCATCCTGAAGTTTTCTTTGGGACCAGATTTGCTCGCGCAATGGAAATGGTTAGAGATAAAAGCCATGCTTTGCGTGGTTGGTTTGTAAGTCTTCAAAAGCTAGCTGAGAAAGACAGATGATGCTCGGCAGTTGACATTATGTTAGTCACAGTGCGTTCAAGATCGCGTATATGCTTTGAACAGCGGTTACAGGACATTTCCAAGTACTAGATTTTCAGTTTGAACCCAAAGGCTTCATGGGTAATGATGGTTTGCTCCCCACCCTCAGAAAACTTAAAATGTGCCAGAAGCTAAAACTGAATCCCTCTGGCGTTACTCATTCAAAATTCTTCCTAGCCACATCGTCCAGTGCAACTCTTCAGAGGTTCAGCAGTAAGATCAAATGTCAACGTTAATAATGATGTTCAGATAACTGAAATGCCAACAATTTAAAATTAACTTGTAAGTCATAATCCAAAGATGTTAAAATCTAAAGTAATTAACATCCAAACTTTAATTTCCTTGACCTTTTGAATTAAAAACCCAAAGCCCTCATGGCCTCCTTTGATCTCTCACATTTCTTATTTTGCCTCATCTTAACTAATGAGATTCTTGATACTGGGTGCTGGAAAGAGATTGTGTTTTTCAGCATCTGCAGCCTGGACTGTTTTCCACTAGAACAAATATGGTTTCCTCAGCTCCAAGGAGGCTGAATTCATTCAACAGGAAGTGTCTCATGCACTTTCTTTTTTAGTGACATGTAAGTAAATAAGAGTAAACGGACCCACAATAGTATTGAAGCATTGCCCCCATACCTTTGACATTTAGAAAAATGAGCCAAACCCCAGCCCCTACACAGTTGTCCTAGGCAAGATTCTGTTTTGGGGACTTTATTTAATTTTGCCAGAGACCAGAGTCGAGAACTGTAAAAAGTCCGAGGTTTTGCGCTATCGATTCATAGATGCTGGCAGAAGACTTGAGATTCCTGGGTCAGAGACAAATGACTTTATTATTCATGGCACAGTGGCTAGCTTTTGGTTTTCTCTAATTCCAGTTTAGGCTTCAGTCCCAGTCAAGGGCTTCTTGTTCACATCATTTCCCCTGGGCCCACTGGGTCCTATGGTGGTGGTGATACAGAAGGGTTAGATGGATGCACATGCTATGAATTTGCATCACATCTGAGGCACCCTGAACGAGGCAGCCTTGGTCTTTTACTGTGGGTTAGGAGCAAACGTGACTAACCTTTGCTCCAGAGGGAGATCTTATCTTTATTGTACTGGACAGTGAACAAAACTGCCCCTTCCTCCTGAGACACTATGTCTACCTTTCAAGGCTATTCCTCTGCAGACATCCGTGGAAAGATAGACAATTCAGGGTAAAAACAGTCTATGGCTCTCTTTGCAAACCATGCAGAAATGCAGGAGACCCATGAAGAATTGAGACCCAATAGCCAAAACCAAAGAGACTCAATAATATCAAGTAAAGAAAGGTTGATAATGAAAAGATTCTTCGCTTCTTGTAAAGATGCCAGTCAGTCTGGCAGTTGTCTAGGGTTCATGACCATGCATTTAAACTCAGCTGGCAAGAACCTTCCTCTCAATTGGTAGTAGAGGGAAATCAACCTGGTGTATTCAAAAGCTTCTAGAGCTGGGCATGGTGGCTCACACCTATAATTCCAGCATTTTGGGAGACTGAGGTGACAGGATTGCCTGAGCCCATGAGTTCGAGACCAGCCTTGGCAACTGGAGGAGACCTCATCTCTATAATACAACAACAACCTGATTTTTTTTTTTTGAGTTGGATCTCACTCCTTCGCCTAGGCTGCAATGTAGTGGCACACTCGACGGCCACCCCAGAGTCAAGCTGCTGGGCTCTGGGGATCCTTCCACCTCAGCCTTTCAAGTAGTCAAAACTACAGGCATTCACTACCACACCCAGCTAATTTTTTATTTATTGTAGAGACAAATTTTTGCCGAGTTGCCTGGGCTGGTCTCAAACCCGTGGGCTCAGGCAATCCACTTGCCTCAGCCTCCCAGAGTGCTGGGATTACAGGATGAGCCACCGAGCCCGGTCATCTCTACAATTAAAAAAAAAATTTTGTTTTAAATAGTAGATCATGGTGTGTGCCTATAGTTCCAGCTACTTGGAAGGCTGTGGTGGAAGGATCACCTGAGCCCAGCAGGTCAAGGATGCAGTGGCTGTGAGCATGCCACTGCACTCCAGCCTGGGCAATAGAGTGAGACTCCAGCTAAAACAAAAAAAAGCTTCTAGATTATCATTTTCACTTTTGGGTGTGGATGCTGCTTTCATGTCTTTGGGAGGAGGAATTTTCAGTCCTGGGCCGCATTTTCCATTTCTACTGCCTCTTGGCGTAGACGTGCTTGAACTAAAAAAAAAAAAGCTTCATCTCTCCTTCCTCATTTGTTCAGCTGGAAAAGCACCCTGTGCAGATTCATGAACCAGAACTGCTGTTGCTGATTCTAGAGCTTATACCCCTAATGAGCTAGGAACGCTAATATCTCTGCCACCTGCTCCTTGAGACTAGCTTTTTTTTCAGGTTTTGAATGTTCCAGGACTTGAACAGCATTGCTTTCTGCTACATATTTCTGGGCAAGAATTAGATATGCCTCCAGTGATTCATGTCCTTCCCTTCTGGGGAAGCCTCACTTGAGTTTCTTTTTCCTTCTTTCTCTCTTTTTTTTTTTTTTGAGTTAGATTCTCACTCTGTCACCCAGGCTGGAGTGCAGTGGCACGCTCACGGCCACCACAGCCTCAACCTGCTAGGCTCAGGTGATCCTTCACCTCAGCCTTTCAAGTAGCTGGAACTACAGGAGTGCACTGTTATGCCCAGCAATTATTTGATTTATTGTAGAGACAAGGTCTCACCAAGTTGCCCAGGCTGTTCTCGAACTCCTGGGCTCAGGCAGTCCTCTTGCCTCCACCGCCCAAAGTGCGGATTACAGGCTTGAGCCACTGTGGCTGGCCCCTTGAGTTCTTTTTAAGCTGCTGCTTAAATTGGTTCCTTTTCTTCTTTAATAACCCTGTTTGTTGAATTGGGATGCTTTTTTCTATTTCTTTTGTTGCTTTGCTATCCGACTCAGACTTTCTTTTCCCCTAAGATATTAATCTAGATTCTATCCTGTGGGATCCATCCTTGTGAATGAGATGAAATCATTGAGTCCTCTAGTAAAGGATCCATTGTTCAAAAGCATCCTCACCACCACCGCCTCTGAGTTAGCTAATTCCACCAAGGAAACATTCTCCCATCAGACCAACATCAAGTTCTGGCCTATTATCATCCTGCCTGGCTCCCCTTTGGCATTTCCCATGTTTACTTCCTGTAGAATCCTTAATTTCATACGTTCCTCAGGTCACTTTTGTCAGGACAATAATAATTAGAATTTATCCAGAATTTCTTCACTCTTCCTGGTCTTCCTTACTGCTTGCCTTTATTTTTATTTTTGTTTTTTTGAGTCGGAGTCTCACTCTGTTACCCAGGCTGGAGTGTAGTGGCATGCTCATGACCACTGAAGCCCCAACCTGCTGTATTCAGGATATCCATCTGTCTCAGCCTTCCAAGTAGCTGGAACCACGGGTACACACCACAATGCCCAACTAATTTTTTGATTTGTTGTAGAGATGAGGTCTTGCCTTGTTGCCCCGGCTGGTCTCGAACCCCTGGGATCAGGCCATCCTCTCGCCTCCGCCTCCCAAAGTGCTGGAATTATAGGCATGAGCCACCGCACCCAGCTTAAGATAGATATTTTGGTCACCAGGTATGTAAACCTGTCCCACTCAATGTGTAAACTACAAGCACATGAGGTGTATGCAGGGTACAATACAATTTACATGTGCCGTAGGGAACAGCATATATTATGCTTATATCTTATTAATAGGTCATGGATGACCCAATCAGTTCTTTCATTATGTAAAACAGTAATAATAGTATTTAATTACTGATTCTATATTTAATTTATTAATTTTAATTTTTTTTAGGCAAGGTCTTATTGTGCCATCCAGGCTGGAGGGCATGACATGATCACAGCTCATCGCAGCCTTGACATCTTGGGCTTCAGTGATCCTTCCACCTCAGCCTCCCGAGTAGCTGGGACTACAGAGGCACACCACCATGCCTGGCTAATTTTTTATTTTTTGTAGAGATGAGGTCTCGGTATGTTGCTTATCCTGACTTCAAACTCCTGCACTCGAGTGATACTCCCGCCTCGATCTCCCAAAGTGCTAGGCTTACAGGCGTGAACCACCACACCCAGTCAGTATTCACTTTTAAAGGGTTGAAATTACCTTGCAATTATCTTATAGGGCCATTAAAAAAAATTTATTTATAGGGTCATTATGAGGATTAAAACAAGCAAACAAACAAACACAAAACCTATCCTCTGAATAGGGACCAGCGTGATGATAATTCTCCCTCATTTTTTGGCTGATGGACTACTTAGGTGCAGCTAGGAAGCCTCCTTTCTCCCATTCTTCATCTCTGGAGTAAACTCTGGGGTAGGCAAGAAGAAGGGGGAAGTTGCAGCCCAGTCTTGCGTTTACTTCAGAGACTGGTTTCCTTTGAGCCAAGGCAGTGGTGAATTCCAGAGGCACAGCCCCTGTCCCACTCCCATGAGCCCCAGTTCTCTGCATTCTTTGTTAGCTCTCTGGGTGATTCTGACGCACACCAAAGTTTGTCTAGGTCATTCTGGACCCCAGGGAATCTCCCTCAAAATCAGCCCATTGTAAATACCCATTTCAGTCATCTTCAACTCTCCGCCATTTCTTGGGCCACTGCTTCGACCTTGTCTTCATGCCCATTTCCTGGGTCCTCTGTTGACAATGTCTGAGCTTTTGGTGTATGGACTGTTCAGCTTTCTCAAGTCACATCCATTGCCACATGCTTGTTTACTTACTGGTTTCCCGAATTTTGTTGTTGTTGTCTTCTGTTCCCTTTACCCTTGTGGATTATGTCATTCTTTTTTTTATAATCTTTCCCTGTCATGTTAAAAATGTGGTTTCAAAAGAGAAATCAGGAAAAGTCTGCCATCTATAGTCAGAACCTTGTATTATTTTTAGCATAGGTTTTATTATTTCTTAGTTAATTTAATTTATTCTCAATGTTAATGTAATTCTTAAATCCAGTTTCATTTGTTTAGATGAGGATGAAAAGAAGTTGACTGACGAGCCTAAATTGCTAATAAAATGGTGCAACCAGGGTTTGTGCCCAGGCAGCTGGATTCTCAGCCACTCTGCCCCACCACCTCACTACAAACTGGAAGCTAAAAATGCTTCTCCATTGAAAGAGAATCTTGTATGTTGCAGGTGTGGAAAATGATGCCATCAGGAGGAGTCTAATGTGGAAACTGGCAAATTCTATTAGATTCCATTAATATAATTGTTTTATAACACATGAATTAGAAACTGCTCATGAATAATAGATTTTATCAACTGTTTTGCCTTCAAGGAGAATGTTTTTGCAAATTTCATTTTAGAGCAACTAGAATGACGTCATTTCCAGAACAGTTTGATTTGTTCTGTGCATCGGGGGAAAAAATACACATAGCAAAAGGACTGTCTCAGAGGGTGGACATTTTCAGACAATAGTCATAAGACTAAGGAGAGGCTCACTGTAATCAACATTTCACCTTATATGTTACTACTTCCTGATAGAATTTGGAATTAATGTGTCTAAGCCACCCACTTCTGTTCATTGAGTTTCAAGCCACCTAACATCATGACAAACCAGTTTTCTGTTACAAGAGGAAATGGTTCCATTTAAATTCAGAACCCAGTGCAAAACCTTTCAGTGGGTTCCGGAACAAAATCTATCTCTTGCTTTGAGCTCAACAGTGTACCCTGTGCTACTCTTTGAGACATCTCCAGGTCCATTCATTTATTCTTGGTTCTAGCTACAGGCATTAAGTAGTTACATCACTACATAAGAACTCTTAGTTGATTTGGAGTTGGAGTCTCACTCTGTTACCCAGGTTGGAGTGCAGTGGCACACTCACAACCACCGCAGCCTCAACCTGCTGGGCTCAGGCAATCCTTCTGCCTCGGCCTTCCAAGTAGCTGCAACTACGGGTGCATGCCACCATGCCCAGCTAATTTTTCTTGATTTATTGTAGAGATGAGATCTCACCAAGTTACCCAGGCTGGTCTCAACCCCCTGGGCTCAGATAATCCTTTCGCCTTGGCCTCCCAAAGTGCTGGGTACAGGCTTGAGCCACCACGCCCGGCCAAGAAAACATTGTTCTTTAAGGCTGTGATTTGCTTACTTTTAAACCACCTCCCGATTCTGAAAATAATAGCATTTGCAGTATTTTTGTTTGCATCCTAAGGACTTCAGATTCAGTATGTGTATGTTTTTATGTAACTCACACCACTCATGTTGCACTCTCGCTTTCTTCACACACAATCTATCCTAGATCCCAGATATGTGTTATAAACAAAAGAATGTTACTTAAGGTTCTCAGTGTTATTTCCTCAACTGTCAAATGGAGAGACTGTTGTTTACTTTAGAATATATGGTTGCTGTGAAAATAAGATGAGAAAAAATGAGGTGAATGAATTAAACACTTGTGCAGCATTGACTCTCCAAATTATTGGTTTAATTAAAAAGCCTCTTCAGATGAAGAGGGGAAATATCCCGGTAATACATGAAGCTGGAAGTCAGCAGATGCAAAATCAAGCCTCAGTCTTGTCTGTCATGACCAGAAGCCCTTGGCAAGCTGCTGTCCTTGGGTGCTTGTCATCTCTAAAACTTCTCTGATCCTATGAAAACCTGGGGCTGGCCATGCGCAGTGACTCAAGCTAGTAATCCCAGCACTCTGGGAGGCCAAGGCAAGAGGATTGCCTGAGCCCAGGAGTTCGAGACCAGCCTGGGCAACTTGGTGAGACCTCGTCTCTACAATAAATAAAAACATAAGCCGGGCATGGTAACATTCATCTGTAGTTCCAGCTACTTGGAAGGCTGAAGTGGAAGGATCTCCTGAGCCCAGCAGGTCGAGGCTGCAGTGACTGTGAACATGCCACTGCACTCCAGCCTGGGTGAAAGAGTGAGACTCCAACTCAGACAAAAAAAGAAAAGAAAACCTGGGGCCATGTTGGGAAAATGGAAAAGAAGGAGGAAACTTCATAAGTACAGAATCAGTGAGCTGGATAGTTTTCTTCCCTTGACCGCTAGCATGTCAGACCAGCTCTCTGATATTTGGGGCCTAGGCTACTGTGGAATAAGCCACCCATTTAATGGGCACCAGAGGAGTCTTGTGAGCCAAGAATCCCTCTCCCTGAAAGTCAGTATCCTGGCACAGGTGTTATAACCAGGAATTAAACTCACTGTCTTATAATAGCTGTTCATAGTCTGGAGACAGGTTCTTCCCATAAAATTTTTAAGCCAAACAAAGAGAGGCCCTGAGGCTCTTGTCTGGATAATTTCCATTTGCATATGGCCCAGATCTCGGGCATATTTCAAAGATGGTTTCACTGTGTATGCATCTGTGTCAGGATTTGGGCTTGGGAAAGACATCCTCTAGAGAATTTCTAAAATCATTCTCAGGATTCTGTTCTTGCCTTTTCTTCGCAATTTCAACCTAGACACCTGCCATAGTGTAATGTGAATACACCAGTTTTGTTCTCTTGGTTATGTGTCGGGTTTAATTTGTTTTCCCAATACTCCTTCCTCAATTTTGCAAATGTCTCCTATTACTCAAACTGTTTTATTCTTCTTCCTCATCCATAAAGATACTTGAATTTTAGGAGAAAGAGGGAATCTTCCAAATTTTATACCTTAATTTAATATATATGGGATTTACATATGAATAATTAACCCCTAAAAGGAATTACTCTAATTGCTTACTTTACACATTTTTATATACTGATTTTTTTTTTAAGGTTTTATTATGACCAGGCTAGTCTTGAACTCCTGGGCTCAAGCTATCTTCCCACCTCGGCCCTCCTAGTAGATGAGACATCAGGTATGCACTACCATGCCTGGCTCTGGTACTGAATTTAATATACAATGTATAATTCTTATTGCCTGTTAAAATTCAGAGAGGAGGGTTTTATTATAATTACACAACTTTTTGATTATTGCTAAATGTCAAAGAATATCTTATGTGTCTTTCAAAAGTAGGTATATATCTCTTAGCAAGAACCTTACCTATTTTAATGCAGTATTAGACTTTTTTCTCCAGAGCCTCAGAGAAAAACAAAATTTTAAATGGGGAGGTTTATTGTTTGATTTATCTTATAAGGTTTGTACTTGTAAACTTACCACTCAATTTTTTTTTTTTTTTTTTTTTTGTGTTGGAGTCTCACTCTGTCGCCCAGACTGGAGTGCAGTGGCCGCTCTCGGCCACCGCAGCCTCGGCCTGCTGGGCTCTGGTGATCCTTCCGCCTCAGCCTTCCAAGTAGCTGGAAGTACAGGCGCGCACTACCACACCCAGCTAATTTTTTTTGATTTATTGTAGAGATGAGGTCTCGCCAAGTTGTCCAGGCGGGTCTCAAATCCATTCAAATTTTTTATAAACATTTTCAAATGCATGAGTCTCCTGTTTTTCTCCAATAAACATAGGATTTTTTTTTTTTTTAGCATATTTAGCTTTTCTAAAATGGAGGACCCTTGAGATTATCCTTTCTACATTACCTCCTGGGGTCTAGAACCAAAGATGTACAACTTCCAGATTGACTTCATGTTTGACACCTCCCTCTAGTCTGGGCAATGCTTGATTCTAGGAGGCATTTAATTGGTACTCAGGAGTATAGCACACAGAGCATCTGGTTAACTGAGACATGTCGTTATTTTACACCACCAAATCAAAATTTCACTGTACTTTAAGGACCTTAGAATTGGGTTTAAACTTCTGGCTTAGTATTTGTGTCAACATGCATTGTAGGAAAAAGCACTGGCTCACAAGTGAAGAGTCCCGGGCTCCAGCTGTAGCTTTGCTGTTGACTACTGCAAGACACCTGGTTAACCCTGACCAACATATTTCCTCATACACAGAAGGAAAGACAGAGCAACCCTGAAGACCCTTTTTAGTTTTCACCCTCCTCCCTGGTCTGTGCTTTCTGGTGAGATGTCTGCAGAGGAGAAACTGGCTGACACGAGACCATCTGCGGTGCAGCTTATCTGCTGCTTGTTGATCCTCTGAACCTTTCTTCTCACATGACACCTGTATCGCTGCTCCTTGAGTCTTGAGATAACTTCTTAGAGGGAACAGCATAAGTCACCGCAGAGCCAACCCATCAGCTCTGTACTTTCTGCATTTCAGATGCCTGGCACAGATGAGCCCCAAGATGTGTGCAGCAGTGAGGACTCCAAAGGGAACTTGGGAAGTCCCAAACAGGGCAACAGTAAAATAAAGCTCAAGAGTCGTCTCTCAGGTAAGTGAGGCCTCTTTGCCTGATACAAGCCAACTACAAATATGTCAGCCACAGGAGGAGGGGGATAATGCCATCTGACCTTCCCTTAAAAGGTCAAAACTGGGTGGAGTACAGTGGCCCTCATACTTTGGGAGGCCAGCACAGTAGGATTTCTTGACCCCAGGAGTTCGAGATAAGCCTGGGCAACATAGCAAGACCTTGTCTCTATTTTAAAAAAAAGAAAATAAGCCGGGCTCGGTGGCTCAGCCTGTAATCCCGCGCCTTTGGGAGGCTGAGGTGAGTGGATTGCCTGAGCTCGCGGGTTCGAGACCTGCCTGGGCAGCGAGACCTCATCTCTACAATAAATCAAAAAATCAGCCGGGCGTGGTAGCACATGCCTGTAATTCTGGCTACTTGGAAGGCTGAGGCGGAAGGATCGCCGGAGCCCAGCAGGTCGAGGCTGCGGTGGCCGGGAGCGGCCACTGCACTCCAGTCTGGGCGACAGAGTGAGACTCCGACTCAAAACAAAACAAAACAAAACAAAAAAAAGAAAGAAAGAAAATATGAGACTCCAACTCAGAAAAAGAAAAAAAAGAAAAGAAAACAAATGTTTTTAAAAAAACTCATAATAGTTTTTTTCTTGGGGGATGTGTGCCCCAGACATAACAACTGCATTCAGCCTGGCTGCCCATGTGAATATTTTTATTTGAATGATAAAGTAAAGGTCAACATCTCTGTGTGTCTCTGGGTGCCAAAACTTAAATTTTCTGTATGTTTGGTTCATTTACTTGAGTAGGATTTCAGGCGAAATCCTTTCAGTGTGGAATATCCCTGACAGCTTGTCTTCTCAGCAAACATGCCTTTCCCCAAAACCCTTGGGCCGCCAGAACGAGTGGCAAAGGCCCATTTATCTAGCATCAATTCTGCTTCTCAACTAAGCAGGGAAAAGATAGGATGGAGCTGTAGCTTTGGAACAACAAGACTCTGTGTCTCCCGGTCATCTCCTCATAGCAGCTGGCCGAGGCCCTGAGAGAGAAAGCATTGAAAGCAGAGGCTGTGTGCAGGAGGCATGTTGTGACTTCCGTGAGTCACTATGAAAAGTACTTTTCTGGGCACTTTTGCCTTGATGGACCTTTTTCTCCATTAAAAAAAAAAATTTTATATATATAGATATATACATACAGAGAGAGAGAGAGAGAGAGAGAGACAGTATTTTATGGCCACACTGGTATAAAGATACAGCTGGACTCATTAGTATCTATTACTATTATGCTCATTTATTTCTCCATTTAAAAATAAATTCAAATGGAAACATGTTGTAGTCTCCTAAAATGGGCCTGGACCCCTTGGCACTATGGCTGTGGCCTGGTGGAGAGTCAGCACTGGCTCCCCTGACGACAGACATCTGGTGCAACAGGAAAAGAGAGCGTTCTGAGCCCAGCAGGACCAGGCTGCCCGCTGGGCTCCTGGGTTACCTTGCTAGCTTGGGCTGGTTGTTTAACTTCTGCTCTCTCACTGAAAAAGGAGATGACACCATGATGGGAAAAGTTGAACAGATCGTTTAAAAATGCACAGAAGAGCATGAAGCACAAAGAATAGCGTGTTAACACCTAAAAAATTTCAGTACCTGCCTCCTGTCACCCAAACCAGTAGAGAGGGCACGGCCACGCGGCCACCAAGAGTATCTCGTTTGGTTTGTCCTGCCCTCTACCGAGTTAAACTCGGGGCAGAGGGCAGGTATGGGACCAGGAAATACATTTAAAAAAAAAAACATAAAAAACCCTTGATTAACAAAATGAATTGTTTTGTATTTGTGAGTCAGAATTATTGGACCTTGTTACATTTGAATTCACGAGTGTTAGAATATGAATTTGTGGGGGGAAAGGAGTGGTGATGCCCAGAGGCTGATGAAGAGAAATCTGAGACGTCCTGAAGGTTCTCATGGAGACAGAGACCTGCCCAGCCCAGCCCTGAGGAACAACTGAGAGCAAGGCATTTACGTCCTGTGTGTGTTTGGGGTGAGGAGTCATGAGGGCACAGAGGAGGCTGTCTCGGCAGAGTTGTTGAGTACCTTATAAACGGGTTCCCAGGGACGTTCCCAGAGTTCTGAGGAAATACAGGGGCCTCTGAAACCGGCGAGGTCACATTCCTTGTTTTATGGATAAGACCGGAGAAGAAGAGAATCCCAAAGGTCACTCAGTCAGTGGCAGGAAAAAGATCTGCCTCCCGGACAGAGTTCTTCTTCCCCACCCTTTGGCTCCCTAGGGATCTTGAAAGGAATTTTTGTTCCCCAATCCAGGACTTTATCAATACAGATAAGGGGAGGTGGTGGGTACAGCTGGAGAACCTCCCAAATGTGTGATTTTTCTAGTCCATGCTGTTCAAAACCAGCAGCACATACGGCTGAGTTGTAAGTCCAGGGCTAGCCACTGTTTGCCACGAATGCCACCCTCTCTCCCTGTGTCCTTCCCAGACATCAAAGGCCCTAACAAGGAAATGTAGCAGTGGGGAGGGAGCAGAGGCAAGGATCAGGTGGAACTGTGTTTAGTGCTGCTACTTCTGGTTGGATGATCTGGGACGAATGACTTTCCCAGATCTGTTTCTTCATCTGTAAAATGAGGCTTACAATACACGCTTATTCTGCCAATACACGTGAGTGCCATGCCTTGTGGAAAGCCTGTGTTGAGAGACTGTTGGTAACACTGTTACTCCACAGCGTGGCAGCAATCCGTCCTCACCCTGTGGGAGCTGCCACTGTTACCGTTGTCGTTAGTATCACATTCGTCATCATCATCGTTTTCTTTTTCTTTTTTTAATTAAATTTTTAAGCCTTATTTATTTATTTTTGAGTCGAGGTCTCATCCTGTCACCCAGGCCAGAGTGCAGCGGTACGGTTACAACTCACCGCATCCCTGACCTCCCAGGTTCAAGTGATCCTTCTGCATCAGCCTCCCAATTAGCTGGGTCTACAGGTGCACGCCACCATGCCCAACTTTTTTGTTTTTGTAGAGACGAGACCTTGCTGTATTGCCCAGGCTGGTCTCAAACTCCTGGGCTTAAAGCAGTTCCTCTGCCTCCCAAAATGCTGGGGTTACAGACGTGAGCCACCATGCCCAGTCTCATTTTTATTCTTGTTCTTGCCTCTTTCACTTCTAAGAGGGAAAGACATTTAAATAGGTTCTGATAGGAAGGCCTTCTCAAGAACGTGTAATCCCAGTGGAGAATTAACCCACATGTACACACAGTGCAAGCCATGATGAGGCACACATGAGAGGTACAAATACTGGAAGTCTCTCTGGGTCGTTGTCACTCTGGGGAGGTGTCCAGAGGATGCAGGGTAAAGGAGGGCCAGCACATTGGTGGGATTTGGTAGGACAGAAGATGGGGAGAACAATGGTCTAGACTTGGGACCAAATGAAGAGAGATGCTTTGGAACAATGGGGAAAAATTAACTAGAGAAGTTTTTGGCAACTGCCTCTCCTCCCCAGCAACTCGATCCAATAGAATCTGTCACAATGATTTGATCCAGCAGGACTTGTCAGAGTGACTGGGGGAAAGGACATAGCAGAATCTCAGGGTGGGAAACGACAGCGCAGACACAATTTGACAAAACTTCATGTAATATTTACAAGTTCCGCAGTTAGGGAAAGGAGGGAAGAGGAGAATAGACCCTCTCCTTTGAGGATGATCAGAACAAAGCAACAAACAGAGCGAGCTAGAGGGAGATAAGCCTGAAGAGTAATTTGGAGACACATTAACAAGGCTTAGGGAATTGGGCTTTGATTCTGTGCTATGAAAGACATTCATTCTAGCCAGGCTCGGTGGCTCAGCCTGTAATCCCATGCCTTTGGGAGGCTGAGGTGAGTGGATTGCCTGAGCCCGCGGGTTCGAGACCTGCCTGGGCAACTTGGTGAGACCTCATCTCTACAATAAATCAAAAATTAGCTGGGCGTGGTAGCGTGCGCCTGTAGTTCCAGCTACTTGGAAGGCTGAGGCGGAAGGATCACCAGAGCCTGGCAGGTCGAGGCTGCGGTGGCCAGGAGCAGCCACTGCACTCCAGTCTGAGCGACAGAGTGAGACTCCAACTCAAAAAAAAAAAAAAAAGAAAAGAAAAGAAAAACATTCATTCTAAAGACATTTGCATGCAGGAGAATTTAATATAATCAGCTCCTAATTTGTCTGTCCTATAAATTTGAATATTTATTTCATAGTTTCTTAAAATGAGTCACTCTGGTATTCACATAACAGTACATTCTCTGTAGACACTACTGTATGTGGTTTCTCTTCTGTTGATGACAAGTGCCTTCCTTTCAGCTCTAAAGGAATTTTCTTCCACTAAATCTTTTTCAAATAAGTGGGCATGCCAAGAGACATTAATCTGGTCGTGAGTTAGTACTGAGTCATGAATTATTAAAGAGTTTTTGTAGAGGTTCCAGCCACTTCCACTAAGGTTTTGTCCAATCTGGCTCCAAAACGACTAATGCAATGTCACCTCTCATTTTATGGAACATTTTTCTGATATTCTAACCAAAGTTTTCCTTATTTCATACCACCTTTTTTGTCAGCAGGGCTCCTTTTTAATTTTAGTACTTTTGAGTTATTTATGTGAAAGCCTTAGGTTTGTGATCGCTTTAAAAAATTTTTCTTGGTTGCAAAGGAATTTTATGTTCAAAAATCTGTATCACAAAGTATATATTGAGCTTTTGAAAAAAACAAACCTTTAGTGACATCCTGTATAACTGTATCAACATTCTTCCAAATTTTTATTACTTTTAGTAACTCATCAACATTTTTTAAAAGACTACAGGATTATCTTATTTTATTCCATGAAAAACTTTCAGAAAATTATTTAGGTAAATTCAAATTTTAGGTCATCAACCATTACCTAGTCTAAGAGAACTTGATATTCCAAAGGATCTGTGTTTGTATAGATATACACACAAAAACATAAGTAAGCACATGTATATGGACGTGCATATTGTGTATAATTAAAATTGTAATAATAATTATAGTTATATTCATATATAATTAATATATCATTTAAAATTAAAATCCCTTAAGTTAATTTACTTTAAAAGAACATATAACATAGATTAGGTATTGATAAAATGTTTAAAAATTGTTACTGCAAAAGTTTTTTAAACAAGACACAAAAGTACAAGTACTGGCCATAAAATTCAAAAATGACATACTGTACTACATTTAAATTATGAACTGTTTTTCATCAAAAAATATGCCATCAAGAGAGTGAAAAGGCAAAACACAGACACAGAGAAGATACTTATAATCCAAGGATCCCACAAAGGACTCTTATCCAAGATATATTAAAAATAAATAAAAACTGCTATAAATCAATAACAAAAAGACAGAAATCCAATTAAAATGGGCAAAAGACTTGTACAGGCACTTTACAACTTGGGAAAACAGCCAACAAATATATGAAAAGATGCTCGACATCATTAGTCATCAGTGAAATGCAAGTTAAAAAAACACGAGTTTCCATTATGTAGCTATGATAATGGCTAAAATAAAGACTGACACTGCCAAGCTTGCCAAGGATGTGGAGAAGCCAGAACTCACATGTGCTGGTAAAACAACATGGGGAAAAAAGGGTAGATGGTTGTAGCCTGGCAACTCTACTCCTAGGTATCATCCAACAGAAATGACATGTAGGAAAATTCTAGTAACAGTATATTATATATAACAGTAAATCAGTATAACAGTAAATCAGAGGTCAGCAAATCACAGCCCACAGCTTTAGGATGGCCCACAAGCTTAGGGGTGCTTTCTACATTTTTAGTAGGCTGTTTAAAAAAAAGAATAGGCAACAAAGAGCATCTGTGGCCTATGAAGTCTAAAACCTGTCCTGCCTTGGCCTTTATCAAAAGAGTTTTCTGGCCCTCTGTTCCAGATCTAAAACTGGAAACAGCCTGGGCGCAGTGGCTCACGCCTATAATCCCAGCATTTTGGGAGGCCAAGGCAGGAGGACTGCTTGATCCCTGGAGTTTAAGACCAGATCAAGAAATAGAATATTAACCAGAACCTCAAAAACCCCCTTTGTGCCAGAAACTGGACCTCATCCAAGAATGATATGTTCCCAACTTCTAACATCATAGATTACTTTTGTCTGGTTTTGAATTTTATATAAATGAGTGGTCACAATATGTACCTTTTATTTTTTGTGGAAACAAGATCTTGTTCTGTTAACCAGGCTCAAACTCCTGGGCTCAAGCACTTCTCCTGTCTTGGCCTCCCAAATTGCTGGGATTATAGGTGTGAGCCACCACACCAACAAGTTGTTAGACTTGAATAGAAAGTATATTTTAAAAGTTATTACTGTACATGAAAAAAAAAAGCATCTACCGCAACAATGAAACTATACCAACCTCAGAGTGATATTCCTCCATCACTAGAAAGCCTTCTACTGATAGCCTTCTCGCTATAGAATGCCTTATCGTCACAACTGCTACATCTTACTTGAATCTAACATATACGTTGCCCCTTAACCAGCCGGATCGTTTCAAAAACTGGCAGTGTTTTGCAGCCTGGCATTGATGGCCTCAACACATAACCAGCTCGGTGGTGAAATGTGGTGAGCTTGATGCTTTGAGTGTATTGGGCGCTAGGCCTTCTGAAAGCCACAAAGGTGGGTATAAACGTAACAAATTTGTGCCTGCGGATGTGCTTAAGATTCTTGTCATTGCGTATCAACCCATGTTTTTTCCCCTTTCTTCCTAAGGGGGTGTCCACCGCCTAGAGTCTGTGGAAGAATATAACGAGCTGATGTTGCGGAATGGGGACCCTCGAGCCCGGATGTTGGAGGTCTCCCGCGATGGCCGGAAGCACTCCCTCCCCCAGCTGCTGGACTCTTCTGGTGCCTCGCAGGTCCGTCTAGGGCCACAGAGCCTCTTTCATGCACAATCATTGCAGCTTGGTTAGGGACAGAAAAGCATGCTTCCAACCCCCGAGTCTCTAGGCCTTTTTCTGTTTTTGCAAAGACCATGAGAGCTTCCATGTTAAGAATTGCCCGTCTGTTCAGGCTGGGAGTATCCGGGGCTAGAGAGAGAATCTAGAGAGATGTGACATAGAAAGGGGAGGCTACCCAGAGAGGCTAGAAAGAAGTCAGCCTAATATTTGAAAATAATAGGAAAACAAATCCCTTGTTGGCTTTTGACATCTTGATTCCCTTCCGACTGTGTGTTTTGGAACCCAGAATAACTTTCAATTGCCAGGAGACAATGGCGTCTCACAGTCTGTGGTGAACCACCATTGCTTGTTGAATAGGAGCATCATATGTCAGCATAACAACTGTGTGGGTGGGTGTGGGCATGTATGTGGAAGAAGAGGGTGTGTGTGTGCATGCACGCACACACCTATACTCAACTGGGGACCTACCTGTTACACAGTAACAACGCAAACAGCCATGGTCATGGGGGGCTGTAAGGAGGGATGCCAAAGGTGATCAAGTTAATGTTCCAGAGCCTGCTCCCAGCAGAGCTCTGGGCTCCACAGCTCTGCCCAGGGCTTCCTCCTCGGTCATAGCATCCTCCACCCACAGAAACTGGGTAGACAGTTATAACCAGGTTGGAGTCAGGCCTAGTCTCTGGGGAACTTGAGGCATGTTCTCTGAGTCCTGGTACCACCAGGCAGAGAGTGCCAAGGCGAACCATTAGTATCTTATCCTTAGGCCTACAATGAAGAAGAGAGAAGAAGAAACTATGGCATCCAAAAGTGCTTAGAGACCCATAGACAGGGCAGTTCTAAAGGATCTGGGCCAGGCCCTCATTTTTGGTGTGTTGTGACCATTGACAGATGGGACAGCTGAATCCCAATGATGTTAAATATTTTGCTGAAGGTGATATGCCAGAATCTCCATGAAGACAAATACATGAATCTGGTTGATTATGTGTCAGGAGAAAGTGTTTGTGTTGCTGCTGATGCTCTTTGCCCAACCAGGAATGTAAAAGTGCCTGTGTTTTCGAGGCAGTTTCTGGTCAGGCTGTTTTGGGTTGAGTTCACCCAAAGGTAACTTGAAGGGAGTTGGAGCACTGAGAAAAAACAGAGGATAATATTTCATGGCTAGCCGGGTACAGTGGAACACACCTGTAGTCCCAGCTACTTGGGAGGCTGAGACAGAAAGATCCTTTCAGCCTAGGAGTTCAAGACGAGCCTGGGTAATAAAGTGAGATCCAACCTCTAAAAAAAAAAAAAAATGCACGGAACCTGTTAAAAACTCATCCAGGCCAGATGCGATTGCTCAAGTCTGTAATCCCAGCACTTTGGAAGACCAAGGTGAGAGGATTGCCTGAATCCAGGGGTTCAAGACCAGCCTGGGCAACTTGACAAGATCTCATCTCTACGATAAAAAATAAAAATAGCCGGGCATGGTGGCATGCGCCTGTAGTTCTAGCTACTTGGAAGGCTGAGGCAAAAGGATCACCTGAGCCCAGCAGGTTGAGGCTGCGGTGACCGTGAGCAGTGTGTCACTGCATTCCAGCCTAGGCAACAGAGTAAGACTCCAATTCAAAAAAAAACTCATCCAGACCCAGGATTAAAGATAGATCTGTGACCTTCTCAGAGTAGTCCAGCTGGACCCACAGTGTCAGGAGAGTTCCAAATGTTGTAGGGTAGCCCAATTGTCAGACTGTTTTAACTAGTGTAAAAGATGATAGAGAGGGTCTACTGCCATCATGGCCACAGATCTAGCATTGAGGTAATTTCTTAACTGACCTGCTGAGGAAACCTGACCATATTTATAGCCAAGAAACATCTATTTCTAACCAGGTTTCCAGGAATCAGGAAGTCCAAACTAAGGTAGAAAGTTTTAAAAAGAGTTTTTCCTTCTCTAACTTGTCCTTTCTTTTGTCTTCTCTTCTTATTTTCTTTCCTTTTCGTTTTCTCTCAGGATTTACATTTCTTACACATTGGTTTGTTTTTTTGTTTGGGGGTTTTTGTTTTGGTTTGTTTTGTTTTTGTCAGAGTCTCACTCTGTCACTCAGACTGGAGAACAGTGGCACAATCACAGCTCACCACTGTCACTCAACCTCCTGGGCTCAGGCATTCCTTCCACCTTTGTCTCCCAAGTAGCAGGAACTATAGGCGCAAGCCACCATGCTTGGCTCAATTTTTTTTATTTTTGCCGAGACAAATTTTTCCTAGGTTGCCCAGGTTGGTCTCAAACTCCTAGGCTCAAGCAATTCTCCCTACTCAGCCACCTAAAGTGCTGGGATTGCAGGTGTGAGCCACTGCACCTTTTCACATCTACACTGTCCAATATGGTAGCCGCATGTGTCTACGGAGCACCGGAAGAGTGACTAGTGAGGAGAGGACTATTATTATCATTATTATTATTATTATTATTTGAGTCGAAGTCTCACTCTGTCACCCAGGCTGGGTGCAGTGGCATGCTCATGGCCATCGCAGCCTCGACCTGCTGGTGATCCTTCCACCTCAGCCTTCCAAATAGCTGAAACTACAGGCACATATCACCACCCCTGGCCAATTTTTTGATTTATTGTAGAGATGAGGTCTTGCCAAGTTTCCCAGGCTGGTCTCGAACCTCTGGGCTTAGACAATCCTCTCTCCTTGGCCTCCCAAAGTGCTAGGATTATAGGCATGAGCCACCGGGCCCAGTCAAGAGTAATTTTAATTTTAATCTTAATGTAAATGTAGAAGCCACAGGTGGCAAGTGGCTAACCAGATTAGACAGCATGGGTACAGGAGGTTCAAGGTGACATCTGAACCTCTTTTAGAGACCAGTGAGGCATGCAGGCCTTTGCTCCCACTGTCCCCAGAAGGAAGACGGAATGAGGAACTGCTGAAGATTGGGGATCAGAAGGAGCTCCCTTAGGAGTTCATACATGAACCTCTGTATTCATAGGTTGAAACCCTGGCCATGTCTGGTCGTGTCTGCAATGGTTTCAGTAAAAGGGTAGTAACCTTGCCAAGCCCACATCATTTTTTTTTTAATGATTCAGAGTCTGGGAGGCCAACTTTGTTGGCAGATATTTTTGTAAAACTTCAAAATAAATATAATTGTTCTAAGCTGCCAGAAATATAAAAATATCACTGGGGGACATCCCATTTCTATGTTTGAATGTAGTATACACAAACTAAGGATAAAAACTTTTGTGATGTCTTTTCTCACATTAAACATAAAATGATTTTTTTTGGCTTATGCTAGAATATCTGCATCATTTAAGAAGTTTATTATTCTAAGAAGAATAGCAAGGAGCTGGATTGTAGAAGTGTTTTAGTAATAGAGTCACTTAATCTCTTGTTTATGTTATAAAGAGTGCACCCTGCTTACACACGTGTGTATTGTGGGTGATGGACATGAAAAAGGGATTGAGATTTGAGCTGCTATGTGTCAGGAAGGGAAAGTGTGGCTTATGGGAAAATATTTTATTCTCCAAATGTGAGGGATTAGAACTGAAGCTGTTGCCATCTCTCAGTGGGATATTTTATGTGGAATAACGTTTGTCTGGGTTTGTGGTTTGGGTTTTATAAGAAACAAGGGTTTGCTGAGTTTTTGATTGAGTGAATTAAGCTTAAAATGGTGAGATACTCTCTAACCATGATTTTGAACTTGGGATGGGCAGGAGGTGACTAGCACGGGACAACCCGACCCCAGGGAGGTCATCCTACATCACTGAGGCCTCTGGTTTCTGGTCCCTGACTCCATTCCAGAAGTAGGATCTATGGAATGCGGTCAAGGAAAGAGCTACACACAGTGCTTGTGGTCTCCAAGCAGTTCCTTGCATGGGAGAATAAGACATGGCAATCTATTGCAGTAGGGGCTGTTCCTCCAATGTTATTTAGAGTAACCTTATCTTTAAGCCACTGGACCAAGATGGACCAGAAGGAAATGACTAACCCAAAAGACAGCTGAGATTTTCAAAGTCTGAGTATGTTTTTATACCAGAGACCACAAAAGAATCAATGAGACTACCTCTGACCTCGCTGTGTGCTAACCTTTAGGAATACCACATTGTGAAGAAGTCCACTCGCTCCTTAAGCACAACGCAGGTGGAATCTCCTTGGAGACTCATCCGGCCATCCGTCATCTCTATCATCGGGCTGTATAAACAGAAAGGCAAGGTGAGCTCTTTTCTGCAGACTGTTCTTCCTTCCAGGTGAATGTTAGCACATCCCGTTAAAATGGTTGCTTTGTTTTTCTTTTTTATTATTATTATTTTTTATCTGTTTTTACATGAAATGAGAAGTAACAGGTATAAAGAGGGATAACTTGAGTGGCCTTTGTATGGATTCAAGTGGCATTTTTTTCCTGTAGGCCTCGGAGTGTGAGATAGTCACACCCTCTTTGCTCTCCCGAAGTGAGGAGTCCCCAGGACCTGGCTGCTAGGACAGCATCGAGGGTGTAGGCTGGGTATGGTGGCTCACGCCTGTAATCCCAGCACTTTGGGAGGCTGAGGCGAGAGGATTGCCTGAGCCCATGGGTTCAAGACCAATCTGGGCAACATGGCAAGATCTCATCTCTACAATAAATGTTTAAAAGTTAGCCAGGTGTGGTGGTACACAACTGTAGTTCCAGCTATTTGAAAGGCTGAGGTAGAAGCCTGAACCCAACAGATCGAGACTGTGGCGGCCATGAGCGTGCCTACTGCACTTCAGCCTGGGTGACAGTGAGACTCTGACAAAAAAAAAAGAATCGAGGGTGGAGTGAATGATCCCCAACTTTTAGCTTTATTGAAAGAAAAGCAGAACCTGCAGCTTCAGGGAATACTCCTAGCTGTCTTTTTGAGTGAATTTCATGTCATTGCCATTATCATAAAGGGAATGATATTAATAACTTCATATTATGCAAATATCAAGATGGAAAGACTTAAACTAAAAAAACAAATATAGCATCTGAATAGTGGGAAATGACTTATGAACTATTTAGTTGATCCATATGAGATTGCCATTTTTGGAGATCAAAGATTGTCAAATATTGGCATTTGTGTATGTTTCAACCTAAAACTTTCTCTTTTTAATGTAATACTTGACTAGTGCAACCCAAATAGATCTGGAGAGGGAAATGGGGAAGGGAACACAAACTTGGGTTTACAGCTAATTGATTCATTTAGCTACAAGCTTTCTTGAGGAAGGACGCTTCTGCTAAATCCTATGATGGGAAGGACACCCTCAGTTAAGTAAATACTGCAATAGGAAGATGACCCCAGTTAAATACTGCAGTGTCAACTTTGACTCTCATCTTCTTTGAATATAGGGTCTTGGCTTTAGCATTGCTGGGGGTCGAGACTGCATTCGTGGACAGATGGGGATTTTTGTCAAGACCATCTTCCCAAATGGATCGGCTGCAGAGGATGGAAGACTTAAAGAAGGTAGAAGAAAGCTTCTTGTTTATCCTCTCTGGCAATGACCTTAGGTTCCATGAGAAGCTGCTGCTTTGCAGGATGTAAAGCAAATGGAATGTTAGCTAAGGCTATGGGCTGGGGAGTTGAGTAGACCTGGGCTGAATCAAATGGTTATACACCATGACCTTGCCCAGTTGATGTGACCTGAGCTTTACTTTTTCTGGAATAGAAGCATGGAATATTAATGCCTACCTTGAAGAGCAGCTGAGGGTTAAATGAGATAGAAGTGAGATGGTTAAATAGGATAATATGTGGAAAGTAGCTTGATATTCTTGTTTTGGTCTTTAAGTGTCTGTTTTGTCCACTTGGTCCTTAATCATGTTCCCTGTCTTGAAAATTCTTGAAAGTTTCCAGTCCATCCTTGCTATGGAAGAAGAATAACTGATCATCAATAGACATTTAGTATCTTGTGGTTGAAATCAATTACCACATAGTTTGGTTCCTAAATGCACATCTTTTACATTGCCTGTAGCCTCTGCCATTTTGCCACATACAAATATATGAGACAAGTGCTTTTGAATGCAAATTAAAGTAATTTTGAGATGCCAAGTTCTACTTTCAAATAAAAACTTTTTAATGTTTAAATACATCTTATAATTTGTAGTGCTTTAAGCATTTTCAAAGCATTTCTCCATATTTAAATTATTTCATTAACTGCATTACAAACCTGTCAAGTAGGCATTTTGGAGTAACCATTTTACAAATGAGCAAAATGACATTCAGAAATGTTAAGTGACTAGAAACTTGTCCCACCCTCAGTAATTAGCAGAGGTGAAATTTAAACCTAGCTCTGTGATCCCAAGTTTGGGCCACCTCTCTGCCTTACTACTGCTGCCTTCTTTAAATACATGATCATTGATTCAGAACTTTCTTCCTTTTTGAACATATCGTGATACTTGAGAAAATAAAATTTGAATAGGTCAAAATTTCCTTTATGTGTAGACACAGTAGCTGCTTTTAATACAGAGAATCTTAAGTATATGTTTGCATATATGAGTGTTCTCTATAAATATTTATCTGGCTTAAGATTATATACATTGCCGGGCTCGGTGGCTCAGCCTGTAATCCCACGCCTTTGGGAGGCTGAGGTGAGTGGATTGCCTGAGCCTGCGGGTTCGAGACCCGCCTGGGCAGCGAGACCTCATCTCTACAATACATCAAAAAATCAGCTGGGCGTGGTAGCGCATGCCTGTAATTCCGGCTACTCGGAAGGCTGAGGCGGAAGGATCGCCGGAGCCCAGCAGGTTGAGGCTGCGGTGGCCGGGAGCGGCCACTGCACTCCAGCCTGGGCGACAGTGAGACTCCAACTCAAAAAAAAAAAAAAAAAAAAGATTATATACATTTTTTTTTGTTTTGAGTTGGAGTCTCACTCCGTCGCCCAGGCTGGAGTGCAGTGGCACACTGATGGCCACCCCAGTATCAACCTGCTGGGCACAGGTGAGTCTTCTGCCTCAGCCTTCCAAGTAACCAGAACTATAGGCGCATGCTCCCGTGCCCAGCTAATTTTGGGATTTATTTTAGAGATGAAGTCTCACCAAGTTGCCCGGGCTGTTCTCAAACCCATGGGCTCAGGCAGTCTCCTCACTTCGGCCACCCAAAGTGCTGGGATTACAGGCTTGAGCCACTACTCCCAACCAAGATTATATACTTTTTTTTTTTTTTTTTTTTTTTGAGTTGGAGTCTCACTCTGTCGCCCAGACTGGAGTGCAGTGGCCGCTCCCGGCCACCGCAGCCTCGACCTGCTGGGCTCCGGCGATCCTTCCACCTCAGCCTTCCAAGTAGCCGGAATTACAGGCATGTGCTACCATGCCCGGCTGATTTTTTGATTTATTGTAGAGATGAGGTGTCGCTGCCCAGGCGGGTCTTGAACCCGCGAGCTCAGGCAATCCACTCACCTCAGCCTCCCAAAGGTGCAGGATTACAGGCTGAGCCACCGAGCCCGGCTATACTTTTTATAAAGTAAAATTGCCAACAAGTTCTGAACATATTTTAAATAGCACTCACCAAAGCATAAATTCTGGTTTTTCTCCCTCCCTTATTAACATTCCCTTCATGAAATGACTAAATTAGAATATTTTTAGTTATCTTAAAAAATGCTGTAACTCAGTTCAGTTGACTGAAATACAGGTGCTGTTATACTTTTTTTTTTTAAGCCAATAAGAGTGAATTGCCTATTTTATAGACAGAACAACCTATAGAAGCTTGTATTCTAATGGTAAAATGTGTCCAGGCTTAATATTTCCATGACGGAATATTTATCTCTCTCTTAGAGGAAGGGTTAACTCCCAGGTGGTGTTCATGTCGCCTTTCAGAACAATATAAAATTCTAGCAGAGCATTTTTGTAATGGATGTGCCATGTGTTCACTTGATTGAAATTCATCCTGCAAGGCTGTAAAACTGAGCAAGATGGGGAAAAAAACCAATAGTTAGGAAAGGTTAATAGCACTTTATTCTCCTAAATACTGTTTTTTTCATATGTGTTCATTTACAAGAGAGATAAGTCACTGGAATGGATTTTCAACCTGTTGAGTGATACATCTTTTAAAAACTTTGTATACATTTTAAGAATGTGAGCAATCATGTAATATTTGCTTCTTTTTCCCTGTGGAAACAACCCCAAAACATAAACCTCCTTACCTGGCTACTCCAAGTGATTTTTAAACAGAGGTCCCTTCACTTATTTTACAACTGTTGCAATTGCATTAAAGTGAAGAAACAGAACAAAAGTCATCTATAGAATTCCTTTAATCACACACACACTGTGCTCCTGGGACTGGCTGTCTATGAGAGGTGGAAATCTGTGCTCTTACACTGTTTTACACTTTGTTACAGGTGTATGACGTCTCCCTTTCATACTGCACTGCTGTGCAAAGTTCATCTGTTCTTCTCTCTGGGGCATCTTTGTAGTGTTTTTGATGAACTGTTATTCTGAAATACAGCCCATGTCACAAGAGTGCAAACCAGAAACGAGTCAACAGGATGTCCAAGTTCTTTTGTTTTCCCAGCAGACACTACCGACAGCTTGAACAATGACCTGACTGCACCTCCTTAAGGCTGAAGATGATAGGCTAGCTGGTGAGGGGCCGGGAGGAGATGAGCGAGCTTGTGCACACACATGCATCACTATTTGATATGACCCTGCTGTCATCTCTGTGATAGAAGCCTATAGTAACTTGCCAGCTTCATGACAGAGAACCTGGAACCACATCAATAAGACCAGGCATTCAGGCTATTTCTGGAGGTGGGGCTGCCATTTCTCAAATATCTCAGCAAGTTTTTTTGTCTTTATCATTAAAACCATTTTCCATACACTTGGAGTGATTCTCTGGGCTCTGGGGAGCTCGTCTTTCAGCAAATATAGGAGTGGCTTCTCAGATGTTGTGTGTGTTCATGCTTCATTGCCAGTGGGCTTAAGCTTTTAAACAATGACTATGAGGAACGCCTGGGAACTCGGTTTCTGTAGTTCGATTTCTAAACATAGGACATCTGT
This sequence comes from Cephalopachus bancanus, assembly GCA_027257055.1. Lineage (NCBI taxonomy): Eukaryota > Metazoa > Chordata > Mammalia > Primates > Tarsiidae > Cephalopachus > Cephalopachus bancanus. The sequence goes on from JAPVLO010000082.1 coordinate 9,444,291, forward strand.
TGTCAAACTTGGCAGTGGCTAAAAAATAAGATTTTGGTGCTTCCCATAGTTGTTTTAATTGAAGACAGAAATACAAAATTACTGCAAAAGAAGATGCATTGCCATTAATTGTCCTATTTGTGACGTTCCTGAGAGTTAAGCTAATGAAAGTAGATTGGAATAATCAGTCATTTTTTTTTAGATCTTTTTTAAAAATGTTTATTTTAAAGATGTGGGGTACAATTCAGGGTTAGGTATACAAATGTTCATTATGCAGGTACCCTTGTTGTCAAAGTCATTTTAGAGTTGTAAATCAGGGACCAGATGGCACCCTATTTTAGGACTGACAACAGTTAAGAGTCCAGAACATTAAAGGTTAATGTTAATGTAATTCTCACATTTGATCACTAGGGGATGAAATCCTAGATGTAAATGGAATACCAATAAAGGGCTTGACGTTTCAAGAAGCCATTCATACCTTTAAGGTAACAACATTCTTATGGATCTCCTTTGCCCTTTTTGTTTTCCTTCCTTTATTTCCTTCCAGCTTGGGTTGGGTGAGATTCCTTTACCCTTTGATATAAGGACAGTATGAATGTTTTAGCCCACCGTCTTCCCTTGTTTTCTCAGCAAATCCGGAGTGGCTTATTTGTCTTAACGGTACGCACAAAGTTACTGAGCCCCAGCCTCACGCCCTGCTCAACACCCACACACGTGAACCGATCCAGCTCCCCGAACTTCAACACCGGTGGGGGAGCCCCAGTGGGAGGCTCTGATGAAGGCAGCTCTTCATCCCTTGGTCGGAAGACTCCCGGGCCCAAGGACAGGATTGTCATGGAAGTAACACTCCACAAAGGTGATACCAGCTGTTCCTCACTTTCGATACCTTTCTCAAATAACAATTTGTAATCTGTTTGGAGGAGTATTTTTTCTTTTTTTCTCAGTTTTCTATGAATTATTTCTTTGGAACAATCTTCTATCAACAACAGGTGATGTTCTCTATGTGGACAGTGGAATCAAAAGCAGAGATTTTAGTTGCTTTAGTCAAAGTGAGGGGAAGGTGCCAGTAGCACAGAACTCTCTGAGCTCTCTCAAGATGAATCACTGTGTGTCAGAAACTCTTATTTTTAAAAATCTCTGACGAGCTTAAGTCTAAGTTTATTATAAATTTTAGTGAACAAAAGATCATAGTTAAGAATACGGTTAATACTGGTCATGGGTGATCATCAAAATCTTACTGCTTTTCATCTTTTTTTTTTTTTTTTTTGCCTCCCCACCTACTGTAGAAATGTGATGAAAAATAACCAAGAGATTAGTTGCTAAAAAGAGAGGCAAAAGAAAGCTTAACGCTGTATATCCAGAATAAAAATGTTACTCATACTCTGCCTATTGCCAAACACAGGTTTGAGGAGGTTTGCTAGGCTAAGCAGAAAGACGATCACTGGATAACTCACAGGTCCATAGTTAGGCCCCAGTTTAGCCATGGACTCGTTTCATGAAAAGAAATGGCAATGTTGATAAAGAAAAGTAAAATTTGCTTTCTGAGTCTGGAAGAAAAATAAATGGTTATTGGTATGAATATATGTTAATCCAGTTCCTGATCAATTATACTTTTTTGTCTGGTTACTGTGTAATTTTTGTTTTTGTTTTCTTTGAATGATGCCTCTGACAGAGCCAAGAGTTGGATTAGGCATTGGTGCCTGCTGCTTGGCTCTAGAAAACAGCCCTCCAGGCATCTACATTCACAGCCTTGCCCCAGGGTCAGTGGCCAAGATGGAGAGCAACCTGAGGTTTGTTGCATATCTGATAATGTAAGATTCTGGCGTGTTCCTGATGATTCCTGATCTGTTGCTTTCCTTTGAGGGATGCTAAAACTTTGAATTAGTTCCAACTATATAGCCAAGACTACAGTCAATAGCATCTTCAAAAATGTAAATGCTAATATAAATGAAATTTGGTTGAATTAGAGAATTCCAGGTCTTGGCTTTTGTTCTATTTGGACTCAGAAGTTTCTTTTCAGATGCTTGACAAGATACATAAACTCTATATGGACATGTATGATTATCTCAATGTTTTCTTTCATTTTATATTCATATATGTAAAATTCATATGAAATACTGGGACTGTCATAAAAATTTGGAATCACTGGATACAAAAGAGTCCTGAAATTGTGCCCTTGAATGAGAGGACTTTCTTTTATGTATATCTCTTGAACCTTTTCTATTCCTTCCATTCCTTTTTGAATGGTGATGTCTAGGTGCCTATTTTCTGAAATCACTGTCTGATTTCTTAAGCCAGATAGTTGAGCCATAGTATGGCTGTTCTGTTTATACAAGAGATGTCTAAGTGTTCTATTAAATAGCAATTGCAGTGGGTCAGTGCCCACCTACACGTCACAAGAATGTACACATATTGCACAAAGCACCCTATCCAAACAGTATCACCTTTCTCCTCTATAAGTTTCTCTAAGTCCTTTAGTGGTTGAGGATTTGTCAAAATGGCATTTGTTGAGGTTGCCATTTTGGGGCTCTGTTAATAGCTTATATTATGTTTTTAGTTAATCATCAGAGTGAATTTCCATTTGAAAAAAAAATTTAGCAAATCATCCAAAGTACATTAAAGAAAATATACTTTAGAACCCAAGGAAAAAAATCCTTTAATGACATCCCAAGATGATGTTTCTTTCTTGAATGGTTCCATATGTCTGGAGCCTGCCAAATGAACATTCTTCAAACCCCATATAAAGAGTCTTTGTTCTCTCCTACTGAGTTTTCTCCCTATAATTTCGAGTCAAAATGGGCAACTTGTCCCCAATTTCTCATTTGTTCAAATTTGAAACATTTTTACAAATTCTTGGGTAACCTTTGAGCTTCAGATATTTCCTCCTTAAGTTATATTCCAATAATCATTTCAAGATGGTAGGAAGAAAGAAACTGATGGTGGTCGAGAGGCTATATCACGTGGTGACTGAGAATCAGAGAGACCTGAGTTATTTCAACAGTGTGTGACATCTGAGCAGCCTCTCTGAGCCTGTGGCCTTATCTACAGCATATGAATAATTAGACCCACTCAAAGCATTGTTATGCAGATTGCTTTGTACAGTGCCTGGCATATAGTATGTGCTCAAGAAATGATAGCCTTTATTGTTGTCCTTCTTATCAATTTTATTTGACTTTACTACTTCTGAAAATGCCAGTAGATGGACAAAATGGCCTCTGACAACTTAAAATCTAATGTGATTATATGACTGTGTTACTTTGTCATGTGCTTCTTTGAAGTATTCAGAAAAGATTTTTTTATGTAAACCTCTCCTAGAAGTGAAGTTTTTGAGCTTGTAAGAAGCCTGCTGCTAATACAGAGTGTGAATTCTGTTGCCCTTCCTAGCCGTGGAGATCAAATCCTGGAAGTAAACTCAATCAATGTCCGCTATGCTGCTTTAAGCAAGGTCCACGCCATTTTGAGCAAATGCCCTCCAGGACCTGTTCGCCTTGTCATCGGTCGACACCCTAATCCAAAGGTAAAGTATTTCATCCTGTTCTGAGCATGGCAAGACGCTACACATCCCTAGGACGACACAGTCTCTTTGGTTCACCCGGCCTCTGGCTGGTACATGTGGGAAATGAATCTTTGATCTTGACTTCCTCTCTCACTCTCAGAAAATCTTATTAGAAAAGTTTGACAGTGTTGCTTGGCAGATGTGAAATTTGGTCTCGTAGAAGGTAGGAATGCTGAGTTCTGAATACTGGCTGTTTGATGTCTGGTAAGATACCTAACTTCTGTATTTGGGCTAGATAATCTCTATAACTCTTTCAGTTTCAAGATAAGAAAGCTTTTCTTGCCAGGTGGGGAAAAGTGGCTCATTCCTGTCATCCCAGCCAGGACAGGAGGATTGCTGGAGACCAGTCTAGGCAAAAAAAGAAAAAGAAAAAAAATAGCCAGGGGTGGTAGGTAGTATGCACATCTGTAGTCCCAGCTACTTGGGAGGCTGAGGCAGGAGGATCTCTTGAGCACAGTAGGTTGAGGCTGTGGTAAGCCATGTTCTGCTACTGCTTTCCAGCTCAGGCAACAGAGTGAGAACTTCAACTCAAAAATAAATAAATAAATAAGTTTTTCTTACCACAATCTTTTGTTTGCCCACATTAGGAATTCCCTGTCATCCAGGCTAGAGTGCAATGGCATGCTCACGGCCACCACAGCTTCAACCTGCTGGGCTCACGTGATCCTTCCACCTCAGCCTTCCAAGTAGCTGGAAACACAGGTGCGCACCATTGTGCCCAACTAATTTTTTAAAAATTTATTGTAGAGATGAGGTCTCGCCTAGTTGCCCAGGCTGGTCTTGAACCCCTGGGCTCAGGCAGTCCTCTCACCTCTACCTACCAAAGTGCTGGGATTACATGCGTGAGCCACTGCACCCAGCAATGCTAAGTAATTTTTAAAACAGGTTTAGTGAATTTTAAACTTTCTTTAAGTAAGAAATGAGAATGTGCCTAGATTGAAATAGTGTAAAATAAATTTTTATAATCATTGTTAAGATAACTATTTAGAATCTAACTTTAACTTGGATTCACTTAAACCAATGACTGTTTTTGCACTTTTATAGAATTTCTAGAATGCAAGGTTTTTCAGATACTCTTAAAGGAAAAAATAATGTCTTCAAATTTATTTTTTCTTTTTTTTTCTTTTTGAGTTGGAGTCTCACTCTGTCGCCCAGATTGGAGTGCAGTGGCCGCTTCCGGCCACCGCAGCCTCAACCTGCTGGGCTCCGGTGATCCTTCCGCCTCAGTCTTCCGAGTAGCCGGAATCACAGGCATGCGCTACCACACCCGGCTGATTTTTTTTATTTATTGTAGAGATGAGATCTCGCTGCCCAGGCAGGTCTCAAACCCGCAGGCTCAGGCAATCCACTCACCTCAGCCTCCCAAAGGTGCGGGATTATAGACTGAGCCACTGAGCCCGGCTTGTCTTCAAATTTGAAGAGGAATATTTCCTTCCAAAGTTTCATTTAATTTTTCGTTGGGTCAAAAAAAAAAAAACTATCTTATCAAATGACTATCTCACACAATTTAAATATATGAAAATGAGATGAAATCTGGTTTGATAAACTAATTGCTTATTTGCAATTGTCACTTTATGAATTTTGCTTCCATCAAAGTTGAGGGGGAAAACAAAGCCCAGCATTTCAAATAAACGATGATGGAGAAGTTACTTGTTAAGTTTATTCAGAACTGTGGAGGATCCTGTTTTTCTGTCTAATAGACTAAATTTTTTAATTTATGCTAGAATCTTTTCCATTAAGTGCTCACACAAATGTTCTTGAATCTACCTAAACAGCATAAATACATATTGAAATTCTCCCAGCCGTGACATTTAGCTTACGTTCACATTTTCCAATACTGGTTTTGCTTGTTCTGCTAAAGACACGTTTTGAAAGTGGGAGTTCTCTCTTGGCTTATCTAACGTGGTGGGTTCCATGGGAGAGAGGAGAAACTACGTGGCATCTTGCTCGAGCCAATGGGCCATCCCAAACCACTGCAGTTCATCCCATTTTCTGGCTGTAAGGATACCCGTGGAGTCTTCTGTTGAGGATAAACCATGAAATAACCTTTTCTTACTCACATGTTTTACTCAGTAGGGAGGGAGGATTCTTCAAGTCTAATGCTGGCAGCTCAGCCATAGGTACCACCAAGCCCATATGAACCTGGTACTGAATAAAAGAGCCGGAGGCTCCATGAGGAGGCCCTGCAGGGAATTTGGGATAAATATGGATATTGTCAAATAGGCAGGCTCCCAGACACCAAGAGAGTGGAACAGAAGGCCTGTCTTTCCCTGTCTCCCTCTAGCCTATATGGTTCAGATCGTCAACACTTGTCCTATAGTAAATTCATTACCTCAACGTTTATCGAGTTTCTAGTGGGTGTCAGACAATGTCGACATACCAGGGCTACATGATAAATACGTATCTCTAAAATTTACAACCTAACCTGAAGAGGTCCTTCACTTGAAGTCCTTATAGGACTTTATGAATTACACAAATTTGGGGGTATATTTGCATTTGTGGATGAAGTCAATAGCTTGTGTCAAACTCTTAGTCATTCATGACCCCAAAAGTGTTAACCATTTTGTTAGTGTGAGGACATTACTGTTGTTAGATGAAGGACGAAACCCAGCTCAAAGACTTGTTCCTCTTCCGTCTAAGCTGTCCTTGACCTGAGCATAATAGTACTGTAATTAAGGCCTAAGAACCGACAATTTTTTTTTTTGTCAGCACCAGTGTCACACTCTTGACCCATACTGAACTTGGAGATCCTCATACTCCCTGAACTATTGGTCTTTGCTGTTATTTGCTCATACCTCTTCTATGCACGTAGAGTTGCCTTTAATTTTTGGAAGCTCATCACAGGACATTTCGGCAAGTTCAAGTCAACCCACTTTTTTTTTAATTTTCCTTTTTAATATCACAGAGACAGGGTCTCTCTGTGTTGCCTAGGCTGGCCTCAAGCGGTCCTCCCACCTAAGTTTCCCAAACTCTTGGGATTACAGGCATGAGCCACTGTGCCCAGCCCACTTTTTTTTTTTTTAATGCACATGGGAAAAGAAGAAAACAGCTCAACCCTTGTTGAGCCCTATTTTTTGTTGTTTTAAGTACTCAATGTAAACGTCTTTTAAAATGAGCTTATCCCTAACATTGTGATCAGGTTGTGTTTAACAAAATTTAACCTTTCCCAAAATGCTCACTAATAACATAGCTCTTACCCATGCCTGTTCTGTGGCCACACCTTTTGTATTATTTAATTATATCCTGAATGTTCCCAGGCTGTTTTCCTTCCATCCTCTCTCCCGCCTTCCCTCCCTCCTTTCCTTCCCTCCTTTCTCAGTCTGTTGTCCAGGCTGGAGTGCAGTGATGTGATTTCAGCTCACCACAGTCCCTACTTCCTGGGCTCAAGTGATCCTGCTGCCTCAGCCTCCCAAGTCGTTGGGACTATAGTTACACACTACCACAGCTGGCTAAATTTTTTATTTCTGTTTTTATAGAGACAAAGTCCCACTATGTTGCCCAGCCTGGTCTTGAACTCCTAGGCTCAAACAATTCTCACACCTCGGCCTCCCAAAGTGCTGTGATTACAGACATGAGCCACCATGCCTGGCCTTGAGGTTCTTAATGGTATCGATTTTAGACTCTTTGTCATGTTCATTTGCTGTACTGTAATCCCAGTACAAACAAGTGCCACCGAGCCATGACTCTATGTCTTGATCTAGGATGCGACATCAGCAACAGTGCTTGGACAAAGATCGCCATCAGACTGATTCAGAGTGAACTCCACCACTTTTTTCGCATTCCTTTCTCTTATCTGTGTGCATTCTCAGAAATGTCTTACATAAAATAATTTTGAATATCATTAATATAAAATAAGTCCCTGCTTCCACCTTTTTGCATTTTTTCTCACTTGTCACATCCCATTTTTCTCCTTTCTGTTCTGTGGTCCTGATACCTTCTCTTAGGATCTATTCTACTTTGTTCCACTGCTGTCCCCCAGGCTCTTGGGTCACTTTTAACAGCATTTTGCCTGAAGGTTACAACTAGAAAAGTTCCCAGCTCCTTCCTCCAGAGTCTCTGCTGGGCCTCGACTCCCCCATAGCACCTCCCTTCACTTCGGAAGCCCTCCAGCAAGCTGTGGCTGACCTAATACCTCCCTCAGCAACATTAGAGAGAGTTAAGTTTTCAGTGGTTTGCAGTCACTGGCTTCAAGGCATGTCTGCCTTCAAAATCCTTTCCAGCATAACATGGGTCGTGATTTGTTCAGAGGTCTAGTTCATCTCAGCCCAAAAATCCATGCCTATTTTGCCAATACAATCAAGCATCTAAATGGCATTTCAGTGCAAACCATCCTAATCCTGGTGGGCTGTGACCCTGTTGCACACGCAGGTAGATCCATGTTTCTAGCCACAGAAGAATGGTTTCTTCTGTGATCGTGTTGGCGCTATGTCCAGCAAAACCAAATTTCAGCATCTGTTTGACGGGATGTCACATTTCTTCCTAGGTAAACATGGTGTGCTTATTTGTAACATCATACTCTGTTTTTCTTTGGGTCAAGGTTCCATTTTATGTTTAATGTATTTTTGTACCACTTAGCCCAGCTTTTCATGCCAATAGTACATTTTGATACTGAATGTATGTGCTTGCTTAGTTTTCTTGTTGTTCCAAAAGAAACACCACAAGGATTTCTTTTCTTCTGTTTCTCATAACGTCTGGAGCAGTTGCTGCCCAACCGGGCTATTTAAACCTTCCAGGTCTAGTCAGGCTGCGATTTGGGCCTGCTGGAATAGCAGCTTTTAGCTCATGTTAAGTAGAAGAAAGTAACAGAACTCCATTTTTCTCCTACTTAGAAAAACAATTGCGAACATTGAAAGTCTAGTATCAAGAAAAATAGCAACCACTGTTTTAAGCTGATGTTTTCCCTGGCTCATTTATACACAATTATTCTTTACTTTGTGGAGGGGTGTGTGTGTGTGTGTGTGTGTGTGTGTGTGTGTGTGTGTGTGTAAATGTATATGCCTGTTTATGTGTATATAAAGTATTACATAAAGGTCATGATGTGATTATGATTTATCTGTTATATTAAGATGCAAGACTGACTCCTGTATAGAAATATTTATTTGCTTAAGACAGATTGCTATGCTTACCCAAATATTCCTTATGCTAAATATTATTTTAGTACACAAGATTACCATTCTAAGTTTAAAATAGTCTTACCTTTATAAAAGGAACTCTAAGTTTTCTTATTATTTTTAAAAATATATATTTCAAAATATGTCAGGCTTTTAAAAAACTTCCAATGAATAGTGACAGTTAAGAATAACAACTGAGAGAAGAAAATCCATGAGTCTGCATGATATTAATAAATATAAAAAGAATAGAAGAGTTATAAAAATCATTATTTTGAAAGCTTCATACTAATAATTGATTCAGATAAGAGTAATCAATGATGCTAAAACCATGGGGTAAAAATATATCAGAGAACAGGATATTTACAAACTGTTTCTTCACAAATTATTCATTAATGACTAAAAACAAAAACTTCCAATGCAATCTGCCAAATTCCATCCTCATCAAGAGATGAAAGTTATCGTCACCCATTATAAGACACATGGACCCCAAGTGCCTCTAGATGCACTGAGAAGGAAACCATTTTTGTAACTTTTCTGCCAAAAAATGCATAATCTGAATCTAAGCATGAGGAAACTATCAAATAGATCCTAATTGAGAGTTTGGATAAGCCTGGTTCCTTCGAAAATATCAGTACCGTGAAAGACAAAGGAAAGTTCAGGAACTGTTTCAGATTAAAGGAGACTAAAGACATATGACAACTAGATTCTGGGTTGCCAAAGCCAATTTTTAAAAATAAAGCATTACTATGCAAAGAAATTGTTCCATGACAGTCTGCCTAAGGTCTACAACAAGAAGCTCTTGTACCAAAATGTGAATCAGTCACATCACTGTACACACCATTTGCTTCAGTTGACTTTTTTTTTTCCCCCTCACAAGACATGTCTTTTTGTTGTTTGTTTTTGAGTTAGAGTCTCACTTTTTTTGAGTTGGAGTGGCACACAGCAGCCTCGACCTGCTGGGCTCAGGCAATCCTTCCACTCAGCCTTCCAAGTAGCTGAAACTATAGGCAAGTGCCACCATGCCTGGCTAAATTTTTGATTTATTGTAGAGACGAGGTCTCACTAAGTTGCTTGGGCTGATCTCAAACCCATGGGCTCAGGCAATCCTATCACCTCGGCCTCCCAAAGTGCTGGGATTATAGGTGTGAGCCACCGCACCTGGCTAAGACATTGTTGATGAAGAAAGCTGTGTGCTGATTTGCATTCTGGAGAAAGATCCTTATCTCATCACAGGCTGACATCACACTTCCTGTGAACTATTTCCACCCTATGGGCACACTTTGAGTAGTACTTCTAAAGGACAGTATTGGAACAGTTGACTAAATTGGAGGATGAAATGTATGTTAAATAGCCATCAATGTTAAATTTCCCAAATTTGATAATAGTATCATGGTTATTTAAGAGAATGTCTTTGTTTTTGGGAGATACATGCTAAAATATTTACTGGTGAAGGGTCATAACGTCTGCAACTTACAAATGATGTAACAAGAAGTTTTAACTCTTTGAGTGTGTTATGTAGAGAGGACATGTGTGTAATGTGCCAAAATGTTAAAATTAGTGAATCTGGCCATTACTTTACTAGACTCTGGTGTGACCATGTGCTCTTTGAGCTATGGTTGTCACCATGTTTCCTGTCTTTAGCCCCTTTCCTTACCTTGAGGAGGTGAATCTCTTCTTTCTCTCTAATTTACTTTTTAAATACACTATATTTTCTAATCTAAAAAAAAATTAGTGTATCTACATGAAGAGTATGCTATACTTACATACTTTTACATGTTTTATGTAGAGATAAGAATTCCTTGAAAAGTTTAAAAAAAGAATTAGAAGTGAGTTTTCTAGAGAGAGGTACATATAAGCCACATTGTTGGTAATCACAGCACTTGAATGTTTTGCTTAACAAACGTGGGCACCGATTGAAGGTCTCGTTCTGTGTGCACTGCTTGAAGCAATCCATAACCCAGTGTCCTGCCTGCACGCCCTGAGTCACGGTTTCAGAGAATGGTCATGATCTTTGGCCCTGTGATATGCCTCTTTATCAGCACTCAGCTCTGACTCTGGTCCTAGCTATTTTTATTGGGGGGAGGGAAAAATAAAGCCATCTAATTTGTGCTTTCTACTGAAAATCAGGTTTCTGAGCAGGAAATGGACGAGGTGATAGCACGCAGCACTTACCTGGACAGCAAGGAGGCCAATTCCTCTCCTGGCTCAGGTACTGGAATTGCACATTTTCATCCAACATTCAGAAGAGTTTCTCATTAAGTTCACTCACGGGGCACTCCCCAGTGCAATATTATTGGATTCTTAGTAATTATCAGGTTTGGCAAAAGCAGCTGCTGAAGAGAGTCTATGCTTTCTCTTGGCCGCTGCTTTTGATTTCTGCAGTTCTCAAATGTGCCTCGTTAGAGATCTAATCATGCATTCTTCTTATACTACTCTCAGATAATTTGCCAAAGTGAGTTAGAAGCATTTCATGTATTGATGCTCAATTCATCTGAAACGCTACTTATGAAATGAAATGATGACCAAAATATCAGTAGTTTGGTAGATGCAGAATATTACCCATCCCAAAGCCTGAGATTTCTTTCCACGAATTTTAAAACGTCAATTTAAAGAGGGTAACAGAGGCAGCAAAAATCAGGATATTACCCTTAAGTGGAAAAGTTCAGGCAGAGAAGGACTGAGATAGTAGGAATTTCATACGAATTTAAAATATGAAGCATTGTATCAGATTTCAAAATGAATGTTCCCTGTAGCATGGAAGCCCAAAGGATCTCTTCAAAGGTTTCTGAGCGTGAGGTTTTACTGATGTTCAGATTGATGCCTGGGAGGAAAAGGAATTGAGACATGGGTTACTGGTTGTCAGAGGAAAAGGAAGACAGAGGTTTTTGGCAATCATGAAATACACTGATTATTTGCATTCATAATTAATATATTTAAAGGAGGCATGCCCATGATATTCTTTATTTATCCAGTTTATTATCCCGACCTGCCTGAGAGCTGTGTTCTCATAAGTCCAACCTTTCTGCCCAGTCATCATAAAAGAGCGTATTACACCATGGTCCTCAGGCCTATGGCCTCTTGCTCGTGGCTTTTCATCCTCTAGTTAAAAACTAAAATAGATATTCAACCCTCTCCTCAGTTCTTTCATGAGCTTCCTGGTCAGTGTTTATTTTTTCGTTCTTTAAACCTCTCAGCAAATATCACTGAGCACTTAGTAGATGCCAAGTACAATGCCCAGCACTGTGGGGTCAGACAGTCAACATCTCTGCTCGCTATAGATTATTAACCTACTGAGGAAAGGAGATGATACACATCCACTCTTAATTAAATGACACTCTGTCTATGGAAACAGATGCGTGGGTAGGGAAAAATACTTTGGAAATTGAGAAGAAGAAGCTACTTCCAACTGGGATCAAGTAGCTCGGAGCATCTGAGTTAGGGCTTTGAAGCACCAGAATCTTGATGGGAGAGGGGTTCAGGGTGGGGTACCCAGGTAGACTGCGTGCGTGTCTACACCTGGGCACACAACCCATCAGTGCCAGTCAAGCAAAAGGAGTTTTGTTTAATACGTTTGGCATCTCCTTTTTTAGTTAAGGACGTGAGCCTGTTTGTGATCTGAACTTCACTGTATGACCATGTGGTGAATTTTCCCCCCAACAGGTACCCCCTTGAAGAGTCCCTGTTTTGCAAAAAGGGTGAGTCAAGGTGCACTGTTGCCTACCTCTCTTAGCTGGACCACAGACTGATTCCTGGAGCCCTCAAGTAAAGCCTGAAGGCCCAGTTCCTGTTTCTATCCATGAATCTTTTTTGCCAATAAATAGCAACAATGCTAATTGAAGAACAGATGCACAAATGTGTGTTTCATGTATTAATTATTCATTCAGGAAAAGATTAGTGCAACAAAATTAGAAAACTGATCTAGAGTTTGCAAAATAACTTTTCAAACTGCTCCATAATCAAGCAGCTCTAGTTGGTTCTTGTGACTTTAAGAAGACTGTGGCATCTTCCTTAGCTGGGCTCTCCTAAGTCCCAGGGGATCAGAGTGCAGGATTCAGGCTCCCCTGGGTTTTGTACCTCAGCTGTCTGGACCAATCGCCCTGGAATTGCTTTCTGCTTTCCTGTTCCATCCCCAGTGTTTTTCCAGGGATAGTTGATCTGCTGCTGTGGCTTTTCTGATCTTTGCCAAAGATTTGTCGTGTCCTCCACCCCCACCACCAACAAAATCTTAAAAACATTATCTGGCAGCATTCACATTTTTTATTCACTGGTTGTCGATTTCGCCATCCTAAAGTAAGCAGAGGTGTGTGTTTACCATCACAGATGTTTCCAGTGACCGTGGATTAAAACAAAGTGTTCTTGGAAGGATAGGAAGTAATTGCCCTTTAAAATCTGCTTCTGGTGCATCATCTTAGTCCTCTGACGTTTTCTTCTTCCACAGGACTCCCCTATTTCTGAATCTGACCTCTCCCAGTACTTTGTCCAAGAGGTCCCTGGCCCCTTGTCAGACTTCATGGTGGCCGGCTCTGAGGATGAGGATCGCCCAGGAAGCGGCTGCAGCACATTGGAAGACAGCAGCCTGCCTTCCGGCACCTCCAGTAAGCAAGAGGGCCCTGGAGGGCCCTGGGCTCTGCATTCCAGTAAGCAGTGACTAGTTTCCACCTCCATGCTGGAGGCTACAGAGGCTTAACTACCCTGGTGCTATAATATTTTTAAAAAAAACAACAACTGGAAACCATGCCTCTGGTTAAGTAGAAACTGCCTAATATGCTGACTAAATACAGAGTTTACTCGTGGAAAATACAACCACTGTCAATGACTGACCACTCAATTATGCAGTAAATGCGTTGACACACACATTCTATACCCAGTGGTTGACAGTAACTAAACCGGATCCCTTTTCGTTGCCATTTACTTAAGGTAGTCTTGATTTTTTTTCTTTTGAGACAGAGACTCCGTCTGTCACCCAGGCTGGAGTGAGTAGCACCATCATGGCACACTGCAGCCTTGGAAATCCTGGACTTAAGCTATCCTCCTGCCTCAGCCTTCGAAGTAGCCAGAACATGTGCTACCAGCAATTTTTTTTTAAATTTCTTATAGAGACAGGGATCTCCCTAGTTGCCCAGGCTGGTCTCAAACTGTTGGCCTAAGCTATACTCCCACCTCAGTTTCCCAAAGTGCTGGAACTACACGCGAGCCACCTGCCCAGGCAGTCTTGATTTTTTTTGTTTTTTGTCTTTTTTTCTTTGAGTTGGAGTCTCACTCCGTTGCCCAGACTGGAATGCAGTGGCCGCGCCCGGCCACCACAGCCTTGACCTGCTGGGCTCCAGCGATCCTTCCGCCTCAGCGGTCCAAGTAGCCGGAATTACAGGCGCGCGCTACCACGCCTGGCTAATTTTTTGATATATTGTAGAGATAAGATCTCGCCAAGTTGCCCAGTCGGGTCTCGAACCCACGGGCTCAGGCAATCCACTCACCTTGGCCTCCCAAAGCGTGGAATTACAGGCCGAGCCACCAAGCCCAGCCAGTCTTGATTTTTATGGTATCAAATGTGGATGGGCAACCTGATGCCATTACATTTTAGAGAATCTCAGCCATATTTCAGGTCCCTCACTGGCTCTAACTTAATTCTTTTTAGAAGATAATAAGTAAAAGATTGAGAACTCTTAAGAGATAGATGTTGTCTTGTTTCTTTATTTTTATTTTTATTTTTTATTTTTTTTGAGTTGGAGTCTCACTCTGTTGCCCAGACTGGGGTGCAGTGGCACGCTCACAGCCACCTCAGCCTCGACCTGCTGGGCTCTGGCGATCCTTCCACCTCAGCCTTCCAAGTAGCTGGAACTACAGGCGCGCACTACCACGCCCGGCTAATTTTTTTATTTATTGTAGAGATGAGGTCTCGCCAAGTTGCCCAGGCTGGTCTCAAACCTGTGGGCTCAGGCAGTCATTTCACCTCAGCCTCCCAAAATGCTGGGATTATAGACATGAGCCACCACACCCAACCGATATTGTCTTTTTTCTTTTCTTTTTTTTTTTCCGAGTCAGACTCTCACTGTCACCCAGGCTGGAGTGCAGTGGCACCATCACAGCCCACCACAGCCTTGACCTCCTGGGCTCAAGCGTTCCTTCTGCCTCAGCCTCCTGAGTAACTGGGATCACAGGTGCATGCCACCATGCCCAGCTAATTTTTTTTTTTTTTGTAGAGACAAGGTCTCACTATGTTGACTAGGCTGGTTTTGAAACTCCTGGGCTCAAGCGATCCTCCTGCCTCAGCCTCCCAAAGTGCTAGGATTACAGACGTGAATCACACCTCACCGTGAACCACAGTGCCTGGCCCATGAGCCACCAAACCTGGTCTAGAAACAGAAATTTTCAAGAGGTTGTTTTTTTAAAATCTCTACAATATATCCAAAAAAATTAGCCGGGTATGGTAGCGCGCGCCTGTAATTCCAGCTACTCGGAAGGCTGAGGCGGAAGGATCGCTGGAGCCCAGCAGGTCGAGGCTGCGGTGGCCGGGAGTGGCCACTGCACTCCAGTCTGGGCGACAGAGCAAGACTACAACTCAAAAAAAAAAAGCCGGGCTCGGTGGCTCAACCTGTAATCCCACGCCTTTGGGAGGCTGAGGTGAGTGAATTGCCTGAGCCCACGGGTTCGAGACCCGCCTGGGCAGCGAGACCTCATCTCTACAGTAAATCAAAAAATCAGCCAGGCGTGGTAGCGCATGCCTGTAATTCCGGCTACTCGGAAGGCTGGCCGGAGCCCAGCAGGTCGAGGCTGCGGTGGCGCAGCCATTGTACTCCAGTCTGGGCGACAGAGTGAGACTCCAAGTCAAAAAAAAAAAATCTCATTGATTATCTGTTCAAGATACTATGCAGTAATCTGGTGTGAACTGCACAGATTTCTTAGACTTCTTTCTCTTGGTGAGGTTTTTTTTTTTTTTCCTTGAGTCAAAGTCTCACTGCAACCTCGACCTCCTGGGTTCAGACAGTCCTTCCGCCTCGGCCTTCCAAGTAGCTAGAACTATAGGTGTGTGCCACCACACCTGGATAATTTTTTTATTTATCGTAGAGATGAAGTCTCACCAAGTTGTCCAGTCTGGTCTCGAACCCCTGGGCTCAAGCAGTCCTCTCAACTCCACCTCCCAAAGTGCTAGGCTTGCAGGCATGAGCCACTGCACTCAGCTCCTTTTTATCTCTAATCTGAACAAGAAAATCCCTCTGTCTTAGGAAAGGCAGGCAGTGACCACCCTGACTCATTTGGAGCCGTTGATGAGTTTACTTTGTTCTGATAGAAATATTTCAAGATGCAAGCACTTCTCATTTTTCACTATATTTAGCAGGATATAAAGAGTTTGCAGGGCTGGGTATGATGGCCCATGCCTGTAATTCTAGCACTTTGGGTAGCCAAGGCTGTAGAATCACTTGAGGCCAGGTGTTCAATACCCGCTTTGGCAACATAAAGAGGCCTTGCCTCTACCAAAAAAAAGAATTTCCAGAGCAGCCATTTTTTCTTTCCTTCCGCGGTTGGCATTGCTCTAGACTATCTTTGAGTATTAAGACAGTTCAGAGTCAGGCTCGGTGGCTCAGCCTGTAATCCCGCGCCTTTGGGAGGCTGAGATGAGTGGATTGCCTGAGCCCGCGGGTACAAGACCCGCCTGGGCAGGCGAGACCTCATCTCTACAATAAATCAAAAAATCAGCCGGGCGTGGTAACGTACGTCTGTAATTCCGGCTACTTGGAAGGCTGAGGCGGAAGGATCGCCGGAGCCCAGCAGGTCGAGGCTGCGGTGGCTGGGAGCGGCCACTGCACTCCAGTCTGGGCGACAGAGTGAGACTCCAACTCAAAAAAAAAAAAAAGTTCGGGCTTCATTTACTGTGTTCCAAGAAACCACATACTTGTAATCAAGCCTACCTTTCTGCAGATGAAGGAAGGACCTCAGATAACAAAAAGGCCCATGTATGCGGGATGTGTCATCAGTCCTGGGCATCATTCTAGAGAGAAATTTTCAGCAGCAGTATTTAGATTGAACCCCAACAATGTTAGACATCGTGGACTTCAAAGAATCATACATTTCTATCTCCAGACAACACGTGTTGAAGTTAAACAATCCAGAGGTTGGAATTTAAGGGGGAAAAAAAGGGTAGGCCAGCAGGAAAAAGAGAGAGAGAAGCTGATTGTCCACTTTGTACAGCTCCCAAAAAGCCACGTTGTCTAAGCCTGATATCCAGTGGCCAAAGGTTGTGTGTCTGCCATTAGTGACTATGGAAATGCTCTTGTGTTATGATGGGGATAGATTGTAAGACCACAACTCACTTTCGTGTCACTTTTATCTCCCCTCCCCACCAGCTCACAAGGAGCCAGGAAAAGCCAGGGCCAACAGTCTTGTGACTCTAGGAAGCCAGCGATCCTCTGGGCTCTTCCACAAGCAGGTGACAGTGGCCAGACAAACCAGTCTCCCTGGAAGCCCACAGGTCCTCCGAAATCCTCTCCTCCGTCAGAGGAAGGTAGGCTGCTACGATGCCAACGACGCCAGTGATGAGGAAGAGTTCGATGGAGAAGGGGACTGCATTTTACTCCCAGGGGCCCTCTCAGGTCCCAGCCGGTCTCTGACAGATGACAACTCTGGGCATATCTCAACGACCTCTTCCAAGGTCATGGTTGTCAGCAATCAAGAGGAGAAACCTCAGAAAACACTGGTCAGTAAGGCTTCCTCAGTGCCACTCCTGGGTAGCTCAGTGAACTTAGAGGAAAGTGTCCCAGGGGATATGGTTGGCACTTCCTCCCATGCAGCCAACCTGCTGGACTCTGCAGAGGCCCCCAGAGGGTGCCCTGGAGGCTCTTGGAAGAAGGAGCTGTCAGGATCAAGTAGTTCACCCAAACTGGAGTACAAAGCCCATACAGACACCCAGAGTCAGCTAAGCACAGAGAGCTCCAGTTCCTCCCAGCAGAAGAATGAAGGCCTGGGGTCCAGGCACAGACCGGTGGCCCGGGTCAGCCCCCACTGCAAGAGACCTGAGGCTGAGGCCCAGCCCAGCAGCTCGGAGATGGTGAACCCAACTGGCAGAGCCAATGAACCATGCAGCGTGGACTTGAAAGTCCAGGCCACTGCCATCAAAGTGACCGTCCCTGCTTTCCAGGCAGGTGGAACTGTGGAGAAGGTAACTTTCTCTTAGTTACTTTGACTCATATTGTATGAACGTGGAGTCCGTGCGAAACGTGGAGTAACCTACCCAAAGGAAGGGATAGTGATGGGAGAATTCTCTCTCAACAGTCATGCTCTTAAATACATAGATAACTTGGGTGCTTACTGATGTGTCAGCAGATTGTTAGCCAGGAGATCACCTGCACACAGTGCCCGTGGGTGATGAGGGAAAGACAGTGGGATGCAGGTCAAGTAAAACCCAGTGTCTCATACCAGCTCCGCTGACAAGCTGGCACGAGTTGTGTGCCGACTTGGACAAGTGTTTGAACCTTTCTGAACCTCCGTTCTCTGGGCTGCAAGATCGAGATGGAGCTCTCTGCCTTGGTCATATCACAGAGGTAGAGTGACCATCACACGTACGTCAGGGGTGACTCTCCAGCTGATGAGGTTGTGAGTGAGCCTTATTGCTTCAGAATTTCCTCAGTGGTTATTATGCATAATTATGGCTACTCATACCCCTGTCGTGTCACACACAATAACGGGTTTGCCTTCTCATAGAAACTGAAAATGCATCCCTTTCAGTTCAGGTTAGTATCGTATGTTACTACTTGGTTACACATATGGGAGAATTATCAAATTGTTCAGTTTTTAAAATGTTGATACACCTCCACTTTAGCAAGGAAAGGGTAAGAGAAATTAATATTTACAATATCATCAACATAAATATAACCCCCCTCTCTGAGATGGCTTATAAAGTCATATTTGTAAAGCTGTGTCTTCAATATATAAATATATCTGTAAATAGACCCAGAAAATGTCAATTCATAAAAACTACACTAAGCAGAAATCTTTTTTTTTAATCTTATTAAAAAGAAAAGTAGAAATGAACAACTTTTTCATCCTCTTCTAAAATCATGTCTTACCGCCAACCAGCACATGTGTTTTAAAATATATTTCTTGGCCATTAGGTAAGTTCCTTCTTTTAAAAAGCATCATCAACAAGTTTTAGGTAACTATATGAAGCCAAATCAGGATTTTTATTTATAATAATTTATATCTATTACATTAAGAGCTTGCTTGTGTAATTCTGAATTCATATTCCCAGTAAGGATTTCTGAGCAGTACTTAAAATTTATCTAAAATAATACAACTTTTCTCATAAAAATTTTAGTTCCAAATTTGATTTTATTTATAGAAAGAAAATAGAATGCATTGCCGTAACACTTTTATCCTCAACACATTTACCCTGGAAGAAAAACAAAAAAACTTTCTCTTTTGGTAAATGGGTTATCTTCTGTTTTCATTTACTACTTTTGAAAAATCGAGGTGAAATACTATAAAGTAAAATTAACCACTTTGAAGTGTACAGTTTATTGTACTTAGTATATTCACAATGCAGCACAATTAGCCACTCTGTAGTTCCAAAATTTGCCTACTGTTTTTTACATTTATGCCTCACCAGTAAGTGGAACTGAGTTAAACCCTGTGTAGGTTTCCCTCAGCTGGCAATTGACATTTTACAAAACAATTTTTTTACAAGAGATTCTGAAAGACGCTCATCCCTTCCACCTCTTTCTTCTGCTGCCCCCTGTGGGCCACTTGGTGATTTATTCACACAATGGATAAATTTCAAATAAATCCGATTTAACTGTTTAGTAAGTTTTAGAATTTCTTTGCGTTGGATATTAGATTGAAGAAGGGAAGAGGAAGTAATGAACACTTGGCCAAAGTGAAGTCTTGGAATATTAAATGTCAATTTCATTTATCCAGAGAAGTCCTCTGCCTTGTTGTTGAACTAATTAGTTGATTTCATAGTCTATCTCTATGCAATATAGTAACAATGCCTTACTTTTCTCTAGCTTTTTGTATGTTACATATATAACTGCTCTTATTTTATCATCTTTTTTCCTGAGTTGGGGTCTCACTCAGACTGGAATGCAGTGGCACAATCGTGGCTCACTGCAGCCTTGACCTTCTGGGCTCAGGTGATCCTTCTGCTTCCACCTCCCAAGTAGCTGGGACTGCAGGTACACACCACCACACCCAGCTAATTTTTGGTGTGACATAGAGACCAGCAATCCTCCCGCTGGGATTACAGGCATGAGCCACTGCTCCCAACCTGTTATCTTCTTTTAAATTCTATGAGTAAGGCTGTTCAGGTTGTATCATCCCCATTTTAAAGTTGAGAAAACTGAGGCTTGAAGAAGAATGACAGGACCATGCAATTCCTAGCAGACTTTAAACCCAGAATCTGGATCTGCTGGCTCCTGGTCCAGGGATTTTTTTTTTTTTTCCTTACTTTCCCCAAACCAGCTCTCCTCTGCATGTGTTATTGTCTTGTGAGATGGAAAACCTGAAAGCTTTTTCCCATGACCTGTGGTTGTCATTGTGCCAGGAATCTCTGGGTAAGCTGACCATCGGAGATATCCGTGTCCCTACCAGCATTGGGCCTGCCAGCGCTCTGTCCCACCCAGATAGCAGCTACCTCACAGAGAACCTGCCCAAAACTGCACCAGAGCAGGGGCAACAACCCGTCACTGGTAAGATGATTTTATTATTCATCAGACATAAAGATAAGGAGGGTAAATGCCCTCATAGAAGCATCACACGTGGGTAAATTGCGGGGGGAGGACTTTTACACAAATGGATGCTTTTTAATGTTGCCTGCATTAACCACTTTACTAGATCATTGTGCCTTAACTCCTAGTTTTAATTCCATGTTGAATATGTTCATTTTCAGTCACTCCACACTATTTAACTATTTTGGAACACCAATGAGACAGATACAAAATGAATCAAGGAGTTCACACCCTGCAGAATCTCAACACTCTGCCTCTGTGAAATCAAATGCACTGAGAAGTGGCAGTAAGAACCTCCACAAAGGGAAAGTAAAATAATGTTTTAAAATTATACATAAGTATTGATGGGAGATGGAGTAATAAAATAGCAGATGAAATCATCTCAGCATTTATTTGGCTACCCATTATCTAGCAGTGTGCAAAACAATATTGCAAACATGATTTTTAATTAACTTTTTTTTGTTTTTAAGTCAGGGTCTCACTCTGTCATCCAGACTGGAATGCAGTGGCACAATCACAACTCACCAAAGCCTCAACCTCCTGGGCTCAGGTGATCCTTCTGCCTCAGCCTCCCAAGTAGCTGGGACTATAGGCACAGGCCACCATGCCCGGCTAATTTTTTTTTTATTTTTTCAGAGATGGGGTTGCCCAGTCTAGTCTTGAATTCCTGGGCGCAAGCAGGTCTCCCACTTTGGCCTCCTGAAGTGTTAGAATCACTGGCGTGAGCCACCATACCTAACCAAAACTTGATTTTTTAAAAATCAAGCTGGGTTTGATAGCTCACACCTGTAATCTCAGCACTTCAGGAGGCCAAGGCAGGAGAATGGATTGAGGCCAGGAGTTTAAGACTAGCCTAGCAGCATAGCGAGACTTCATCTCTACAAAAAAAAAAATTTTTTTTAATTAGCTGAGCACAGTGGTATGCACCTGTACTCCCAGATACTCAGAAGGCCAAGACGCAAGGATTGCTTGAATTTGAGGCTGCAGTGAGCCATGATCACACTATTGCATTCCAGCCTGGGTGTGACAGAGCAAGACTCTGTCTCTAAAAAACATGAATAAAATAAAACAGAAGGAAGTGACTTTGCTTCCCTATTAGTGGAGATTTTTAAGGAAAATTTGGTTTCTAAATTTGCACTCTGGAGGAGAGGACATTCTTCTCCATGGCTGGTGATCACTGTGATCTCCCTTGTCAACCTTTGTGGGAGTCTGGCAGTCTGAGGCACTTGCTTCCCGAGTGGCCAGCAAACCATGGTCGAAGAGAGAAACAAGATCACCTTGTTTGTTAGGCCTGTCCTATACATTAAGATTTTGAAACCACCGAATTTCCACCTTGATAACTGCTCACAGAAAACAAATGCAGGCCCCTGATGTGTTTGTTTTGTGATCTGAGGCTCTATTCCTCCATCAGTGATGAGGCTGTTACTATGATCTCTGTTCTGTCTTTCGGGCTTACATTCACTCGCTGAACAAACATTAGCGGCTTGCAACATTGTTGGTTTGCAATTTGACTTCACTGCAAAGTGTGTTAACTTACAGGGGTTTTATCTGAGGGTGATGATGTTACATTGAGGCAGCCCTCGATGTCACCGTTCAAAGTAAGGCTTCATGCAAGGCCAGCATCTTCATACATTTTAAGAGTGCATGTTGTACGTAGCAATCCTCTGGGCGTTCCCTTGAAATCCATATTGCTTTGGGATGGCGGGGGCAGCAAGGAATTGTTTTTTTCGCTGAGACCATCATCTTCCTAATTGGCAACCTTGTGCAGAAAACTATTTCCTTTCTCACCCCCTGAGGGATTTCTTATTCTAGGAAACCCAGTTTTTCTGAATACTGAGGGTTGATACCTTAAGTAAATGGTGACTGGGCATGGTGGTGCACACCTGTGATCCCAGCACTTTGGGAAGCTGAGGCAAGAGGCTCGCTTGAGCCCAGGAGTTCGAGACCAGCCTGGGCAACACA
Organism: Cephalopachus bancanus; assembly: GCA_027257055.1. Taxonomy (NCBI): domain Eukaryota; kingdom Metazoa; phylum Chordata; class Mammalia; order Primates; family Tarsiidae; genus Cephalopachus; species Cephalopachus bancanus. The sequence goes on from JAPVLO010000082.1 coordinate 9,466,616, forward strand.
GCGGGACCTTGTCTCTACCAAAAAAAAAAAAAAATTTCAAAAAATTAATCGGGTATGGTGGTGTGCACCTGTGGTCCCAGCTACTTGGGAGGCTGAGGCGGAAGGATCGCCTGAGCCCAGAAGGTCGAGGCTGCTGTGAGCCGTGATTGTGCCGCTGCACTCCAGCCTGGGCGACAGTGAGACCCCGACTCAAACAAACAAGCAAAAAACGTAAATGGGTTTATGCATATAAAGTCCTCTTGTGTTATATTGAGTGTAGAGAAACATTTGGTCTCCCGCCCCCAGCCCCTCAGAAGAACTGCCTGCCCCGTGCTCCACAGCGCTTTGTGCACCTCTGTGACAGCATGATCCCCGCGTGCTGCTGGTGCTGGGTGCTCTTCTGTCTTCCCCTCTCTGGACTTCCCACAGGTAATGAGCCTTGAGAAAGGAACGACTCTGTGTCTTTGGCATCTGCTGAGTAGCCGATGAATGCCAGTGCCTGGAACTGATTCTGTTTAATGTACCGTATATATTATAAATAGAAATAGAATCATGTCTATTTTTGCTGTGAAAAATGACAGTTATTTTTTTTATTTTATTACTTAAATATACAATATTTAAGTAATCTGTAGCTAACGTATTGAAACATAATATATTGGCGGTCATGTCATGCTTAAAGGTCCTCATTTTGAGGCTTGATCATTGAGTTGCCGTGACACGCTGGCGCCCTCTATGGCTTTTGGGGTGTACAGTATTGGAAGCATACAGTATTTTTCAGTGTACTAAAAAATTACACCCGATCCCTAAACTATTTTCGAGCTTCTGCCTCCTTTTTGTAGATTTTTCTTTCTCCTTCTCGATTAAAAGGCTAGCTGTGACCAGTTGGTCCTGATGACAACTTGATGCCAGTTGCATCTCTTCTTCCGGTTTGATTACAAATAGCGTAGCTGAAGCCAGGTGCCGTGGCTCAAGCCTGTAATCCCAGCATTTTGGGAGACTGAGGCAAGAGGATCGCCTGAGCCCAGGGGTTCAAGACCAGCCTGGGCAACTTGGTGAGACCTCGTCTCTACAAATCAAAAAATTTGCTGGGCATGGTGCCGCATGCCTGTAGTTCCAGCTACTTGGAAGGCTGAGGCAGAAGAATTGCCTGAGCCCAGCAAGTCGAGGCTGCAATGACCATGAGTGTGCCACCGCACTCCAGCCTGGGCGACAGAGTGAGACTCCAACTCAAAAAAAAAAAATAGATTAACTGCTTTCTAATATGTAGGATTGAAATATCCAAAAGTACATCATTGATCAGAGATGAACACCTTACCCTTTTAAAAAATCATCCTTAAAATTCTGAAATATATACATAGCATGGTAGTTAAGCACATGAGTACCATATACGGGCTGCCTGGGTTCAAATCCAGGCTCCAAAATTTGACCAGGGAAGGGACCCTGGATTAATCACTTATGTCCTAGGCTGCCCACCTCGTGGGGCAGTTGAAGAAGAATCAACGACATTTTCGTATAGAGCACTTGGGACACTGTCTAATACCTAATATGTTCAATACGTTATATTTTATGTGTGTATGTGGTTTTCCTAAAAAACATGTATGCATGTATATATCTGCCTAGTATACAATATGCATTCAGTAAGCCATATGTATGTGTGTACACATATACACATGATTTACCTGAGAAAGATTTTAGAAAGGAATAAAGATCAACTTGCTGTTTACCCAGGAGCAAGTGACCAACCGAGGTATCATTGATTGTGAGTGTAGATTTTGAGATTCTATTTAGCTTTCTAGCAATGACTGGCACTCTTTTAATGGTTGGCTCTTAGAAACTAGAAAAAGGAGGAGGTGGTGATGTGGAAGAGCCGTCAACGCTGTTGTGAGAAAAGCCATGAGCCCCATGGGGAGTGTGGACACCTTATTTGTCACCACATTTGAAATGACTCTGTTATGAAAGGAATACATGTTTATTATTAAAACTGAGGAAACCACAGTTGAGAGGGGAAATTTTAAAGACAGCATAAAAATCGCCTAAGCCACAGAGAAAACCTGTTAATATTTTGGTATGTGTCCCTCGAGTCCTGTTGTGTGTATGTGAGTATGTATGAAATAAATATGTCAGTCACTGTCCTGTGCTTTGCTTTTGCTTTGCTTTTTTTTTTTTCTTTTTGCAACAAAAAGACCACGGTGGTCATCAGTACCTCGCAACTTTTTTAACCTCATACATCCAGAGATAATAATCTCTGAGCAGCCTGCTGGGGCCAGCGAGACTGCCCCTTGCCTGTGTGACTGGTGCCAGCCCTAGCAGACCAGCCCACCTACTGATGAGTCAGGGGTTACCACACCTATAGCCTGTACTAATTGTTAGGAAGCTGCCCCTTCTCACCTAGGACATCATGTGCAAAAGCTTCTTGGGCCTTCCACCCTGCAGATGTGCCATAGTTCATTCAACTTTCCTCCCATTATTGAACACTTAGAAGGTTTCCAAAGGAAGGATTGTTTGAGAAGGTGACCCCAGAGACTGCCTCAGCATAACTTCATCTCCCTTAAATAAAGCCATTTTAAGTTCTACACTTTGCAATAAAGTCAAACTTGTAACATAAATTGCCTGTTAGGGTTTGTTCAGAAAGTGAATTTTTTTTTAGTCAGGGCCTCCATTGCCCAGGTTGGAGTACACTGGCAATATCATAGCTCACTGCAGCCGTGACCTCCTGGGCTCAGGGCATCCTTCCACCTCAGCCTCCCAAGTAGCTGGGACTACAGGCGTGCCTCCACACCCGGTTCATTTCTCGAAGTTTTGTAGAGATGAGGTCTTGTTATGTTGTCCAAGCTGGTCTCAAACTCCTGAACTCAAGCAGTCCTCCCACTTTGATCTCCCAAAGTGCTGGAGTTACAGGCATGAGCCACCGCACCTGGCCTGAGGGATAAAATTGAAAAACAGCTTTTAAGTCCCCTCCTCTTGTCTCATTGGTACTTTTCCCCCATATTTGGTGTCAGCAGAAGCAGGAAAGTTATGCTTAAGGGAGTTCACACAGATTTGAATCCGAACAGACTTCTTCCCTTCCACACTGGGCCTGAAAGGTTCTTACAGGCTCCAGGGGTATCTCGATGATCCAACCTTGTTGCCAAGGGCTTTCTATACAGTGTCCACATAGTTAGGGTTAGGCAACGGCATGGGCTGTGGAGCCCGCTTCCTGGGGTGACCCCAGGCTCTACCACCAGTGAACTCTGTGACCTCGGGTATATTGCTTAACCGCTCTGTGCCTCCTCATCCTGGCATAACTGTTGGGAGGAAAACTAAATGCGTGGAAAACTCTTAGCACAGTGCTAAATACTTCATTATTGGAAAAATTCAGCTAATCATGCTAAGTTCTGATAATGAGTTCTTAGTTATTCACATAGAAATGTTAGGAGGTTAAAAATATGCCATTAGGATGATTTTATGTGAGAGATGGCTAGGTGCAGTGGCTCATGCCTGTAATCCCAGCCCTTTGGGAGGCCAAGGCAGGAGAACTGCTTAGGACCAGGAGTTCAAGCTTGGGCAACATAATGAGACCTTGTCTTCATTAAAAATAATAATAATAAAAGAACTAGCCAGGTATGGTGGCACACACCTGTAGTCCCAGCTACTCTGGAGGCTGAGGTGGTAGGATCACCTAAGCCCAGTATGTCAAGATTGCAGTGAGTAATGATCTTGCCAGTGCACTCTAGCCTGGGTGGACCGAGTGGGACTCTGACTCAAAAAAAAAAAAAAAAAGAAAAAAGATTCTATGTGAGAGATGTGGAATAAACATAATATTTGGGTAGACACACTTCTCAGATCCGGAGCTTTCATGTGACTGAGTTTTTTGTTCCAACCTCTAACCCCCATAGTTCCTTAAAAAATAGCTGTGTTACTTCTTATGCCAGTTCCTAAGAAAACAGCTCTGTTCATTCTTAGACCAGCTTCTTTTTCTGGTTGCATGATGCTTTGTGTCAGAGGTGGACAGATTAGCCAGGAGGAAGCAGGGCCTTATGAAGAGTCACTTCCAGGACAGAGTGACTCTGGCCCTTACCTCTTGGATGACTTGACTTTCCACTGTCCCTGACATGCATCACCTGGTCCCGCCCCCTGAGATCTCACACTGTTTCTTGCATCTCTGCTTTTATTCCATTGTCCTTTTTTCTTTTTCTTTTTTTTTTTTTGAGTCAGAGACTCACTCTGTCACCCAGACTAGAGTGCAGTGGAATGGCATACTCACAGCCACCGCAGCCTCAACCTGCTGGGCTCAGGCGATCCTTCCACCTCAGCCTTCCAAGTAGCTGAAACTACAGGCATGCACCACCACACCTGCCTGATTTTCTTTTATTTATTGTAGACACTAGGTCTTGCCAAGTTGCTCAGGCTGATCTTGAACCCCCAGGCTCAGGCAGTCCTCTCCCAAAGTGCTGAGATTTCGGGTGTGAGCCACCACACCCAGCGGAACTTTAACTTTGTACCCACTGACCACCCTCGCCCAATCCTCTCCTCCCCACTCTCCTCCTCTTGTAACCACCATTCTACTCTCGATTTCTGTGAGGTCAACATTTTTAGATTCTGGATATGAGTGAGATCATGTGGTGTTTGTCTCTGTGTCTAGCTTATTTCATCTGACATACTGTCTTCCAGGTTCATCCATGTTGTCACAAATGACAGGATTTCATTCTTTTCTATGGTTGAATGTATTCCATTGTGTGTATCTACCTTGTTTTCTTTATCCATTCATCTATTGATAGACACTTAGGTTGATTTCATATCTTGGCTACTGTGAAGAGTGTTACAGTAAAATTGGGGTGCAGACATCTCTTTGACATACTGATTTAATTTCCTTTGGATATATACCTAGTAGTGAAATTACTGGATCATATGGTAGTTTTATTTTAAATTTTTTTGCAGACCTCCATGCTGTTTTCTATACTGGCTGTACTGGTTTACATTCCCACCCACTGTGTGTAGGGTTCCCTTTCCTCCACGTCCTTGCCAACATGTGGCATCCTTGGTCTTGTGGATAATGGCCATTCTACCTGGAGTTGAATGGCATCTCATGGTGGTTTTGATTTGCGTATCTTGATGATTAGTGGTGCTGAACTTTTGTTATATACCTGTTGGCCATTTGTATATCTTCTTTAACAAGTATCTGTTAAAGTCTTTTTCTCGTTTTTAACTGGATTATTTGTTGGTGGTTTTGTGTTTTTGTTTTGCTATTGAATTATTTGAGTTCCTTATGTATTAAGATATTAACCTCTTATCAGATGTATAGTTAGCAAATATTTTCTCCCATTTTATAGGCTCTTTTTTTTTTTTTTGAGTAGGAGTCTCACTCTGTTGCCCAGGTTGGAGTGCAGCAGCATGTTCATGGCCACCGCAGCCTCGACCTGCCGGGCTCAGGTGATCCTTCCACCTCAGCCTTCCAAGTAGCTGGAACTACAGGCTCGCACCACCACATCTGACTAATTTTTTTTTTAGTTTATCGTAGAGACGAGGTCTCGCCAGGTTGCCCAGGCTGGTCTCGAACCCCTGAGCTCAGGCAATCCTCACCCACCTCCACTTCCCAAAATGCTGGGATTACAGGTGTGAGCCACCATACCCGGCTCTCTTCATTTTATTGATTGTTCCTTACTGTAAAGAAAGAAGTTTTATTAGTTGGATGAAATACCATTTGCCTGTTTTTGCTTTTGTTGCCTCTGCTTTTGAGGTCTTATCCAAAAGACCCTGCCCAGTCCAATGTCATAAAGTGTTTCCCCTGTTTTATTTTAGTGTCATAGTTTCAGATCTTACATTTAAGTCTTCAATCCACTCTGAGCTGGTTTTTGCATGTTGTGAGAGATAGGGGTCCAGCTTTATTCTTCTGTGTATGGCTCTCCAGCTTTCCCAGCACCATTTACTGAAGAGACTATTCTTTCTCCAATGTGTGTTCTTGGCACCTTTGTCAAAAATCAGTTGCTATAGATGCATGGATTTATTTCTGGGCTCTCTATTTTGTTCCATTGGTCTATGTGTCTGCTTTGATGCCAATACCATGCTATTTTGGGTTACTATAGCTTTGGTATCATGTTTGAAGTTAGGTAATGGGATGCGTCCAACTTTGTGTTTTGAGGGTTTTTGTTTTTGTTTTTGCTCAAGATTGCTTTGGCTATTCAGAGTCTTTTCCAGGTCCATACAAATTTTAGGATTGCTTTTTCTATTTCTGTGAAGGATGTCACTGGAATTTTGATGGGACTGCGTAAAATCTGTAGATTGCATTGGGTAGTGTGGACATTGCATTGGGTAGTGTGGACAGAACAATATTCATTCTTCTGTCATCTTCCTCACCTTCCTCCTCATCACTCTCTGGCTAAACCGTCCTTTGTAAACTCCACTTAAGTCCCCCTCTTTTCTGTCAAGGCTTCCCAGAACAATCTGGCCTTCCAGCTCTCCCTCTCCTCCAACTCCATCAAGACAGAGCTAGAGCTCCATGGAGACTTGTGTCCTGGCTGAAAGATTTTGTGTGTTTTCCCCAGTCAGCCTCATCTCCTGTGCTAAAAAAGAAGTCTCTTACGTTCGGCGCTTGGACCATTTTACATCGTACGATATTGCCCACATCCCACGGCATGAAGCTAAAACCCACACGGGACTGAGAAACATGCGGGACCCCTGCCGAATCCGCACCCAAGGCTAAGGGGCCAAACAGAACAGCCTGACGCTTGCAGCCTTTGCCATCCCAGAGTGGATGGCAGAAAGAAACCCAAGGGAAGGGTTTCTGGGGTTCCCTGTCCTGGAAAATAGCCAAAAGAGAGGAAAAATGGGCAGACCACCCAAATGTTCATTCTGCCAGCTAGTCTGGGTTATTTTCGAACATCTAAATCAGGGTAGGATTTGTGAGATGTGGGTGCTCTATAGTTTCAGAGACAAAAACAAAGACAAGGCCTACGTGCAGGCCGCAGAACGTCTCTGTAAAAGAAAAAAAATATGTGGAGATTGTCTACAGTGTTGTTGTTTTTCACAGTTGGGAGATTTTTCTGTCTTCTTTCCCCTTTATTTCCCCTCCAGCCTCACCTTTTACTTCCATTCTCCACACAGGGCTGGACAGATCCCCCGACCTCCTCCCCTCCCCCGGGAAGAAGGGGGCCACTCATCCTGACCCCGGCAAGAGTCTGGTAGACGCGGGGCCAGGCAGTCAGCCCGAGCACCCCAGCCAGCCCGTGTCGCCCAGGCTATCCACGTCCAAGTGCATGTCTTCAAATACACTCGCCCACGCGGGCAGCATGTCCCCAGGGGAGACGTCAGCAGCTCCTCCTGACTGCAGCAAGACCCCAGCAGCTTCAGAAGACAGCTCGCCCCGCCACACTGGGAGGGCAGCTGCCCCCAGGGGAGCAGGACCCGGGACAGAGGGCGCGACGCCGGCTCGTGCCATCCTGCCCCAAGACCCCACGTCCCAGGAGCAGAGACAGGAAGCTCCAGGGGACCACAGCAAGGTTTTAGAAAAGACAGGAACCCACGCACCTGAAGGCTCCCGGGAGTGTGCTGTGCCGGAGGAAGCAGATCCTGTGTCCTCGGGGGCACCGCAGGCCAGCTCCTTCCCACCACTGTCCACTGACAAGAAGACCAAAGAAGAGTGTGGCGGTGTCTCGGGGCACTGCTGCTCCTCACGGGGTGGCAGAGAGAGCCCTGTGACGAACATCGACAGCTTCATGAAGGAGCTGGATGCTTCTGAAGCCAGGCCTCGGCCTTCCCAGACGAGGGACTGTGGGAGTCAGCAGGGCAGTGCTCAGGGCCCACCGCCAGCCGAGCCAGCCACAGGCGGCCAGACCCCCTCCCCAAGGAGGGCCACTGATGTCTCCCCTCCCCCACCGTGGGCCTCCCAGCCTTCTGTTTTGGATTCAATCCATCCTGACAGACATTTTACTGTGAACAAAAACTTTCTGAGCAACTACTCTAGAAATCTTAGCCATTTTTATGAAGACAGCACCTCCCGGTCAGGCCTGGGCGACAGCCTAGAGACATCTCTCTCCTCCATGTACGGCAACGCTGAGGACTCGTCTTCTGACACTGAGTCGCTCACAGAAGCCCCTCAAGGTCCCCCCCGGGACAGCTGGTCACCTCCTCGTGCCCGTGGGTCTCCCCATGAGGAAGATGCAACGGAGTCGGAGGAGGAACAGGTTGAAATTTGTTCCACAAATGGTTGCCCCTGTCCACCCTCGGGTTCTGCACATCCTCCCACCCAGGCTGTCCCCTGCCCTGCTTTGGCCAGAGTTCTGCCACTAAAGCACAGTGCTCTGAGTGAATCAGTGGACAGTCCACGTGACAGAGCCGCCTTCTTGCCAGGGGGCTCACGCGCTTCCATCGCCCACTCTTCCCGGCCATTGTCAATCTTGGATACAAGCTCTCAGGAGCATGAAACGCTTGTGGACATAAGCACTTCACAGAAGAACCACAGGGCCCCTTCGTGTGCAGAAGAAACGACAGACATCACTGGCACATATCCAGCCGTGGAAAACAGTCGGCCCTCTAAAGTCACCAGGCATTTGCACAACCCCCCTGGCACCCTCAGCTCCCCTAGCCTGGTAAATGGTTTGGAACATGACTTGCTAGATGACAAAACCCCAAATAAATATGAAACAAATGTTCATGCAACTGAAAATCCATCCTCCCCAAGTGTGGATGTCCCTACGAATGGAGAATCTGTTTTGGAAAACCTACACATCTCTGAAAGTCAAGACCTGGACAACACGCTACAGAAACCAAAAATGGCCACCAGGAGGCCCATCATGGCCTGGTTTAATAAAAACCACCAAGGTACGCAGTTGCAGAACAGAGCTGAAAAGGAGCAGTCTGTCATGCCAGCCAGAAGTCCCGACTCCAAAATTCAGATGTGGGGTTCAAGCCACAAAAAGGTGGTTGCTGTGCCTCAGAGCCCTCCCCAGCCAAAAAGGAACCTGGAAAATAAGGACCCGTCTAAAAAAAGTTCTGTTGAAACACTTCTAAGTAACTGTCAGAAGCCCAAGTGTGGTCCTAAGCTGAAGAGACTCAGCATCAAGGGCAAAGGCAAGGTCAGCTCCGAGACCCCTGCTGCCAGCACTGTGAAGGCCGGGGGGATGGACCACAGGAAACCCTTGATTTCACCCCAGGCCTCCCACAAAATACTTTCTAAGGTAGCATCGCAGCGGCTTCACATAGCTGATCCCGAGGAACCTGACAGAAAAGCCACAGCCACTCACAGGACTCCCCAGTGTGTGCCAGAGAGCAAGCCGCCCCTCGCCACCTCTGGGTCGCTGAAGCCCTCGGCGTCTGACTCAAGCATCAGAACATTCATTTCGCCCGTGCCCTCCCCCAAGGCTCTTCCTGAGCAAGGTGTGTGTGGTAGGTTCCACATGGCCGTCCACTCAGAACCCAACAGAGGCTGCCCAACCGCCCCCAGGTCACCCAAGGGTGGGGCCGAGGGCAAGGCGCCTCGTGCCGACTCAGGGCCGGTGAGTCCCGTGGTTTCCAGAAACAGCATGTCCATAACAGGGAACAGACAGAGTGAGCAGCGCCCGGCCGGGGACTCAGCGTCGGAGGCAGCCCATCCCAGGCTCACCTGTGGAAAAGGAAGTGGCACGATGGCTAGTGATCGCTTAGAAAGGACAAACCAGCTGAAAATCCTTGAGAGGCCAAAGAGTGCATGTGGTGACAAGCCAGCGGAAGGTGACAGACGGGGAGGATGCTTGGCCCAGAGCAACTGTCAGGAGAAGAGTGAAATCGGACTCGGCCACCCGTCAGTGGGATCATCCCCAAGTCATCCGTCCTCCCTCCTGTCTCATGCCTCCCAGGTGGAGCCAGAAATGCAAAGATCCTCCAGCACGGCCAGACTGGTTTCCTCCTCTTCCTCCCCTCAACTTCCTGCTAGAAAGGTAGATTCTTCCCAGGGAAAACCCAGCCAGATGCCCGACTCCCTAGGGGCTCCCCAGAATGGCACATCAGTGGGCACCTCGGGGGAGGACCATCCCTACTTCACGCCACGCCCAGCGACCAGGACCTACTCCATGCCAGCCCAGTTCTCAAGCCATTTTGGACGGGAGGGTCATTCCCCACAGAGCCCGGGTCGCTCTCCCCGGGACAACCAAGGGCCTGGCCTCCTCGACGCAAAGGCATCCAAAGGTGGTATTCTTGGTCTGGTTAATGGACAGGGTGTATACAGTATCAAGCCTCTGCTGGAAACGTCGAGGAACCTTCCAGCAACAGGCGAAGGGGATATCATTTCAGTCCAGGGGACGACCTGCCTAGTCACGGACAAGATCAAAGTCACCAGGAGACATCACTGCTATGAGCAGAACTGGCCCCATGAATCTACCTCATTTTTCTCTGTGAAACAGCGGATCAAATCTTTTGAGAACCTGGCCAACTCTGACCGGCCTACAGCCAAGTCTGGGGCATCCCCGTTTTTGTCAGTGAGCACCAAGCCTCCTATTGGGAGACGGTCTTCCGGCAGCATTGCCTTGGGGAGCACTAGCCACCCCAGTGACGCAGCCGCCCGGTCACTGAGACGCAGCTTGAGTTCCTGCAGCGAAAGCCAAAGTGAAGCCAGCGCCCTTCTCTCCCAGATGACCAAGTCCCCGTCCACCATGACACTGACTGTCTCCCGGCAGAACCTGCCAGAGACCACTAGCAAGGGCCCAGATGCAGACCAGAGGAAATCACTGGGTCCTGCAGGAATTCCCACCCCGACTGTGACCCCAGCCTCTCCTGTCAAGAGGAACAAGTCCTCAGTGCGCCACACACAGCTCTCACCCGTGTCCCGCTCCAAGCTCCAGGAACTGAGGGCCTTGAGCATGCCTGACCTTGACAAGCTCTGCAGCGAGGACTACGCGGCAGGGCCGAGAGCCATGCTCTTCAGAACCGAGCTGGAGATCGTCCCCAGGAGGTCACCTGGCTCCCCTGCTGGAGGCCTTTCGTGTCCTCAGAAGGGTGGGAGCAAGGCCTGTCCAGGGAGCAACCCTAAAACCAGTGAACCTGCGACAGCCAGTTCAGTCAGTAATGTGGATACAACCACCCAGGATTTCCCTTCCAGAAAAAGCTGGTCGGTTAAGTAAGTACCTGCCCCCCACTTTTATTTAAAATAAACATTTTATTTTGGAGTACTTTCAGATCTATAGAAAAGTTGCAGAGATAACACAGAGAGTCCCCGTGTACCTGTCACCCAGGACTCTTCCTAATGTTAACATCTTGCATAACCACCATCCGTTTGTCAAAAGTAAAAACTAACACTGGGACAATACTATTAACTACAGACTTCATTCAGATTTTGCTGAATAAATTCCACTATGTCCTTTTTCTATTCCAAGACACCATACTGCATTAGCCTTCTGTGTTTTTAATTAATGTCATTACTGGAAAAATAAAAGTGTCTGGAGGGAAAAGTATTTGCCAAAATGTTACTGTTGGGGGGGGGTTAACAGGACGTGACACTTGAGGAAAAACAAGATGAGGGAGTACCTGGGGGGATGGGAGGGAAGAGAGGGCTGCAGCTCAGGGGAGAATTTGGGCCTCTGAAGGTAACTGGAGTTAAATGGGGGATTTCTTTTCTTTTTCTTTTTTTTTTTGAGTCAGAGTCTCACTCTGTCACCCAGCCTGAAGCAACATGGCATGCTCACAGCCACCGCAGCCTCGACCTGCTGGGCTCAGGCAATCCATCCACCTCAGCCTGCCAAGTAGCTGGAACTACAGGCATGCGCTACCACACCTGGCCAATTTTTTGATTTATTGTAGAAACAAGGTCTCACCAAGTTGCCTAGGCTGGTCTCGAACCCCTGGGCTCAGGTAATTCTCTCACCTCTTCCTCCCAAAGTACTGGGATTACAGGTGTGAGCCACCATGCCTGGCTAAACGGAATTTCTAACATGTAACTTGAGGCTGGGCATTGTGGCTCATGCCTGTAATCTCAGCTCTTTGGGAGGCCAAGGTGGGAGAATCACTTGAACCCAGGAAATTGAGACCAGCCTGGGCAACATAGTGAGACCGCGACTCTATAAAAAAAAGTTTACAAATGTATGTGCCAGCCGGGCTGGGTGGCTCAGCCTGTAATCCCGCGCCTTTGGGAGGCTGAGGTGAGCGGATTGCCTGAGCCCGCGGGTTCGAGACCCGCCTGGGCGGCGAGGCCTCATCTCTACAATAAATCAAAAAATCAGCCGGGCGTAGTAGCGCGCGCCTGTAGTTCCGGCTACTCGGAAGGCTGAGGCGGAAGGATTGCCGGAGCCCGGCAGGTCGAGGCTGCGGTGGCCGGGAGCGGCCACTGCACTCCAGTCTGGGCGACAGAGTGAGACTCCAAAAAAAAAAAACAAAGGTATGTGCCTGTAGTCCCAGCTACTTGGGAGGCTGAGGCAGGAGGATCACTTGAACCCAGGAGTTTGAGGCTGTGATAAGCCGTGATCGTGCCACTGCACTCTAGCCTGGGCGACAGATTGCCACCCCAATTCAGAAAATATGTATATATATTTCACTTAAGTCTATACATTGAATAGTTGTAAATATGTTGGAAATGTCCTGTTAAACTCCTACACTGGGCCCCTAACACCTTGGTGGCACTCTGAATCCATAGCAATTCCCCTTGCCGTTGGCAGTGAATGACATCCCTGTTCAGCATTCGGGATTCTTCAGTTAGTTTGAAGTGAGAGTCACAACCAAAAAAGCACGAAGACCAGAAAATACCTGCAATATAGTAGGAAGATCATTTTAAATGCATCCTATAAGGTAGAGAAATTGCTTTTTTCTTTAATGTTCTTCATATATATTTATATTATTTAGTTTGGACCAACTTCTAGTCTCAGCGGGAGACCAGCAAAGATTACAGTCTGTTTTATCATCAATGGGGTCGAAATCCACCGTCCTAGCTCTCATTCAGGAAGCGAAAGCACAATCAGAGGTGAGTGTAATGCAGAAAACACAGGACGATGAAACCACAGCAGTGTTAGCACCCAGGTGTGTGCCGTCAGCTCGGACATCCTCGAGTCCCGGAGCGGACTGCACTGGGCTGCAAGTTTCACAGTTCTGACTATGACCTCCATTGCTGCCAGCTGGCTGCAGAAACTAGACCTTTTCTTGAATGTCCAGGTGCCAGGTTAGTGTCACTGCTGTTTATTTTCCCCGAAGCAACTGCTTACCATCCTCCACATTTGGAGTTTGTCCATAGAGGGTCCTCAAAGCAGAACTAGGCATCTTGGAAATGTTGTAGAATGATCACGAGTACCTCTTTCTACCTAAGTGTGGACATAAACTAGTCAAGGGCACCCCCTGCTGGTGAAATAAGAATTACATCGGTGTAGTTTCCGCCCCGCCCCCTCTCCCAAACCCCACCCAACCTGAAGTACCTTGACCCTTGAACAGCGCCAGGAATAGGAACACACACCTCCGGGCAGTCGAAAATCTGCATATAACGTTTAACTCCCCAAAAACTTAACCGCTAAAAGCCTATTGTTGACTGGAAGTCTTACTGATAACATAAACAGTCAACACATATTGTGTATGTTACGTGTATTCTTACAGTAAAATAAGCGATAGAAAATAAAATACTATTTTAAGAATCATAAGGAAAACATATTTACTATTCATTAAGCTGAACCGGATCATCATAAAGATCTTTCTCCTTAGCTTCAAGTTGAATAGACTGAGGAGGAAGAAGAGGAGAAAAGGGGGTTGGTTTTATGTCTCCGAGGTGGTAGAGGAGGAAGAAAATCTGAGAACAGGTGGACCTGAGCTGTTCGAGCTCATGTTGTTTGAGAGTCAACTGTGAGCATCTGAACTCAAGGGTACAGGACAAAGCAGCTGATTAGTAATCACAGTCTTTAAGTAAATCAGATGCCATGCTAAACATTAATGAAAGAAACCATGGGTTCACATCTAGGATACTTCTCTGAAGAACAACATTAATTCCTCAGGACTATACATAGAGATTTGACCCCCTAATCAATGAATATTTTTTGTTTAGAGAAAAAAAGTAAATATGAACAATTTCTCTTTAGCAGTCATAGACCTGGGTCACTCATGCCATCTAAGAACACTGTTCAGAAATTGAGATGTTACCCAGAGGGTTGTGAGGTTTCTTAGGTAAGGACCAGCCTTCACATCTTATAAGGACTTGGCCAGGATGGCAAAGAGACAGGCTGGGATAGAAGACATCAATCCCCTTTCTAGTCCCTTCTGAGTCTCAGCACTAGTTTGGTCTGTGCAGTTAAAAAACGCCTTGAGGCCGGGCACAGTGGTTCATGCCTATAGTCTCAGCACTTTGGGAGGCCGAGGCAAGTGGATTGTTTGGTCCCAGAGTTTCAAGACCATCCTGAAACCTCATCTCTACAAAAAAATTACAGTGAAACCTCATCTCTACCAAAAAAAAAAAAAATTCACCAGACATGGTAGCGCATGCCAGCTACTAGAGATGCTGAAGTGGAAGGATTGGATCATTGGAGCCCAGGAAGTTGAAGCGGCCACGAGCTGTGATCGTCGTGATCATGCCCCTGCACTCCAGCCTGGGTGACAGTGGGACCCTGACTCAAAAAAAGAAAAAAAGAAACACCTTGAGATATCAAGAATAAGAGGCAATAACTCATAGTCTTCCTTCTTCCTTGATTTGTCCTTACGGTAAGGCAGCATTTCCTGTGTGGAAGTCTCACCCTGAGATGGCCAATCAGGGTGGCACAGGTGGGGTCACACTTGGCAACGTCCCCTTTGCTCCTGACATTTTACAGTGTGAGCCGGGCTCGGTGGCTCAGCCTGTAATCCCGTGCCTTTGGGAGGCTGAGGTGAGTGGATTGCCTGAGCCCGTGGGTTCGAGACCCACTTGGGCAACTTGATGAGACCTCATCTCTACAATAAATCAAAATGAGCCAAGCATGGTAGCATGCGCCTGTAATTCCGGCTACTTGGAAGGCTGAGGCGGAAGGATCGCCGGAGGTCGAGGCTGCGGTAGCCGGGAGCGGCCACTGCACTCCAGCCTGGGCGACAGAGTGAGACTCCAACTCAAAAACAAACAAACAAAAAACATTTTACAGTGTGATAAAATGTGAAAGGAGAAAACGAGACAGTCTCAACCAACCTCACAAACAAGATACACATTTCCAGGGACCTCAAAGTGGAGACATTCTGTGTGGACGGGAGGCCGAGTGCTGCCCATAGGGGCATCTTCAGGGCCTTCCCTCACCCTCGTATTCACCACCAGGCCAGTGTTGCAGTCTGTTGTGGACAATCACACTTCCTTCATCAGGATGCAGCTTCCTTCCCTTTTCCAATTTTCCTGCTGTCTTCAGTCAATCTCAGAGGGGAGCTGTGAGCAGAGACACTCTGACTCTGCTATCTTTAGACATTTGCTGCCTGTCTTTTTACCAAGGAGTATGATCTGTAGGTGTGAAAACAGAACTGCACAAAATGGTTTCCTATGGCCTTCTGGTGGCGCTGTGAGAGATGAGAGGTTGAAACAAACCCTGGTCTTCTGACTTCAACACACCCAGACCTCGGAGAGCTCTTGATGGTTGATCTGGCCTCCCCGATGATGTGCTGAGCTGCTGAGAGGCAAAATGTGGCCTGACAGTCAGCTTCTAGCACGCTTGTGTCCTCAAGCACCACTGGAAGCAAGTTTTGAATAAAAGTTTTGATGATGATGACTTGTCCTGGAATGCAGGAGAGTCCCAGTTTCAAATATTCTGTCTCTCTGCTCAATAAGACATTTAAATATTGGAGACGTAATCATGAATTTTCAGCATGAGTGTTACTTCCCAGAAGCTGGACAAAGATGGTTTTCATGGGCTGCATGTTCCCATTTTCTGTTTAGAAAGCCTAAACTGCGCACATGGTGTTTTGGTTTTTGAGTCGGAGTCTCACTCTGTCGTCCAGGCTGGAGGGCAATGGCACAATCACGGCTACCGCAGCCTCAACCTGCAGGGGCCAGGCGATCCTTCTGCCTCAGCCTCCCAAGTAGCTTGAACTACAGACCCATGCCACCACGTCCACCTAATTTTTTGATTTATTGTAGAGATGAGGTTTTGCCCTGTTGCCCAGACTGGTCTTCAACTCCCAGGCTCAGTCAATCCCCTCGCCCTGGCCTTCCAAAGTGCTGGGATTACAGTGTGAGACACCATGCCCAGCCATGAGCACATAAATGGTTGCAGGTGCCCATGAAGTAAACATCTCAAACCCCCCAACAAAAAAGTTCTACAAGACATTCTCATATCCACATATGGGGCTTTGGTTTGAATGAAATTTTTCGAGAGGTATCAAGTGCTTGGAATTAGTCCTTGTGACTTGCTACTGGGACTAAATGCTTCTTAGAGGTGGTTTTCTCTGTCAGTGTTTTCACTTCCTCTCATCAAATCAATCCTTAAGAGCTATTATTAGATTCTTTTCTCTTGCTGTGTTTGAGGACACCTTGAAATGATGGATTATATAAATCACTTCACAGGAAACCTAGCAATGAAGAGCTTTACGATGGTGTTGAATCATATCTAGGGATGGAGAAGCCAGATTTCAAGATAATTAGCCCAACTAATTTTTTTCTTTGAAAGTCTTTTATTCCAAAATAGCATTTGATTGATGCTTGAGACGTAGGGCAGTCTTTTATTATTCAGCCATAGGACAGTACTAAGCATGTTTCAGTCTCAGTATGGGTTGACGATTCGTTGTAACATATTTGATGATACCAGTTAATTAATTCCACCTGAAATCCAATGACTTGAACATGGGGAGAGAGGTGTATAAGACATATGGCCTCAATATGCTCTTATGCTGCCTCTTGGCACTTAAACACCCACCATTTTGCTGTTGCTGGGAACTGCCTTTGCTAAATTGTAGGCTGAAGGGTTGAGGATTTAAGGATTCCCATCATGGTGAAATTATGTCCTGAGATCAGACCTGGGGAGTCACAATGTGATCCTCAAATGGCCTGGAGACTCGGGAATTCTAAATTGTCCCCTGTCCCCATCCTGGCTCACATCCACCTTCCCCGTGCTTCTGCAGCTACAAGATGGACCTCTGAAACTTACCACTTCAGCACCACCTAGCAGGGCGACGCAGGATGTTAGCGAGAGGGCTTCGACATTTTTGTGAGAGTTGAGGCATCGTCTGGGTCAGCGGGGACAGTGATGAGCACTTTCAGGATTTACGCCAGAGCTTCCTTACTCTTGGCACAAGGAGCATCCCTTTTTTCTGTTTCTTTTCACTAGAATAAAGAAGATATCTGCTTTATAGTCTTGTATAAAAAAGAAGGCTCTGGTCTGGGATTCAGTGTGGCAGGAGGGACAGATGTGGAGCCAAAGTCAATCACGGTAAGTGACAAGGTCATGAGACTCTCAAGAAAGTCCCTCCTTACACAGCCTCAGAATTTGATTAGGTCACACCTTCCAATCAACTGGTTCAAAGATTGCTGAGGTCTGTTTTCTGCTACCAACATAAAAATGAAAAAGTGGGGAAAGTAGTACGCATGTCATGTTTCCATTGACAAAGACAAGCATTTCCAACCCCCAAACATAAGTGTATTATAGTATATATAATAAAATATATAATAAAATATATATTAAATATTATTTGTTATATATTTAAAATATTGCACTTTAAGTCGGCAATACTTAAAAAACACAAACCTCGCCGGGCTCGGTGGCTCAGCCTGTAATCCCATGCTTTGGGAGGCCGAGGTGAGTGGATTGCCTGAGCCTGTGGGTTCGAGAGCCGCCTGGGCAACTTGGTGAGCCCTCATCTCTACGATAAATCAAAAAATTAGCCAGGCGTGGTAGCGTGCGCCTGTAGTTCCAGCTACGTGGAAGGCTGAGGCGGAAGGATCGCCGGAGCCCAGCAGGTCGAGGCTGCGGTGGCCGGGAGCGGCCACTGCACTCCAGTCTGGGCAACAGAGTGAGACTCCAACTCAAAAAAAAAACAAAAAAAAAAACCCCACAAATCTCTACATCCTTATCATTTGCCTTAATATTTTATGTGTTAAGCACTTGAAAAACATTAGAATCAACTGACCAAACTTGACATTTGCTTATAAGAGCATTTCTTTCTTAAGAACAGTAACTTAAAATTTTGTATCACTCAAAGGCCCTTGGTATCACTGAGGAAGTCATCCTCACTGCACAAGCCCAGGTCTCATTCATTTTATATTCCCACTGTCCCCTTGATGCCAGGCGCAGGTTAGACACTAAAAGAAGCTGAGAAAAGATGTGCGCAGACACTGGCATTGACATTTGCGATCCCATCCCCCACACTGAATATGTTTTTGATAAACTAAGTGTTCATATGATTTAGAAAACTTGTCATTAGAAAACTCCAGGTCAGGCATGGTGGCTTATGCCAGTAATCCCAGCACTTTGGGGAGGCTGAGGCAGGAGGACTGCTTGAGCCCAGGAGTTTGAGACCAGCCTGGACAACATAGCGAGTCCTCATCCCTACCAAAAAATCCAAACATTAGCCAGGCACGGTAGCATGTGCCTGTAGTCCCAATTACTCCAAAGGCTGAGGAGGGAGGATTGAGTAAGACCCTGATTCAAAGAAAAAAATAAAAGAAAGAATCTTCCTTTACCATAGATTTGCAGTGACTGTCTCACTTTTTTTTTGTTTTCCCTGGAAGTCATAAGTGGATCTGGCTTTTGTTCCCTTTTCCTTTCCTTGTCCCACCCAGGTCCACAGGGTGTTTTCTCAGGGGGCAGCTTCTCAGGAAGGGACTATGAACCGAGGGGATTTCCTTCTGTCGGTCAACGGCGCCTCCCTGGCTGGCTTAGCCCACGGGGATGTCCTGAAGATCCTGCACCAGGCACAGCTGCACAAAGATGCCCTCGTGGTCATCAAGAAAGGGATGGATCAGCCCAGGCCTGCTGCCAGGCAGGAGCTTCCCACCGTCAATGGAAAGGGTGTACTGTCCAGAAAGGCCGTCCCCCTGGAGCCTGGAATTGGTAAGGTATCAGTTCAGCAACTAGAAGCAGGGCGTGAGCCACTGGCAGAAAGAGTACGTTCTGAATGAATATAAAGGAAGATAACAGCTAACTTCTGGGTCTCAAAATGTAATGCAGAGAAGCCTGGTGTATTTTGGATGCTTCCTGCAAAAGCAGCGTTACAAGTAAATAACAAATATCTCCCAGGAGTTCAAGCCACACTTTTTTGTTGTTGGTAGTGTTTTGGTTTTTTTTTTTTTTTTTTTTTTTGGAGTCAAGAGTCTCACTGTCACCCAGGCTGGAGTGCAATGGCATGCTCACAGCCACCACAGCCTCGACCTGCTGGAATCAGGCGATCCTTCTGCTTCAGCCTTCCAAGTAGCTGGAACCACAGGCATGCTCCACATCTGGCTAATTTTTTTTTTAATTTATTGTAGAGACATGGTCTTACCAAGTTGCCCAGGCTGGTCTCAAACCCACGGGCTCAGGCCATCCTCTCACCTCTGCCTCTGCCTCCCAAAGGGCTGGGATTACAGGTGTGAGCTACCATTTGGTTTTGGTTTTGGTTTTAATTTTGATTTTGTTTTTTGGGGGGTTTTTTTTGTTTTTTTTGTGTGTTTTTTTTTTTTTGAGTCGTGGTCTCACTCTGTCGCTCAGACCAGAGTGGAGTGGCACGATCACGGTTCACCAGAGCCTTGACCTCCTGGGCTCAGGCAATTCTTTGCCTCAGACTTCTGAGTAGCTAAGACTACAGGCATGTGATATTTTGTAGAGACATGGTCTCGCTATGTTGCCTAGGTTGGTCTTTGCAAGTCATACTTTTGAGGATGTAAAATGACTGCATGAAAGCATCTCTGAGTTTCCTAAGGAGGAATCCCTATCCTATTCACAGCCTTTTGTTAGGCCCGCTAAGTAAAACAGGAAACTTGTGATGGGGATATTGGTGTTGAAGGAGAAATTCCAGAACCAAGATTTATCCTTGGGAAACAGCAAAGCTAGTATTCTTTCCTGATTTAGAACAGAAGGAAATGAGGGAGCAAAGGTGTGTCATGTTTGAATAGAGACTGCAGTCTTTGCCACCCGAGAAGAGATTGCTAGCAGAGATTCAGATATTTCCTACATGCGCTCCGTACTTAGAGTCTCAGAACTAAAGGCAGGGTCTGCCTCTGTGGTACAGGTTGTTTACTGCCCTCAGTTAAGCACTGCAGACTTCTGGAGTGTTCTCCAACTCAGCATTCAGGGGTGGTGTCTCTCTCGTCAAGTGGGCAACACAGTCTACAGGAGTTCAGATCAGGGCACTGCCTTCTGGGAGGGGCCTTTTGTTTCTTCTCAGCTTCTCTCCCTGATAAGGTCAAGGGGAGCTGGATTCCTTTGCACATGGCCTGAGCTATTTGTAAAGTCGTTGCTGAAAATGGCTCTGAACAGACAAGAAACATCTCTTGTCCAGATGCCCTTCGCAGTGCTGCCCCCAGTCTTTTCCTCTGTCTCCTCGCCTTCCCTCTTCTGGAGCCCTGACGCCCTTCCCAGTATCAGAATGCATCCCAGTCATCAGACCTTGCCAGGCTCGCCTTTGCCCCAGCACCATCTGTCTCCACTTGCCTGGCGGACTTTTAGTGGGATCCTAGAACCTTAAAAACTGTCAAAGGAACCCACTTGGCACTTAATCCTAACAGCTTCCAAAATTTTTCAGCCTTGCGAACTCAGGCGTGGAAGGTTTTCCTGCTATTTGTAATAATTAAGTATTGCTGTGGCACCTTCAGGGTGTGAACCAGGTCCTACAAAATTACCAAGTTGTAAGTACTGTAAGGGCGTGAACTCACTCCTATTCCAGATTCCTGTTCTTTGGCCTCCCTGCCCCAGGTCTATCTGGTTTCAGGCAGTTATTCCTTATCATGCACTGAGAAGGTCCGACCTGGGGCCTGCTATGTTCAACTGCACGAGAGGCACCTGGAAAGTGTTTTTAAAAGATGCCCAGGAAGTACCCCAGCTCAATTAAATCACAAACGTCAAGGGGGTGGGGACCAGGCAGCATTACCTTTTTTTTTTTTTTTTTGAGTCAGAGTATCACTCTGACACCTAGGCTGGAGTGCGGTGGCACCATCACAGCTCACTGCAGCCTCAACCCCTGGGCTTGGGAGATCATCCTGCCTCAGCCTCCTGAGTAGTTGGGACTACAGGCACACACTACCACGCTTGGATGATTTTTTAAATTTTTTTGTGGAGACAAGGTCTCCCTGTGTTGCCTAGGCTGGTCTCAAACTCCTGGGCCCAAGCAGTCCTGCCTCGACCTCCCAAAAAGCTGGGATTACATGAAAGAACCACCATGCCCAGCCAAACACTGGCTTTTCTGTGTTCCCAGGTGATTCTAGTATGCAGCCAGGGGCAGAGAACCATGTCACAGGCCTGTTTTCCTGTTTAATAGCAAGTCACTGGTTGAAAAACAGTGCTGCTCCCAGCGTTAGTCAATGTCCTTCAGGCACTGTGGAGTGGCCTTCTGTAAAGCACAATCATGGACTGGCCTTTGTGTGCCGAGGCAATGACGCGAGCTTGGCCTCAGCCCTAATGAATCCATGAGGCAGGCAGTGTAACCCGGTTGTGGTCTTTCCTCCGCCTCTTGATCCACCAAGTGTGCCTCTGCACTCAACGCTGACATCTTTGGCTGACACAGCACATCCGGAAGGGAAGTAAGGGGCAAGTTGACGATCCCCATTCAGACTCCAGGCCCGCCCCTCCGAACCAGCACACAGAGCGGATACAAGTTTGTGGCCGTGGAGCGGGCATCACCATGAAAACGTGCTGGTGCCCATGGAGGCAGCCAGTGTGTGTGCAAAGACAGCCGTGCCCGGAGGCAGGGCTTTCCCTCACAAAAGCATGAGTGGCAGGAGGGGGAAGGAAGGAAGCTCCATGGTCTCCCCGGGGGCCTTGGAGTCCATTGTAACAGACCCCACAAGGCTGGGCATTTTGGCACTGCCAGCTTTCAGTACCAGGGGGTGGTGCTCTGCTGCCATGGGGAGGAAACTGAATTTGATTTCTCAAGCGTGACTCAGTCCTTCCTGAGACGTGCGCTGCCCGTGTGTGGGGCTTAACAAGAGCAGTTTGTGTTCCGGGGATTTCTTGCTTGGGCATAAAAGCATTCACCAAAGCTCGCAGAAAAGCTCGCAGAAAACACCCAGAAGAACAAAGAATGTGAGCACAGCAGGAGGGCGGCTCCCAGGCAGAGGGCCCACCCTTCATGCTAGGCTCAAATGTTAGCCGCACCTCAAGACTCAATGTCTGTGATCCCAGCACTTTGGGAGGTAGTAGGCAGAGGCCAGGCAACTGCCTGAGCCCATGGGTTCAAGACCAGCCTAGGCAATATAGTAAGACCTCATCTCTACAAAAAATTTAAAAGTTAGCCAAGCGTCGTGGCACGTACCTGTAGTGCCAGCTCAGGACTCGGGAGGCTGAGGCAGAAGGATCATCTGAGCCTAGGAGGTCAAGGCTGCAGTGAGCTATCATTATGCCACTGCATTCCTGCCCAGGAGACAGAGTGAGACCCCAACTTAAAAAAAAAAAAAAAAAAGCACCTCAAGGTAGATGGGACTCGAGGTGCTCAGAGTACACAGTACCCGAGGTAAAGCATCTAGGGGGACTTGGACAGGTGGCACAATGAACAACCCTGTCATTTTTATGTTGATGAACAATGCTGCTGCAGAGAGAGGCGTGGCCATCCATGACGCCTTGTGTGTCGAAGTGCTGAAGACCTCGGCTGGGCTGGGATTGAGTCTGGACGGAGGAAAGTCATCTGTGTCTGGAGATGGGCCCCTGGTCATTAAAAGAGTGTACAAAGGTAACGTCCCAGAAAACTCAGCCTTCCATGACCTGTCATCTTTCCCTGTATGTCTCAGTCAAAAGTCATCCTGTCCATTTGGAAATCCAATTTGTTTTTAAAAATCTAAAATGTTCTTAGTACTTTGTGACACAAAGGCTTTCCTGTGTCGGGCCCATGGTGTTTTACACATGATCTACTCGTTGTCCACATGACAGCCTTACTGAGCAAGCAGAAGACAGGCATAAACCAGGAGTCAGGCCTCTGCTGTGCATGATGCCTGGACTTGCAGGTACCAGGGCAGAGAGGACAGGGCGGAGAGGAAACCTCAGATTCGTTAACTGGTCAAGTTGATGGGCAGTAGAACAAACAGCTCAGGCAAGAGACAGAGCTCAGACCAAGGGTCCAGGGTGCAGAAGAACAGCCATTGCCAATGAACCCAAGAAACAGGTGAACCCATGAAGAATAAAGACAGGAATTTTATCCAGAAAACAAGACCAAGAAGTATTAAAAAACAAAATGCAAGCTGGGCATGGTGGCACACACCTGTAGTCCCAGCTAGTCAGGAGGCAGGCAGGAGGACTGCATAAGGCTGGGAGTTTGAGTCCAGCCTGAGCAACACAGCAAGACTCTCTCTCTCTTTTAAAATAATTACTTGTTTATTTAAAGATGTGGGGTACAATTCAGGATTAAGTCAGCGTCTCTTAAAAATAAAAATTAAAAAAACAAAATGCAGACACACATTCATTAATGAAAATGGAGCCAAGTATATTTTTAAATTTTTGAATAAAATTTAAGATAGACTAAATTCATATACAGAGAAAAACAGAGTTAGAACAAAAGAAACTATAGAAAATGCAGCATAGGGAAATAGATAAAAATTACAAAAGTGTGATATGAGAAAAGGAATTCCAGAAGAAGAAAAAAAATAGAATGAGAGGAAGGAAATATTTAGAGAAATCATGATAAAAATTTTCCAGAACTGAAAATTGACTGGAGTATACAGACTAAAAAAAACTCATGAACGGCAAAACAGGCTGAATTTTATAAAAATTCAAATCTTGACATATCACAGGAAAGTTTCAGAATATAAATAATATAAATAAGAAAATCTCAAAAGCTAACAAAGTTCAGATTGTTCCCAAGGGCAATCAGCTTGGCAGCATGAATGCCTGAAGTCAACAGAACAACACCTTCAGAGAACTGACAGAAAATTTCGGTAGCTTAAAACGTTGTACTCAGCTAAAATATCATTCAAGAGTGATAGCTAAATTGGTTGTATATGAAGACACACTCATAGGCTGGGAGTGGTAGCTTATGCCAGTAATCCCAGTACTTTGGGAGGCTGAGGTGGGAGGATTGCTTGAGCCAGGAGTTCAAGACCAGCCTAGGCAACACAGTGAGACCTTGTCTCTCCAAAAAAATTTTAAAAATAAATAAAAATTAGCCAGTGTGGTGGTGTACACCTGTAGTCCCAGCTACTCAGGAGCTCAAGGTTGCAGTGAGCAGTAATTGCGCCACTGCATTTCAGCCTGGCTGACAGAGCGAGACCTCAACTCAAAAAAAAAAAAGCCTCATGAAGGGAGCTGAAGAGGCCACCTCCATGAAATCTTTAGATACTTAAAAATTTCACGGGTACAGGTTTTCTGTTCATTTTGTTTGCCTGTGTTCTAGTTCAAGCAGCAGAAAGCAACCTAGCAATACTGATTTTTTTCTTTTTCTTTTTTTTTTTTTTAATTTGAGTCAGGGTTTCTGTCATCCAGGCTGGAGGGCAGTGGCACAATCATGGCTTGCTGCAACCTCAACCTCTTGGGCTCAGGCAATCCTTCTGCCTCAGCCTTCCAAGTAGCTGAGACTACAGGTGCACACCACTATGCCTGGTTACTTTTATTTTTTTGTAGAAATGAGGCATGCTATGTTGCCCAGGCTGGCCTCAAACTCCTGGGCTCAAGCAGTTCTCTAGCTTTGGCCACCTGAAGTGCTGGGTGTCCCCTCTCAGGGGACATAAAGAGATTGCTGGTGATTATACAGGACAAACTTATGCCAGGCAGATTTTGTTTCATATAACTTGCCTGGGGCCTTTAGTTAATATTCTAGAATAGGACATAGGGTACAACTGTTAACACAAGTTTAACTGAATATGTTTAACAGCAGTGCTTTTATCCTTCCAAAAATTTGAATCTTGAGAAAGCAGTGGCTAGGACTAGATCATTCTCTGTTCCGCTGCGGAGCTGGTATTGGTGAGGTCTCTCTTCTAATGATAGTATCTGCCTCTCTCATTAACAACAAAAAATGTTCTTGTCCTTGAGTGGGCTGGATTTCCTGAATTTCCTCCAGGCTATATTTTATTAATTTGTGTAATCAACTATAATTACACATGTATAAATGTCAAATAACATTGTATTTCAACAAAAAAATTTAGGGTGAAATAAATATATCTGCTCAGTCTTTTGAAATCTAATGAAGATTTCTAAGATGATTTTCATTTTCATACTTAGGAACTGTTCTTCAATGTCCTTTTGTCCATAAAATGTCTCCATAGCCAGTGTGTATGCCTTCTTCAATGTGATTGTCTTCGATATGTATGTGCAAGAAAGTAAACAGAGCTTTTTCAAAGCTCTTGTATTTGCTATAACCTACACAAAGCTATAATGTAAAAATATGTTCAGCTTTGTGTGCAATCTTCACAGCATGAGAAGCATGTAATCACTGGTTCTCTTTATCAGTCTACAGCCATACAACCCTTCATGCCTGATCTCGGAAGCAGGGTTGGGTCTCCTTAGTACCTGGATGGGAGAACTTGCCTCTATCAGCCAATATCTGTTAATGATTAGAAGTTGAGCCTGTTTTCCTAGGTTTATTAGCTGTTTAAATTTATCTGTTGATTTCTTCTGTCCAACTTTGTTGTGTACTCTCCTTGTTGATTTGTATTTCTTCAGCCTGGACATTAACCCTTTGTTGATTAACTATGCTGAAAGTGTCTTCCCCTTGGTGACTGATTGTTTTTATCTTGCTGGAGTTGAGGGAGTTAGAGTTGAATTTGTTATGGGGTCCCATTTATTTTTACTTTTATGGATATATGCTTTTACAGGAAATATCTTCCCATCCTAAGAATATGGGCATATATATCACGTAGAAATTGTTCTCACTTAAGCCTTTGGTTTCCTTGAGAGTTTTTTGACTCCATGAAAGTGCCAACCATTGTTCTGTATTTATTCTCCCAGGGGGCGCTGCTGAACAGGCTGGAGTAATAGAAGCTGGAGATGAAATTCTTGCTATTAACGGGAAACCCCTGGTTGGGCTCCTGCATTTTGACGCCTGGAATGTTATGAAGTCCGTCCCAGAAGGACCTGTGCAGTTAGTAATTAGAAAGCACAGGAATTCTTCATGACTTCTAACAAGAATCTCCTCCGTCAGTTCCCTTCTTTCTTACATCAGCAAATAAGAATGACTTCTTTGAACCATGGGTTCTTGAAACAACCAACATTGGCAGAGACAAGGACTATAAAAATCTCCCATTTGTACTTGCACATGAAGCCTGACTCACTGCCTTGTGCAGCAGCAATGAAGTTGAACCCTGGAAGCCTTCCACCTGGGGCACCCAGGCAGAGAGGCTCCTCTTGTTCCAGTGTCTGTCCCCAGCCTTCAGGTTTGCTCATGGAGATACAACATATAACACGCCCTTCTTCATCTGAAGCACTCGCTGACCTTTGCATCCTTCTTGCCAGCTCTTCCAACATACCCAATCTTGGTGATTAGGGAACTAACAGAGTCTGAGGGGGACACAGATGTCACAACTAAACAGACTATAGTTTTATATAATTTTGTAAGTCAGTGACACAATGCTTTTAGGCACACTCAATGGCAGGAGGACCTGTAGGTCTATGTACGTTACCCTGAAAGAGAATGACACTTTAAAAAAAAGAAGAAAACGAATTAGGACCTAATTGTTAGGCTGAGCTCAGGAATTATCCGAAAATGGAAAAAGAGAAATGCAGAAAGTAATATTTTTTAGTGAGTGTAATGTATAATGTATGGATGCAGAGTTCAACTCGATAGGATTTTGATCACCAGGAAACGTTGATCATTTTCTGTCTCTAAAAGTGTAAGTCATAAGGCTGTTCTACAAAATAGTTCTGATAAACTGTACTCGATAGCCATGAGCTTTGCTGCTTAGAAGCAGAAAGTTCCAGATCTGAAAGCACCTTACATCTAATTTCTGAATCTGTCTTGAGTAAGTGCTTGAACTCAAGGCTGGTCAACAAAAGAGCAGGCAAAAATACCACAGTCACTGGGTTTCTATATTTTATGCACTCCAACTACTAATCTAAACTAAATTTTTAGAAACCAAGTATCTTTTTAAGTGGCCTTGGACTTATAAATGTAGGCTTTATATTTACAATCCAGATAGAGGAGCTGAAACTCATCCTTTGGTTGGCCTTTCTCCTCTTACCCGACATGCTTAAGAAACATCACGTTCGAAGTGCTGGGTCTCTTCTTGACCTGGCCTAACGGCATAACTGCAGTGGCTGAAGTTTTTGCCATTTCTGTTTTCCTGCTTTGCAGTTTCTTCCATTTGCCAAAAGCGTTTTCCTGCAAAAGTGTGTTCCTGCTGTGACTTGTGCTGCTTGTGACACCCACCCTGGCTGCTGCTCCTCTGTAACACGAGCTCCTTCCCGGTAGCCGTTCTCATTCCCGTTCCACATGCCGTGCATCCCCACGTAGCTGGCTGTTTTCCCCTCGTACTGGACCTTATCTCCTTAGTAATTTCCAAACCTTCATCAGCTTTGTCTACCGACATGTCACGAGGAGGAGAAAGAAAATGAAGCAGGGTGAGTCACTGCCGAGGTGACGAAGAACTATGCGGTTACAACCTAGATCTTCGGTGGTGCCAACCAGCCCGTTGAGTCCTGGGAGCACGAGTGTAGAATGCATCTGTCATACCTGCACACATGACGACACAGAGATTTTATGTTGGAGATCTTTCTTTACATAACCTACAGCTTGGGTCTGTGGCTAATGCCCCCAGATCTTGGAGGGGCTTGGGCCATCACATTTATGCATCATTTTTCTGAGTGACCGATCCCGCTAAACATCTCTGGAGGCGGCCCACAGAGGTCCCTCAGATGGGAGTGAAATATCTGGCTTGTCTGAGCCCAGAGTTCTCATTTACTCAACAGGCAATACAAACGAGAATGCAGGACAGGAGTTAGAAAGATCTGATTGATTTAACTTCTACTTTTTCACTACAATTACAGGTAAGATACTATAGGAAGTCAGTGCAAGGTGCATGCTAGATTGTTTTTTTTTTAAGTCCCTAGGGTCAGATTTGTCGTTTCTGCTTTCTTGCCTAAATGACAAGAGAATATTTCAAGTCAACACTGAAAACTATTTTTTGCTTCCACTCTGACAGGTATGCCTACTAATGAGAAATGCAGGAGTTTCTAGAGCAATGTGGAGCAATGGAATGGACTCCTTCTAGGAGTCCTTAGACCTCATATCTGGAGTACAGGGGTGGACCTCTGGCTTACTACACCATGTTAAAGCCATCAGCCATTTCTGCTAGATCTTGCCAGAAGGTTTCCCTGGCCAGCAGTTGGAATTTAAGGGAAGAAGCAAAAACTAAACCGTCTTTGACCCTAAGATAGAAAGCTATTTATTTGTCTTCAGTGTTCAAGGCATGACTAGTATTTCTAATTAGTCTAATAAAGTCCCACACTTCCTGAAGTGAACACTAATGGTATTGTTCGACTCAAACTGTCATTGTTTTGTTTTTAAACTGGTCAGTCATTCACAATAAGCTATGAGGGTAAATATGTGTTCTAACAAGTAAATCGTAGTTGCAAGAATAGACCGTGAAGATTGAAGTAGGTTGGGTATCATTTCCATCCTCTCACACACATCTCATTGAATTTGATGGTTGACTTAATTGGCACCACACCTGTGGTATGATATTAGACATTATCCTTTATTTATGTAAAGTAAATGCCTTATATATTAAAGAGTAAGTGCAATAATATTAAACAGCCTGTACATTTTTAAACTGTTGTCGCCAAGTTATGTAAATCCACATCTCTGTAAACAATCTTTTTTAAGTAATTTTAAAAAAATAAACACTCTGTTTACTACTATTTTTTCCCCACTGTTTTGCCTTTTTATCATTACCCCATTATGACATAAATGGTGAAAGGTACAAAGGCCTCAAGCTAGCTGCCCTTTTCCGGGCCATGCTCAGAATCTTGACACAATCCAAAACTGTTCCACCTCTAAAACCTTTTAATTGAACATCCTCCTCTTTTACCACAACCTCCCAACCTTCTGCTCACTTCCTGTCTTCATTTCAACAAGCCTTCTAATCCCTTGACAACTGTCCATTTTCTCCCTATCAAAACTCCACCCTTTCCTTCCCTTCTCTATTAAGACTAGAATCCCAAAGCAGCACAGCAATTTCTGTCCAGCCACAGGCTTAGATCCCTTCCACAATGTCCTGTCTTATGAGCAATTGGATCCTTCCAACTCACCAGTATTTCAGTTTCCATACCCCTATTCCTAGAGAAAAATCCCACACCACATGGAATGCTGCTGCTGTAAGTCATTGTTTCCCAGCTCAACTGGATCATCGATGCCACTGAGCAATTACTTCCCTGTCGGTTGTTTCTCTGATCTTTCACAATCACTACCTTCTTCATTTTTCTCTAAAACCCTACCCACTCACCTTCCCCTCATACTTGGACGATATGGGATCCAACGTCACAGAGTAAAATAAAAAGCATCTACTTCATTTAGGCACTCTGGTTTTTAAGACACAGACACCAACCCAGAGTGGCCCAAGAAAGAAGGAAAGATGGCATCTCACAGGAATCCAAGAACGGGACCCAGCGTGTGACTTGGCCTCAGACCGGGGGAACGCTGGGATTCATGGGTCTTCACCAAGCACCCACCACTGGTAGGTCTGATCCTGCTGGCCCACTTCTCTCCAACAGTTGGCATCCTTTGCCCCTACTCCTTACCTGTTCTTTCCTAGAAACCTCCTAGGAAGGTCATTGTCATTTTGGTCCCATTCTATAACACAGAATTTCTCTGGACACACAAGTCGCCTGCCTGATTTTTCTGATACATCCCAGAAGTCAGATTTGGATTGGTTCAGCTCAGTCCAGCCCAGCCCTAACGGGTAGAGCTTTATCCGAGGGGACAGAGTGCTTGTCTGCTTAACTCTCCTCCCTGAAACCCAACGAAATGAACAAATACAAAGAGGGAAACTCTAGTTGCAATAGGGAAATAGTCACAAACCCATTCTACGAATGTGAAAAACTTCATCCCATGTATAATCAAACCTAAGACCAAACTGAAGAACAATGAAACAGGATACAATCCTCTAAGGGAGAGAGAGCATAGGTGGCATAACACAAGGGTTCTGAGTAATGCCACTAGAGCCTTAGAGCTTGGAAAAGGAACAACAGGAGAGCCCGTTGGGAAGCAGGAAGCCCTGAATTGGAGTCATCGTCATGCCTCAGAATGGTGGGGAAGGTGACTGAAGAGGGGAATCATTGTCATTTTCCCAGGCACTTGGTGGTTGGTCTAACCAGGTCAGAGGAGTAACAGGCAAGGAATGATCTTATTGAAGGGGAGCCTCCACCAGACAGGATCCTGCAATTAACTGATTCAGTAAGATTTAATTAAGCCGGGCTTGGTTGCTCAGTCTGTAATCCCAGCACTTTGGGAGGCTGAGGTGAGTGGATTGCCTGAGCCCGTGGGTTCGAGACCTGCCTGGGCAACTTGGCGAGACCTCGTCTCTACAATAAATCAAAAAAATTAGCCAGTCGTGGTAGCGCGCACCTGTAGTTCCAGCTACTTGGAAGGCTGAGGTGGAAGGATCGCCAGAACCCAGCAGGTCGAGGTTGCGGTGGCTGGGAGCGGCCACTGCACTCCAGTCTGGGCGACAGAGTGAGATTCCAACCCCCCAAAAAAAAAAAGATTTAATTAAGAGGAGCTGCCCTCCCTCACCCCTACCCATGAAGGCCACAGCCACCATCACTCCACACACCTTCCTCCTTCCTGACCCCCTCAAACAGCTGATCTCAAAAAAGATTAAAATCAGCTGATACCCAACTTCCCTCTCTTGTCCTAAGGGATGAATCAAACAATGCTTCAACAGAGAGAGCTATAAAAGGATCCATGACTGACCAGTCCTGGGCAAAGAGTGGGCCTGGTAGAATTCTCCTACCCCCACTGTACACATTCAGCCAGGGACCTACTATGAACATAGAACTGGTAAAGAGAAGGAGAAAAGAGAGAAGGGAGGAGAAGGCAGAGAGAGAGACATGCTCTTCTAAGCATGAGGTTAAATTCAGAATCTATTAAGCAACAGACTTTGAACCACACTACATACAAGCTACTGGGGGTTATCCCAGGGGATTTGAGTGAGATGGTAGGAACTCTGGCAGCTTCATACTCTCCCTGTGTCTTCCCCCAACGCACCCACGAAAACATACTCATGCAAGTAATATAGAAATAACCATGTAAACATCCACAACAAAGTTAGATACCAGCATCCCCCACAGACCCCTAAACATGCAAGTGGCAGGGGATGAGCCACCCACCAAGACCAATTTGGTATCACTGTCTGTGCAAGCAAAGTAGCAGGAAGCCACAAGGCATGTGATGGCCCTATAACCCCATTCTAATCACCAGGAAAGCTCAGAGGATCAACTGGAGAATAGCTGTTGGACCCAGAAGAGTTTTCATCCTCGCTTAGTGTGCGAGTGTATGGTGTCTGTGAGAAGGAGGAAAGGGCCAATGCAGATTATGAACTCTCAAAACCCCACACTGAGGAGAAACTATAGGAAACAGGGCCCTAATTGTGCAGGACAAGAGTAACAGATATCAAAAGGAAGGTTCAGGCCAGGCGCGGTGGCTCATGCTTTGGCACTCTGGGAGGCCAGGGCGAGAGGACTGCCTGAACCCAGGGGTTCCAGACCACTCTGAGCAGCTTAGTGAGACCTCGTCTCTAAAATAAATTTAAAAATTAGCGATGGTGGCAGGTGCCTGTAGTTCCAGCTACTTGGAAGGCTGAGACAGAAGGATCGCCTGAGCCCAGCAGGTCGAGGCTGCAGTAGCTGTGATCGTGCACTCCTGTCTGGGTGACGAAGTGAGACTCTAATTCAAAAGAAACAAAGAGTAAGATTCAGATCAAAGCAGACGAGCGCAGAAAGTGAGTAAGCTGCCATAGTTCTTTACACACCACTAGACAGAAGAAAGGCCAGAGAATAAAGCTAAGCTACCCTGACTCACATGTCTCTGCTTAAAGAACAGAAACTTTTAATTTCATGCAAAAAATGAGTAACAGAAGATAATCTAGGCTAAATTCCACACAAAGCTACTGTAAGAAAAAAAGCATGAGGAGCAAATGGAATCCTTACAGACAACAAAAGGACACCAGAGAGGTGTGTCCACAGAACAGTGAGAATGAAAACAACACCTCAAAGGTAGGTATTAAAACTGAGGAAAGATTTTTAAATAATTTCAGAAAAGAAGAGTCAACTACAAAGATCATGCCCCGTGAATAAACACAATGTCGTCTTAAGAGAAAGAGATAATAGGAGGAAATGCTTAAAGATCAATATGAGAGAACTCTAGCAAAATTAACAAATATAGAAGACATATAAATAGGAGTCCCCAAAGAAGAAAACCTGAACAAACAGAAAAACCAAACATTTTAATTTCCCTGAAATTGAGAATAAAAAACAAGGTTTGACCCTACACGTGGAAAGCACAGGACGGTGGGGCCTGGGCGTCATCAGCAAGCTCCGCCTCCTCCCCAGGGGACATCCCAGCCTGGGCGGCAGTGCTTCCAGTCAGAGAAGTATCTCCAAGAGAGAAATCCCCCAGCAGTTACAAAGTAGAGAAGAGGTGAAGACAAGGATGACACTGGGTTTCCAAAACCCCCAACTTCCAATGTGGCCACCACCCTGCCCAGTTAAGACAAGGCCAAGAGCACCAAGGCTGAAACTACTAGCCCTTCGGCTCCT
Source organism: Cephalopachus bancanus (assembly GCA_027257055.1). Lineage (NCBI taxonomy): Eukaryota > Metazoa > Chordata > Mammalia > Primates > Tarsiidae > Cephalopachus > Cephalopachus bancanus. Next base: position 9,499,315 of record JAPVLO010000082.1, read on the forward strand.
GAAGAGATGAAGATTTTGTGGGTCAGATTCTGATGATGCTGACCAACCAAGGATAGGAAATGATGGCATTCTCCCTTCACTGGACTAGGTGTTCCTGTCTTTCTGCCTGACCTCCCTAGCCACAGGAAGGTATGGAGCCATCTCAGGATTGGGTCTCTCCCGAATCAAGTGGATGCTGACTATCAGGTTTTTGTCTATTTCCCTGGATACCTGGATGGTCAGTACGAGCTCTGGTGGGTGTTCCTGGTTTGAGGCTGTCTCCTGTTTCTCAGAAGATTTATCAATTATGCAAAAGTTCAGAAGATGCCAGAAACATTCCCGAATCTCCCCAGGACCAAAGTTCTCTTTATTTACTAAAGATGTTTTCTGGCAAAGGCCTTCCTGCGTTTATAAATTCCCTCTCCAGAAGCAAGAGGACACCTACAGGAAGGGAATCAAGATGCAGAACACAAAGGAATCACCTCCTGCTGTAAGACAATAAAGGACTAGCAGAGCGCAGTGGTTCATGCCTGTAATTCCAGCACTTTGGGAGGCCAAGGTGAGAAGATTGCCTGAGTCCAGGGGTTTGAGACCAGCCTGGGCAACATGGCAAGACCTTGTCTCTACAATAAATAAATTTAAAAAAACAATTAGCTGGGTGTGGTGGCACACACCTTTTGTTCCAGTTTGAAGCAGAAGGAACACCTGAGCACAGCAGGTTGAGGCTGAGGTGGCTGTGAGCGCACCACTGCACTCCAGCCTAGGTGACAGAGTGAGACTCCAACTCAAAACAAACAAAAAAAAGGACTGTCGAGAAGATCCTTTCTATTTGTTTCTAGGTGTAAAATGTTAATAGTTCGTGCAGAATTCTGTAATCACTGAATCATTAGTGGTTAATGTTTGAAAGGCTCTTGCAATCAAGTCTGTGAGGTATTACTAATGCCTTATCATATTGTTTGCAGTCATTTTTAAAATAGCATGAGCCATGTCCCTATAGTCAGTAGGGGCCAATCTTGGTTTATTCATCCTCCATCTCAAACCGAATTTGGAATTAACTATTTTAAAATATGTATCATGCTGACCATTTTAAAGGGGTTCTCTCAAAAGTTAAAATTTCTGTTATGACTGCATTTCCATACATAATCCAGATTCGTTGTTAAATTTAATCTAGAAACTTATTCATTTGTACTATATGAACAACTGGAAGCAAAACCACAGTACAAAATGCATTTAAGGTGTGGTAAAAAATATGTCCTCAATTGGAAAATAAGCATTAATTTTTACCACTCTGTATTGGAAATTTTGCAGTACCTTACTGTTCCGTGATGTGTACCTAAGGGATTCTCTAAAGGTGTTGTCACTGTCTAAAATAGAAAGGACTAGGACACAAATGCAGCCTAATTACTAAAATGAAATTCTTGACACACTCTTAGAATTTCTACCCTTTTTTTCCTTTTTAGTTGGCGTCTCACTCTGTCGCCCAGGATGGAGTGCAGTAGCACACTCACGGCCACCCTAGCGTCAACCTGCTTGACTCCAGCGATCCTTCCACCTCAGCCTTTCAAGTAGCCAGAATTACAGGTGCACGATACCACGCCCGGCTAATTTTTTAAATTTATTTTAGAGACATGGTCTCACCAAGTTGCCTGGGCTGGTCTTGAACCCGCAGTCTCAGGCAATCCACTCACCTCAGCCTCCCAAAGTGCTGGGATTACAGGCTGAGCCACTGAGGCCAGCCTTTTTTTCTTTTTCTTTTGTCTCCTGATGATTAGGGAAGAGGATTCGGTACTTAGGAGCAAAGGAAGAAGTAGCTTGGAACTTTTGAGATGATCCCTAACCTACTGTACTTGCTTTTACAATGTGTTAGCAGAAACCAATGGGTTATAAATGTAGACTGATGTGCTTTTTTCTGCCCAAGTGGTAGTTCACCTTGGTCTGCTTTGTTAAAACTATAAATACAACAGAACATTAATAAATGTCTCCTGTGTAGCACCTTCTACTGAAGAAAAAAAAGGAAGGGAGAGAGGGAGGAAGGGAGGGAAAAACAGGCCAGGCAGGGTACCTCACACCTGTAATCCCAGTCTGGGCAACATAGCAATATCTTGTCTCTACAAAAAAATTAAAAATTAGCCAGGCATGGTAGCAAGTGACTGCAGTCCCAGCTACTCAGGAGGCTGAGGCAGAAGGATCGCCTGAGCTGTGTTCCCGCCACCACACTCCAGCCTGGGAGACAGAGTGAGACTCTGACTCAGAAAGTACACATTTGTACTTGGAAATACTGATCCAGAACAACCAAGACCAATACATACTCCAGTAACGATGGAAAAATATTTGGGGGAAAATATCCCATGGGCATCTAGGCAAAAACAACAAAGCATTTATGGGACAAAGTAAGTCACATTGTCATAATATTGTTTACAGCAATGCTTTATGTCAAAAAGAACACACTTAGGTCACTCAAAGAAAATGTGACCCAAGAATTTTGTCCAAACTTACTTTCAAGTAAAAGGCCACAGATAAACTGCCACGAGCACAGAAAAACTCAGGGAATATTCTTCTCACTGAAGAATCTACTAACAAATATGACCACCAAAACGATTGGACAATGACACCCAAAGTGGTGGTGAACATGAACCATATCTTTATTCGAAGAGTAAAAAAATTAATCAGTCATCTTTGAAGGGCACCAGGTAACCAGGTCTGTTTTGACAACTGGTAAATAAACTGAATTTTCCCTTCCTTTCCTCTATGAACTACACTAAAAGGTCATGTGAATAAGGTGAAGTTTCTCTGTATAAAAATATTCTAGCTAACAAAGACAAAGTAAGAACTAAAAGATTACTGGGCAACCTCTTCGGGTCCCCTCCCACTGTGGAAGCTTTTCTATTCTCTCAATAAATCCTGCTTTAAAAAAAAAAAAAAGCCAGGCTCGGTGGCTCAGCCTATAATCCCGCGCCTTTGGGAGGCTGAGGTGAGTGGATTGCCTGAGCCCGCGGGTTCGAGACCCGCCTGGGCAGCGAGACCTCATCTCTACAGTAAATCAAAAACTCAGCCGGGCGTGGTAGCGCATGCCTGTAATTCCGGCTACTTGGAAGGCTGAGGCGGAAGGATCGCCGGAGCCCAGCAGGTCGAGGCTGCGGTGGCCGGGAGCGGCCACAGCACTCCAATCTGGGCGACAGAGTGAGACTCCAACTCAAAAAACATTAAAAAAAGATCGCCACCCGCAACCCCAACGCACAACTGAACAGCAAGGTTGCTAATGTCACAGCAGGAGAGAGGACAAGGCAAGAGAAGCCTCCTGATAAAGTGTACACTACCACCTATGAGCAGCACTGCCTACGCTAACAAACTAGAAGCCGCTAAGTCTCTGGAGCCAATTACCACCTCTTGGAAAATACAGAAGTCAGAGAAATACGGTAAATTCCCCCATGTGTATGCAATCAGCAAAACCCAAACTTCACAAAACTCTATGGGACAAATAATCCAATTTCATCAACAAATACTTCACAAAGGAAATTAAGAGAGATGGAGGAAGAATGTATAGATTAAAAGAAACTCAAAAGCTACATTAAATAAAAAAGGAGTAAAACAGGATAAAATTATTAAAGATGAACACTAGGTCAGGATGTATTTCTTCTTGGGGAGACTGTAACTGGGAGAAAGCCCTGAAGAGCCTCTGCGGGGCTGGCAAGGTTCTATCTCCTGACCTGGGTGGAGATAAGCCTATCTGTCTTCAAATAATTCATTTATATATATATGTATATATATATATATATACATATATATATATTTATATTTATATTTGTTTATGTGACTTTCCATTTGTATTTTAATCATAAACATGTTTAATGAAGTGCTTGTGTATATATACATAAAACCTATAAATCTGATTTTTCCATTTGTTAATTTGATCATACCTCACCCACAATTTATATAAAATATACACACACACACATCTCAGTCTAACCACCAGGCATCTTTTTAGAACAAATAACGTATCAGTTGCATGCTTGGGTACTGCACCTTACACTTTTCTGAATGTTAAAGAAAGCAAAAGAAAAACTTACCACAGACTAGCTCCAAAGACTGGAAAACCAATTGCATCAAGGATACAGGGTTAAGTGCTGGTGAATCAATATATAAAAAGATCAATGCCTATTAGAAAAATGGATAAAGAACATAATCTGGTAATTCACAGAAAAAAACTACCAATTACCAAAAAAGATAATTAATCTGACAATTAATACAGACCAGGATTGACAATACCCTATATAGTATTGACTAGGCTATAGGAAAGCCAGTATTCACATTACTGGTCAAAGTGTAAGATAACAGAAATCTTAGACATAAATTTGGCTTTATCCTCCATATTTTCAAAGCATATGCTTCGAGCAAATCTACTTCTATTAATTCCTCCTACAGAAAGCTGAGAAATAGAAGACAGATACAAAAATGTACATAACAATGCTTATAATAAAAAAATGAGAATAATCCAAGTGTCCACTAATGTGAGATTTAACTAAGCTATACAATGAAGCCACCCAAAAGAATTATATGTACTTACCCAAAAGCTCTCCACAGCCTAAGTGCAAAAGGTAAAATGCACATCAGTGTACAATGATGCTCGTGGGAGTCCTAGACCACTATTCTATCAAGGGTAAACACCTATATAATTCTAACACTGGGCTGAGAAGATGTGGCAATTAATTAAACTATGTTACCATCCATATCCTTCTGAAGGATAGCCTGCAGGGTTATGAACATTAATACCACTTCACTGGTGCTATGAAAGAACATATGACATCGTGCAGTCTACTAGAGCCAAGCATATTATCCTGGGGCCCAATGGGCTGTGATGAATTGGAAACCACCTCAGTTGGTCAGTCATCTTAATCTGAACCTAAGTCACATGGAGCAGTACTACCTGACAATATTTAATAAGTTACCACAAGATAAGCCATACAAGTTGAAAATTAAACACACTTCATAAATACCTCACATAAACTCATGACTGGTGGTTACCAGGCAGTCATGCCTGGCAGTCACAGATCCTTGTCACCAAGTTATTACTGCTTATTGGTCCTCTGCTGCCACTGTACCAAACACCAACGCTTTCACTTTCTTTTGGGAGGTGACCAAATTCAGGGGTTCACTTTGCTTAAAAAGAGTATTGTACCTTTCTGTTCCCAAACAACAGGAAGGGTTGAGTGGTGGAAAGAGTCAGAGATCACCGGTCAAGCTTGACTTCAGCAGGCCAAGGACTTTTTTGGCCACTTGACATTGACAACAGAATTGGTTGACTTTTTCATCCCAGAAGATAATTTACTTAAGCTACAGCAAGATTCAGAATAAAGTAGAATATCTTTGGATCTTTTCATTTTGTACTCTCATGAGATTGTTTTGCATGCCTGCTCCTCTGTTCTATCTGTTAGAAAAACAAAGCCCTCTCCTAGTGCCCAAATAAGAAGCCACAGCTGTAGCTGAATGCCATCACTCTGCTCAATCACCTTGAGATGTTCAGACAGTTACTAGATAATGTGAGACTGGGCAAATCATCTTCTCCGAACCTGTTCTTCACTAAATGAAGATAGTAAGAAGCTGGGGACATCAGAATGAGACATAAAATACTTACCTAGGCACAGAGCACACACTTAGTTAGCTTCCATTTGTGCACTGTATCAAATCAGGTTATTTTAAGGAACACACGTTAATTAAACAACATATGAAGAAGCCAAAAAAGAAATGGCGACTACTAATTCTTTGCACACTAGATAACTAGGATAAAGTTTTATCATAATATAAACATTCGCTGCCTGATTCTTGGATCTGAAAGCTTTAACCAAGGTGGCATAAGTCTATGGAAAGACTGCTCCTACCGCAGAGAATAATTAACTCTATGGTGTCACATCATTCCTGCTTTAGAGAAGATGGTGAGCAATGACATTCTATAGGAGAAAGAGTTCTAGGTAACACCACCACCACTACTATCCCCAGATGTCACCACCTTTCCTCTCCTGTGAACACAGAAACACGTACTAAAATTTGGGCCCACACACATATAGAGCTGTGTGTGTGCACTCTGCTTGGAAACACACACTGACAGAAGTTCAGGCAAGGCCCTTTTCCCCCTTGCTTGGGAATATCACTGCTTTTGTGGAGTGAAGAAGACCTCAAAAACATCTATTAACTCACGCCCAAATTCTTTTCAGATGAAAAACAGTACATTTTCACTTGATAATAAACTCCATATATTTGGTATCAGTTTCTAGTATCCACTACATGGGAAAAACTTTAATCATGACTATGCTTAATTATCAGTGGTGTCATTTTGGGGGGTAAAACAGGTTATTTTAATAGACAGAAAATTTGTCTTTTTCCATGCATTAAAACAAGGGGTTGGCAAACTGCAGCCTATGGCCAACTGCCTGTTTTTGTAAATAAAGTTTTACTGGAACACAGCCCAGCCCTGAATTTGAATTGCCTGTGTCAGCTCTCATTCAGCGAAGTTGAATGTTTGCAACAAACATATGTGGCTCACAAAGGCTAAAATAGCTATTATCTAGTCCTTTAAAAAAAAAAAAAAAAAAAAAAAAGGCAACCAACTCCTGCATTAAAATATTGCCATGCTGTAACTTTAGTGAAACTTCACTGGAAAGAAAAATGAGAATACAAAAAATACAAATGACATGCTTCCTCTGATTCAGGCACTTTCAAGATCATAGTTTATTTATTACTTCAGATAAAAAGATAGTATACATATTAGGGAATTCCCTAAAATTTAACTCTAGAGTTATACACCATCTAGTACTTTTGCATTGAATGTTAACAAAAAAAGCTCTAAACACCTGAAAGCCCCACTATTATAACATGAACTATGGTAATAAAAAATTTGACGTTTAATTTTTTCAATGTATAGTATTTACATTATGAAACCAATCGTGGTACGATAAACAGTGATAAAGAAATAGTAAAAATAAACTTTAAAAAGCAAAGGTTTATAGTCTTACGATGCTAATTATCATAATTGTATATAAAAAAATTAAAACATAGCAGAGCTTTCTGTTACAAAATTCTTAATCATCTGAGTTGTAATCATTACTTGCTACCAATTTACATGCAACATCTGCTGGGACTGACATTTGATTGTTTTCCCCAAGAAAATGTGAGTAGATAAATGACATTTCTGAGCAGACATTAATTTACTTGTGGACAGAAAAGGAAAAAAACTGTACTCAAGATTGGTACTGGTCACAAGCCTCTTCCCTACAGAAATTATAAAAATAGAAAGACAAAAAAAAAAACCCAAAAAGGAGATGCATAGGCAAAGAGTACCATGAATGGCACAGCTCAAAAATTCCCAGGATAAATCTGGCACTCAGCCTTTCTCTCTCCTTCAATGATGAGAGGGCTGTTTTGCCATCAAATAACAATGACTGAAGCAAGTGAGGGGCACCAGGTGTACAACTAATTAAATCTTGCAAAATACTAAGATGGGGACGGGGTGGCCAGAAGGGGCAATTTATATATAATCCAAACTATATACAGCATAACTGGAATGCAGCCCATCCCAAACTGGCTTTGTGAAACAATTGGACCTTTATGATTTAATAGTTAAAATTATAACAAGTGTAATAATATAATAGATTTACATGGGAAGCAAAATTCAAGGGGCATTTTATATTAAGTATTTACTGTGCTGTTTCAATTTAAAAATACTTTTGCTAAGTATACATCTCAACTGAGGTCTATGTATAAAATGTCCTAATAGATACAGATATATACCTTTGGTGAGTTGAAGGCCTTTTTGTGACTTCTGTCTGAATTGTAGGCAGAACGCTAGATGTACATGCACATGTGGGAAAACTCAAACTGAGGTCACCCAAGATCTGTGCATGTGCGGAGACTGGAGGTACTTTGAAAGTCAAAGTAGACCAGAAACCCAAAACAGGGAACAGTGAGAATGGCAACAGGAAATGGAATGCCAATATGGCAGTAAAACTTGTTAAGAACATAAAGAGAAGGCCTCTCGTACCAGCAGAATCCTGCATACATAGAAAAAAGAAAAAGCCACCCACCATTTTGTAAAACAAAAGCCAATTCTAGTGTGGGAAAATACAAATCACAGAAAACCAGAAGTCAGCAGAAGAGCAACTACTGGTTGACATGAGAGAAAGGAGAAAGTTTCATTCCAGGCAGAGTTACTTGGTGAACGCTGCCACCACTGCCCACAGAACCTCATTGGTGCTGGCCTTCAGACATTCCACTTCAGGGTCTAAGTCGAGAAGCTGCCGGACTCTCTTGGTGGCTAAATCATACTGCTCATCTAGAAGAGGAGCAAATGCGTTCTCCAGGACATCCGAGGCATGAGCGAGGTAAATGAGGGCCAGCAGGCGCTTGTCCATGCGGTGGGGGTCATTCACCCATTTGTCAAGAACAGCTTCCTGGACTTTCTTGATGAGGCGCTGCTTAATGTTGTTGTTTGTGAGGGGATGTGTCGTCATGTCAAAAAGTAAAAAGTTCTGTTTCTCTGTTGTCAATACGCCCTTTTCCACCAGGTTTTTAGCTAACCGTTCCCGTACATTTCTTAACTGATAATGCAATTTCAATGGATTCCACGTCTCACCTAAATAAAAGATAACAAGTTAGAAATGATAGGTTCTACTTGTTAATTTTGCAACACTTCTGCACTGTTAAAATAAATGATAAAATTTGTGTTTTTTTTCCCCCAGAGAAAGAAAAGAAAATCTAACAATGTTTTTCTCCCTGACTAGACCATGATCCCTTCAGGGCAAGCCAAGCCTATGGATTCTAAGCATCAAGCACATTTTCAGGCACAGCTATCACTCAAGAGACTAAGCTGAAAGCAGTCTTCAAACCAGTCATCTTTAGTCTTATAGAAGTAAAATATTATGCTCCAGCCTTCCTCCAGCTGTTGTCAAAAAGCAGCCAAAAACAAATATAAGTTTCTCTTCTGTTAAACATCAATCTGCAACAAACAGACCAAAGGAAAAAGAAGCTTCCTGATTAGTATGCTATTATTGAATAACTGCTACATACTCACAGCCTAAAAAGCTGGGAAAGCCTGTTTAGGCAATGCTAGTCTCTGATGACAATATAAAGCTAATTCTAAGAGAATTGTGAAACATGTTCACAATTTTAATCTTGCTACTACACACATTTCCTTTTGAGACAGAAATATTTAAAATGAAACCAACTGATTTTTCACTAAAATGGTTGTTTTTCTTTATACAAGACTGGAAGAAAACACACCAAAATATTAACCTTGGTTATCTTTGAGATTATGCATGACAAATTTTTTGGTACTTCGTTTTTTCCAAACAATCTTCAATGAACACATAACTATTTTTTATAATTTGAAAAAAATACTAAAGCATTTTCCTAAATTAGAATGTGTTAAATATCAACCATAGACACCTTTCTTAAATGCAATAAGCCATAAGATTAAAATTTTATAATACTGACATAAAACCTTAAACTGCACTGTCCATTACTAGAGTCATTACCTATATGGAGCTATTATGTTTAAATTAATTTAAAAATTCAGTTCTTCAGTTATACTAGCCATATTTCAAGTATACAACTGGCCGGTGACCAGTGGCTAGTGACTGGACAGTATAAGAATAGAACGTTTTCATCATCACAGAAAGTTCTAGTGGACTGTCTTAAAATGTTACAGTACTGTCCTAAAATATACTACCATTCTACTGGCCATACACACAATTACTGTAAATTCCCTACATACAAACAAGTTCTATTCTGAGAGTAAGTCCAATTTGCTCGTAAGTCCAACAAAGTTAGCCTATATACCCAAATAACCACAACTGGCTATATAGTTCTGGAATATCATAAGTTTATAATACTTTTCACTCAAATAATACATTAAAAAACAAACAAAAAAGAGAACATTTTTAATCTTACAATACAGCATGTGACAATGCACACCAGACACATGAACTAACTTACGTGACTGACATGCAAATGCACATTTGCATCTTTGAAAGTTTACAACTTTCAAAGTTCATATGAAGGGTACTTACTATATTTTACTCTACTTAATACCAAAGAACATGAGGCTGTGATAAGAATGTAATCAGTCTTAGACTTGTCATCTCACCACAATTAGAAATCTGGATAAAACACATGAAACAAGAAACACAGAACACCCAGAATCATGATTCATGAGTAAAACCTACATGACCCCTATGACTGCCCAAGCTTACAACCTGGAGGCACATCGCAGACAGCAGAGCAAGAAGGAAAACCCCAAGCAAAACACAGCAGTCACACTATGCGAAGGCATCAGAGTTCAGGGCAGCTAAGGCAGTTGCAATGTGCAAGACAGAGGACTGGAGAAGAGGGGAGTCTCAGAATCAGCATGGTGTTCCCTTGAGTCCACTAAGCTGGATGTGTTAAGGTGAGAAATTCCGCAAGGCTAGGCCAAAACCAACTTCCAGAAAGCTGTAAGCTGAACAATTCCAAAAGTTCACACAGAGCTGGAAAAAATTTGAGTGCCAATAAGCCTGGGTAGAAAGGCCTCCCTGAGTACCAAGGACATTCAGAGAGGATCCCAGGAAACTAACACCTTAGAAGTAGTTCTAAACTAGTCCCTGAGCAAAGACCACTCCAAACCTGCCCTACAAAGATAAAAACAAGCTGATCTAAAAATAACTTAGCTGCCTACTAAACCAAAATTCAGCACTCTTTTACTTTTTATTTTATTATTGTTATTTTTTAATTTTTTTGTAGAGACAGGTCTTGCTATGCTGCCCAGGCTGTTCTCAAACTCACAACCTCAAGCAATCCTCCCACCTTAGTCTCCCAAAGTGTTGACATTACATGCATGAGCCACTGCACCTGGTCTCAACATTGTTTAAAGAAAGACCACAAAACTCAGCACTCAACTTAATATTCACAGCCAATTAAAAAAAAAAAAAATCACTAAACTTGCAAAGCAGCAAGAAAATGTGACCAAAACCAAGGGGGAAAAAATTCAACTGAGACAGCCAATCATATCAGACATGACCCCAGAAATGACAGAGATAGTGGAATTAGCAGAAGAGGACTTATAAGTCATTATAAATATCTAAATAGTTTTTAAGGAAAACGTATACAATGAAGACAACAAAATAAATGACCTAGAACTGTCATTCTACATTTTGTGATTTACTTTTTAAAACTCAGGAATTAAAAACTGTCAAAAATTCAATGATGAAGGTTGGTACTATGAATCAGTGGTAATTAAAGTCACCTCCTGCATTTAAAGAAAACATAACTTTCTCAAATAAAAAGGACTAATAAAATAATAAATAAGCCGGGCTCAGTGGCTCAGCCTGTAATCCTGCACTTTGGGAGGCCGAGGTGAGTGAATTGCCTGAGCCTGTAGGTTCAAGACCCGCCTGGCCAACTTGGCGAGACCTCATCTCTACAATAAATCAAAAAATTAGCCGCATGCCTGGTAGCGCACGCCTGTAGTTCCAGCTCCTTGGAAGGCTGAGGCGGAAGGATCGCCGGAGCCCAGCAGGTCGAGGCTGCGGTGGCCAGAAGCAGCCACTGCACTCCAGTCTGGGTGACAGAGTGAGACTCCAACTCAAAAGATAATAATAATAATAATAAATACCCGAACTTCTATAAAAGCCTATAAAAATTATAGTTCAATTCTAAGATTAACTAACTATACAAATAATAATTTGTGAATTATCAAAGAAGTACTATCCCCTGGCAGTTCTAGATAATTAAGTATTACTGCTTGAATACGTTTATGTTGCCAAAATATCTAAGTGTAAGAGAAAGACTCCCAGCCACCCGTATTTATTTTACCTTACTAAATCAAGTAGGAAGAAACTGGATGCCTCAGAGACCTCTTAAGTCACCTGTTCCCATACAACATGGAAAAAAAATCAAGAAGTGAATTATCTTGAGAGATCTACAGATAAATTTATCCTTGCAGGCCTTTAAGAAAAACCCAAAATTCCTCTAGTGGTGTTCTACAATTATTTTTCTTTCTTTCTCATGGGAAATAAGCAGGATTGATAGTTTATTACTACTGCCTATTGTACTTAAGTCATCATCATCTAACTTAACTATCATCACCTTATCCTTAGTTAAGCCCTACATATTTCAGCTGTGAAACATTACAACGCTTACAAAATTAATTTCTGCCGGGCTCGGTGGCTCAGCCTGTAATCCCGCACCTTGGGAGGCTGAGGTGAGCGGATTGCCTGAGCCCGCGGGTTCGAGACCCACCTGGGCAATTTGGCGAGACCGCATCTCTACAATAAATCAAAAAATTAGCCAGGCGTGGTAGCGCGCGCCTGTAGTTCCAGCTACTTGGAAGGCTGAGATGGAAGGATCGCGGGAGTCCAGCAGGTCGAGGCTGCAGCAGCTGGGAGCGGCCACTGCACTCCAGTCTGGGTGACAGAATGAGACTCCAACTCAAAAAAAAAAAAGAATATACACTTAAAAAAAAAACAAAAACAAAATTAATTCCTGTGAAAAATAGTTCAACTCCACAGAATGCAAATTTGCAATTTAATGTTGCTACTAAAAATGAGAAAAGCCTAAACACAGATGCACTTTCAAATACGCAGTTCTATTTATGACTGGATTTCTTTATAGGCAATCTTCTTCTTTTGTAGCAATTCCCTAGAAGAGGGCAAACCCTGAGTGTTCCCTCTTATGAATAGTGGGTTATTCAGATCTCCTCAGATATTAGGAAAAGAATGACGAAATCTCACAAGCAGAAGGCTAAAACAGTGTATCCCAAATGTTGTTTAATACCATTTGTGGTACAGAAAAAAACTACGATGTAATAACTGAGTGGTAAGAATATCTAGGTATCCTGAAATGCCTGCCTTTTATTTTAAAAGAAATTAAGCTAAATCCAAATAATAAAAGTCACCCCTGAGTTTAGCATAATTAAGACACAGTATAATAAATAAATCAAAAATTAGCCGGGCGTGGTAGCACACACCTTGTAGTTCCAGCTACTTATAAGGCTAAAGTGGAAGGATCACCAGAGCCCAGCAGGTGGACGCTGGGGTGGCCGTGAGCATGCCACTGCACTCCAGTGTGGGCAACAGAGTGAGATTCCAACTCAAAAAAACAAACAAAAAAAAGACACCAGTATAGCTGAGCAAGGTAGATCATGCCTATAACCTCAACACTTTGGGAGGCGGAGACGAGAGAATTGCCTGAGTCCAGGAGTTCAAAACCAGCCTAGGCAACTTGGCAAGACCTCATCTCTACAATAAATCAAAAAATTAACTGGGCATGGTGACATACTCCTGTAGTCCCAGCTTCTTGGGAGGCTGAGGCAGAAGGATTGCTTGAGCCCAGCACATCGAGGCTGCAGTATCTATGATCATGCCACTGCCCTCTAGCCGGGGCAACAGAGTGAGGCTCTGACTCAAAATAAAAAAAGACACCAGTATAAATGGGCATGGGAGATGGGGGAAGAGTAGATGACTTAGTAAAGAGAAGACACAATAAAGGTTTAATCCATCTAAAGATTTAAGTGTTTCAACTTAAAAAATACTGGATAACTCTTAAATACTTTGAAATAAATGCTTGATTTAAAAAAAAAACAAAAAAAAACAGTGCTTGAATTCCTAGGTTAAAAGATGTCACTGTGGCCTGATGTGGTGGCTCACTCCTAGAAAACCAGCATGTACTTTGGGAGGCAGAGGCTAGAGGACTGCCTGAGCTCAAGAGCTTGAGACCAAACTGAGCAACATGATGAGAACTTGTCTCTACAATAAATAAATAAATAGTTTGTGACTCCAGCTACTTGGAAGGCTGAGGGGGAAGGATGGTCTGAGCCCAGCAGGTCGAGGTTGTGGTAGCCATGAGCATGCTACTGCACTCCAGCCTGGGTGATAGAGTGAGACTCCGCCTCAAAAAAAAAAAAAAGATTTCACTGGGATCCTTTTTGTTAGTGCTCAGTTATCCACTATATAGGTGAAAAGACTTGATAAGTTACACAAGCAAATTTAAAATGTATGGAATTTATTTCCAGTTTACCTTTTTGTTTTTTAAATAAAGGAAACTGTGAGAAGTATACCTGGAGAAGAAAAGTTCTTCGATGATCACTTCGGTGACAGGTACCTAACTCATTTCACGAAAACAACTTCTATCTTCCTCGACACCACTTTACAAAACTACAAATAGTTTTATGTCATTTAGCAGTCTAGTGACACCTTGTGATCAAACTGATCAACCACATCTTAAGATTTCAGAAAATGATTTTAAAAAGGAGTCTTTAAACTTTTAAAAGTCCTGCCTCAAATATACATATAATTACTAATTTTAAATCAATAAATATTTTAAAATGTTAAAATTTATCAGTAGTCTTAACATGCATATATGGACAGTATAAGTAATAATAAAATGAACCACTGGGCATCTTCCACCCCAGGCAAAGAAACTGCTGTTTATGAAAACATTCTTTGGTTTAACAGCATTCTTGATTTCCATACTAGATGCCTGCTGTATGCTGTCTGTGCCTCAGAAATAACCACAAGACTGATCTGTGCTCCTCATTCTCTTGTCTTTACATGAGTCTTCTCGCCTATGTATGCTTCCCTCAACAATATAGGACAGTCTATAGTTCTGAAAACCAAGTAGCAAGCACAGATTTAGCTGTATAAGGACAGAGTCACCAATGTCAACACTACCTCTCATTCCTCTGAACAGGTGCACTTCCCTGTGTCTCAGCCTTGTCCTTTGAAGGCCTAATCCTAGCCCCACTTCCTCTCCAACTATTCAAGTTTCCAAGAAATTCTCTTCTCTCTGAACTACTGAACTTCCAGAGAACTACGCTGTTACCAAATTATTAGACACTATATACAACCATTCTCCAAATGAATTTTAAGATTTCATTCAGTCTGGGAGCCCCTTTTTTTAAAGTTTCATAACACCCATGTCAGTAACGGTACAATAACTGATATTTGACACCATATACTATCTTTTCTTTTTTGAGATTAAAAAAAATTTTTTTAATTTAATTGTTTATTATTTATTTATTTATAAGAGTCAGCGTCTCAAAAACATTTTATTTATCTGTTTGTTTGTAATAGAGTCTTACTGTCACCCAGCCTGGAGTGCAGTGGTGTAATCATAGCTCACTGAACCTCAAATTCCTGGACTGAAGTCATCTCCTGCCTCAGTCTCTCAGACTACAGCTGCACCATCTGCCCAGCTAATTCATTTTTTCTGTCAAGATGGGGTCTCATTATGTTGCCCAGGCTGGTCTCAAGCACTTGGCTTCAAACGATCCTCCTGCCTCAGGCTCCCAAAGCACTGGGATTACAGATATGAGTCACTACACCTAGCCCCACATATTATCATGAAGCAACTAAAAATGTAAAAATCAGCAAGCTGGTCATAGAACTGTATGCTTAAAAATGGTTAAAATGATGAATGTTATATTACATATATTTTAATATAATTTTTGAAATGTAATCAGCAAGCTGATACTTTCATTAGAAGGGAAGCAAATATTTTCTTTCTTTTTTTTTTTTGAGTTGGAGTCTCACTCTGTCACCCAGACTGGAGTGCAGTGGCCGCTCCCGGCCACTGCAGCCTCGACTTGCTGGGCTCCTGCGATCCTTCCACCTCACCCTTCCAAGTAGCTGGAATTATAGGCATGCGCTACCACGCCCGGCTAATTTTTTGATTTATTGTGCAGATGAGGTCTCGCCAAGTTGCCCAGGCGAGTCTCGAACCCACAGGCTCAGGCAATCCACTCACCTCAGCCTCCCAAAGCGCAGGATTACAGGCTGAACCACCGAGCCCGGCTGCAAATATTTTCATAATTTAAAAAAATTCCTTTTTCCTCCATCTCCCACTCTTAACTTCCTTCTCTTATGCTGAAATGGCAACATTTCTAATATATGTCAGGAGCAAGCAACTAAGTGCTACAGACAATGTTTTGGCACAAACTGCTCAACTGAAACTCGCAGGATATTGTTTTAAAAAAAAAAAACTTGCTAAATATTAGCGTCACATGTTACCCAAATTCTTAATCCAAATGAACATCGTTTTACAAAACCCTAACTAAATACTTGAAAAAAGATTCTATTTCTCCTCTTTTCCCAGCTCAGTCAGAAGGGAACAGCCCGACAGCAGCCCAAGTGAACAGCCAAGTTCAGATAGCATTTATATCGATATGCTTCATTCATAAATTATTACGTAACACATAAATTTAAGAAGTATACATCCATCTGACATGTTGAGACTTAACCCTTTTGTGTGCCATACTAATTTATGGTATAAAAATTGACAAAAGAAATGTAGTGATCTAAGACATGTTATTAAACCAAAGCCCAATGTAATAGAAGATAAATCACTCGTGAGTGGAGAGTCTAAAAACATCTCCACAGAGCTAAGTGGCACCATCATGAATATCAGTAACAGGAAAGTTAAGGAAAACCCTACAACATTCTATAACAAGAATCTTAGCACTGTGATGCATCTGCCAAAAAAAGTCACTGTGACTTTGGGAAACTCTTCTTTCTGCCAGTTGGGAACCAAATGACAACCTCTATTTTATAGTCCCAGAAGTAAGACCACAGCACAACATGAGAATCACACAACAATTGCTTGGGCCAGTGACCTCCAGAGAATGAGAAAAACAATTCATCAGGGTATAGATAAAAGTTACTAGGCACTTCTATTTTTAGTTAAAACAAATTATATTCACTAATATTTAACATTTGGCGGGGCTCGGTGGCTCAGCCTGTAATCCCAGCACTTTGGGAGGCCGAGGTGAGTGGACTGCCTGAGCCTGCGGGTTCGAGACCCGCCTGGGCAACTTGGCGAGACCTCATCTCTACAATAAATCAAAAAATTAGCCGGGCGTGGTGGCGCATGCCGGTAGTTCCAGCTACTTGGAAGGCTGAGGTGGAAGGATCGCCGGAGCCCAGCAGGTCGAGGCTGCAGTGGCCGGGAGCAGCCACTGCACTCCAGTCTGGGTGACAGAATGAGACTCCAACTCAAAAAAAGAAAAAAAATTAACATCTGGAGTTGACATTAGTATCCTCACTGGGTCTCTGTAAGATGGCATAACATTGACAGACATTCAGGGAAGGCTAACCAGAAAGTATTGTCACTATGATGGGTATTGTGATGTGTCAGATTTGCAGATTATATGATCTAGTTTTAATCAAACAAACCCTCATCAAATGGCCAAAGTAATATTAAAAGATTCTTGCAAAAGATACTGCAATTGAAGATAATTCTAATATCATAAGCAAAAAGGGGGAAAAGAAGGTAAAGTTTCTCTTACTCAGTGACATAAAAAGAAATATTATCAGACCTACAAAAGGAATGTCAAACAAAAATACAAAATTATTCTGAATACGTTTATTTCCGCTATCAATAAGAAGGAAGAATGAAGATTTACTTAAGTGTAAAATGCCCATTACTGCCCTATTAGCTAACAAGGGAGTGGAGTGTATGTACTTAAATAAACAAATATAAAAACAAAATCAGCGGGTTCAAGTGCAGTGGTGTTTACAACTAATTGATCACAACCAGTTACAGATTTCTTGGTTCCTTCTCCACTCTCACCTCTTCACTTGACTAACAAAAAATACACACACACACGGAGAGCCAAAGAAATGTATACACATTTTAAGAAAGACGCTGACTCTAGCCAGGCTTGGTGGCTCAGCCTGTAATCCCGCGCCTTTGGGAGGCTGAGATGAGTGGATTGCCTGAGCCCGCAGGTTCGAGACTCGCCTGGGCGACTTGGTGAGACCTCATCTCTACAATAAATCAAAAAATTAGCCGGGCGTGGTAGCACACATCTGTAATTCCAGCTACTCGGAAGGCTGAGGCAGAAGGATAGCTGGAGCCCAGCAGGTCAAGGCTGTGTGGCCGGAAGCGGCCACTGCACTCCAGTCTGGGTGACAGAGTGAGACTCCAACTCAAAAAAAAAAAAAAAAAGAAAGAAAAGAAACACGCTGACTCAAAAGATGGTGTTAATCAAATGAATGCCAGCATCACCATGTGACAGGCAGGACGGTCAAAGAAAATAGCAGAAGCATAGTGGCACAAATGTCATACTACACAATGCTACCATAATTTAATTCAACTTCAAAAAGTAATATAGATAACATCTCTTAAATTGTGCATATATATTTTTTGGCACTCCCGTATATATATATATATACATACACACACACGTGTGTGTGTGTGTGTGTGTGTGTGTGTGTGTGTGTGTGCGCGCGCGTGCGTGTGCGCGTGCGCACGCGTACACATATTTCCCCCTGGCTGACAGAAAAACATTCTCAGAAGAGGACTATTACTTTAGAAACTCCTCAATTGTTTGTTGTTGTTTTCTTCTGAAACAGGGTCTCTGGAATGCAGCCTCGAATTTCTGAGCTCAAATGATCCTCCCTCCTGTCTCTGCCTCCCAAGTAGCTGGAACTACAAGGCTTGTGCCACCACACCCAGCTATTTTTTTTTTTTTTTTTTGGAGAGATGGTGCTCAGGTTGCTTATTGTTTTTAAAGTAGTCTAAATAGCAATATGAAATGAAATTATAATAAATGTAAGTAGAAGCTTATGTTTTACATAACAGGAGAAAAAAAGAACAACAAGACAGATTGGGTCCCATTCTGAAGGAGAATACCATCTAGAAGATTAGATAAAAACACAAATAACTTTAATGTGACTCCATGGTCATTTGTGCTGTCAAGTAAACTTTTCAGGTTCTCCTCCTTAAGGTTGCACTTCCCAGTCTCCCTAAAGTTAGAGGTCATGTGATTTACTCTGATCAATGAAATGTGAACCAAAAATCACTTCTGAGCAGAAACTGAAGAGTCACTTTCTCCTTTTATGACAGTGACTGGTACTGGCCTGATGGTGACTCCATCTGCCTAGCCCCAAGAGGGAGAATGAAGTGGCCTGTGAATGACTTAACAGCCTGAATGAGAAATACGCTTTTGTTTTAAGCCATTAAGTTTTTGAGGTTGTTTATTACCACAGCTTATGTAACCTCTCCAGAATAAGGTAGCATGTAGTAATTTCAATAAAGAATGCTGGGAGAGCCAAGGAAGAATATTACATCTCACTCAATTACTACTCAGTCTTGTAAAAGTGGATGAACTTTTATAAAAACCATTCTTACCCCTGACTCAGTGACTGGTCACTTTCAAGTTTGCCTAAAGAACTAAACAAGCTTCTGCCTATTTTGTATAGGGTTCTTTCAAAAGGATTTTAAATGTTTCCACAATCTTTTAAATAGAATTCAGTTCTGGTTTATACACCGCAGCTTACCACTAAGTAACTCAATCCAGTTCTGGACCGTTTCTGGAGGTTGAGTCTCCTTGACATGCTTCAGAGCTTCATCAAGAAGAACATCCCCTGTTGGAGCATCCGATTTACAGATTACCTAAAAGGTAAGCATAAGAGTGACGTGACCTACTGATGCCTTTTCTGACTTCACCTCATCAAATGAAAAACAGTTATGTAAGTAATCATTATGCTTAAAGCTGCAAGTATTCATGCAGTATCAATATTCAAATTTTAAACTACCTTCATTAAGAAAATTCAATATTTAACCTAAACAGATTAGATATACTAATGAATGAAAATAAGGTTACTGTGCAATACTTAGTAAAGATAATGTAAAGACAATTTAACTCACTGCAATTCTTTTCATTCCTGAACCCTGAACTATTTGGACCAGAAATTCATTTTTTAAAAATATTATTAGCCTGGCTCGGTGGCTCAGCCTGTAATCCCAGCACTCTGGGAGGCTGAGGTGAGTGGATTGCATGAGCCTGCGGGTTCGAGATCTGCCTGGGCAACTTGGCAAGACCATCTCTACAATAAATCAAAAAATTAGCCGGGCGTGGTAGTGCGTGCCTGTAGTTTCAGCTACTTTGAAGGCTGAGGCAGAAGGATCGCCGGAGCCCAACAGGTCGAGGCTGCGGTGGCCGGGATCGGCCACTGCACTCCAGTCTGGGTGACAGAGTGAGACTCCAACTCAAAAAAAAAAAAAAAAAAAGTATTATTAGTCGCAGAAACAAACTCAATTTTATGTAAGAATGCAGTACAGGCTAAGCATTCCTAGTCCCAAAATCTGAAATCCTTCAAAACTCAAAACTTTGAAGTGGCAATATGACAGTCACTGAAGCATTTTGGATTGCAGATTTTCAGATTAAAGATGCTCAAGTAAGTGTAATATAAATATTCTAAAATTCAAAAACCTCAAAAATTTGAAACACCGCTGGCCTTAAGCACTTTAGATTAGGTACGTCCAATCTCCATATTATAAAGGTAACATTCCACATCAGTAGAGAAACAAATTTTTCAACAAATGTCACTAAAATAACTGCCTAACCAATTGTAAGCAAACATTAAGTAGAATTTGGCTCTTCTGAGTTTACGTTACAATAAAAAATAAAGATTTAAGTAGGAAATACAATTTTAAGGGCAAGAAAGTTTTTTTAAAAAAGAAAACTGTGGCCAGGAGCAGTGGCTCATGCCTATAATCCCAGCACTTTGGGAGGCTGAAGCAGGCAGATTGCTTGACCCTCAGTTCGAGACCAACCTGGGCAACATAGCAAATCCTTGTCTCTACAAAAAAAGCAAAAAATTAGCCAGGCATGATAGTGCACGCTTATAGGCCCAGGTACTTGGGATTATCTGAGCCCTCACGAATATGGAAGGATGACTATACTCTAAAGTCCTTTGAAAAATTCAGTAATCAGTGCAATTCACTTACTTTTCTGTGGAGCATGAAAGAAAAAAAAAAAGTGTAGTTCATGAATAAATATGCTCTATCCAAACATCTCATTTTTATTTAGCTTGCTGATGTTTTATTGGTATGGAAAGATGGTCATTCCTAAATATAAACAAATATCAAGTATTTTAACATTCAAAGGAAAGCTTCCAACACAGAAAATAAGAGCTATAAGCAGAAATAATACAGATGAAGAAAATTTTCGAAAGAGCTGTAATGTTCTCATAAATCTAAAAGACACTACATCCATAAAACAAGAAACCATGTTAAAAAATCAAAAACGAGCTTATGGAAATTGGAAACATGAGAGAGACACACACACACACACACACACACACACACTCAACAGAAGAATCAGAAGACAACTCTTTAAGATTAGCCAAAAATAAGAGTAGCCAAAAAGTCTACATCCAAGTTACAGATTCTAGAAAAACAGAGGGCAGAAGAAACCAGAAATACAAGAAAATTTTCCAAAACCAAAAGATACACATTTCCAGATTGAAAGATAATGAATAAATTATATTCATTATCTATAAATTATAAATTATCTATAATGAATTAAAAATGACCAACACGAAGGCATATCATCCACTTTCAGAACACCAAGAACAACAGAAGATACCAAATGCTTTCAGAAGGAAAAAAAAAAAACAAATATTCCACAAAGAATAAAAATTGGAAGGACGTGAAACTTTAACAGCAACTGTGTATACAGAAGGCAATAAAGAAATGCCTTGCCCGTCCTCTCTGGGACCCTCACAGTCAGGGTCTAGTGCAGGGGCACTACTAATAAATAAGTACTTTAAAAATCCTGTTGGAAAATGAATTAAATTTAATATTCTATTCTCAGCAAAGCTGTCAAATAAAAGTGAGGTACAATAAAGGTATTTTCAGACATGCAGAGTCTCAAAACCGTTTTTTCCCAAAAAATGCAGAAAATATGAGATCCAGATTACAGGGGGTAGAATGTAATAAAAATGTGACAGGAAATCCCAGGATGAAAGAGTGCTGTAGAACCAGAGAAATCTAGTCTAGACTGTTAAATCTCATGTATGTGAATATTTGAAAATTAACAATAATTTTTTCTCTGATGGAGCATTTAAGAAAAAAGTAAGAATACTCACACAGAAAATTGGGGGGGGAGAATTATTAACTTCAGGGGGGAAATCTACACAAGAAAGGAAAATATCACAGAATATAACTTAACTCCACAGAAAACAATAAACAAAGTTGTAACAATAAAAACAATAATTGTTTTGCTAAAAATTTATGATATAACTCAATTAGAAAGACTGGGGGACAAAAGGAGGTAATACTTAAGAGAGCCAAATAGTCATCTATTCTAACAGAATGTAAACAGTGCCTCAAACTGATTTATCAAGTGATGTTAGTGTAAGCTTATATAAAATATGAAAGTAAATGCCAAAATAAATGACTAAGAGAAAGACGGTTGAACGATGCCCTCTCCTCCCCCCAAAGTATCTACAACCTACCCTTCAGAACGGTTTTTGGGAAAAGGGTCTTTGCAGATGAAATTTGGTTGAAAATCTTAAGGTAAGATCATCTTAGATTATCCAGATGGGCCCTAAGTGCAATGACAAGTGTTTCTACATAAGACATACAAAAAGGGGAAGGTGACGTGAAGACAGAGCAAAGATTGATGCAGCCAGAAGCCACAAACATCTGGAGTGACCAGAAGGTGGAAGAAAAAAAGAACATAATCTTTCAGAGAGCCTTGAAAGAGAACACAGCATACCCTGATTTTGGACCTCTAGCTTCCAGAGCTAAGACAAATTAGCTTCCAGTAATTTGTTAAGGCAGTCCTAGGAAACTAATATAAGGACTAAAAATGGTTGTCTCTTAGGAACAGAACTAACAAGTGTGGGCAGAAGACAGTTATTTTTATTAATAAAATTTTATTTTATACTATTATATATGTGTAATCGACAAAATCAATTTTTTTGTTTTTTTGAGACAGAGCCTCTATCGCTCAAGATGGAGTACCGTGGAAATCATAGTTTACTACAGCTTCAAACTCCTTGGCTCAAGTGATCCCCCCACCTCAGCCTCCCAAGTAGCTGCAACTACAGGTGCACTCTACCATACCTGACTAATTTTTATATTTTTTGTAGAGAATGGTCTCAAACTCCTGGTCTCAAGTGATCCTCCCACCTCAGCCTCCCAAAGCTCAAGATTTTTAAATTAGCTAATTAAATCATACTGACGTATTTTTCCAAAATACTTAAGAACACTCGAGTAATAGCCCATTCAGGCAGGGACCATGTCTCTGTTGGTCACCAACAATGCATCCCCAGGGTCTAACACAGTGCATGGTGTACTTAAGCACCAAATAAGCAAACGATGAATAAATAAGTGAAACAATCAAATGATACTGTTGACAAACAACATAAAACTGGTTCTTTCCACAAAAAGAACGAATATTAAAATCTTTCCACTTTAGGTCAGAATCCTATAACATTAAACACAAAATTACTTATAATACTATAATTAGTAGTAACTTATGTATATTAATATAGTTTGCATTGTTGCTGCTTCCAAATCTCATGTTGAAATGTGATCCCCTGTTGGAGGTGGGGCCTGGTAGGAAGTGATTTATTCATGGGGGTGAATCCTTCATGAATAGCTTGGTGCCTGTCTAGAGGTAAGAAGTGAGTTTGTGCTGCTAGTTCATGTGAGTTGGTTGTCTAAAAGAGCCTGGCACCTCTTTACCTCTTTCTTGCTTCCACTCTTGCCATGTACCCCATCTGCTCCCTCTCCTTCAACCATGATTCTGAGCTTCCCAAGACCTCACTAGAAGCCCAGCAGATGCCGGTGCCATACAGAACAATAAGGCAGAATAAATCCCTTTCCTTCATAAATTAGCCAGCCTCAGGTATTTCTATGTAGAAACACAAAATGAACTAAAACACAAATACTTCACTGATAACTGTAATGGCAGCCTCCTAGGTTTTTTCCCTCCATAAATCACTATGGATGTATGGCTCTTTTCCACTTATTGATGCAGTTACCTAAAACAGTAACTTTTTAAACAAATTTCATGCTAGCTCACTTGACCTGGCTTTAAATGACAGTCAATTTTAAAATTCCATGAAGAATACTTTTTAATACACCATGTTTACTTTTTGCATATAACCTCCAAGAAAACATTAATGGCTTTCTTGGATTGAAAGCATATCAGTTAAAAAAAAGTTCAGTTCTGACCTACCTAAAACTTTTGGACTTATTAGGGCACTGTATTAAGGTTAAAAAATGGTCTTGAAACACCATGCCCGAGAAACACAATGATAGACTGGAAGAGAAATCGTCTTAAATATTGGAGATGGAAGTTAAAGTTAAAAATTCTAGAAACTATCCAACACTACTTCTAATTTACCAAAGAAGTACCTACACAGGTCTTCATAGGAGAGAAGGCAGAGATCTGAAAAGTATTCATGGTCTGATGAGACGATCAAAAGCCTGTAGGTAGTTAATTTGCACAGCAACACTTTTAAGTTTTTTTTATGTCAGGTCTTCCCAGTGATAGCCTTCAAAGGCAGCAAATGAAGTTTGGAATCTTTCTGAAAATTTAAGATGACGAGGCCAATGATCCTAGCAATAAATTATATTATTCATTATATGTACAAAAAGCCAGGAAACCAAGAAGGCAGAAAGGATATGGAAACACAATTCAATAAAGACAACTTTAAGATCAATTTTCACTGTAATTTTTGAAAGCTATTAGTAGAAACATTCATTTTAAGCAGTATGAACACATAAGGAAATTATTCAGCACTCCTCTTACCTTTCTTGTTAATAGACTTTTACGTCTCATTCCACAAGCCTCTAGTTGTAACCTTCCTCTCAATGCTAATTCAATTAACATGCAGCCACGTAATCCAGATGATATACAGTCATTCCAAAATGATGTGTAACCCTATTTAAAAAAAAAAAAAGAAAACAAAATGACTAATTCACCTTGAATTCAGAATCGAAATAGAAATATTTTTAGCCAAAGTCATTTCTGGTGCCTTTTACCTTTCCCGTCTTATAATTAATATGTATTACTTATCTAGGATTTTGTGGGGTTTATTGTCTTTTCATCACTTATTCTTACAGATAAACAACAAATAACTTTGTAAGTCACAGGTTTTTGAAACATAATTCATACTTCATAAGGTATCTGTTTATTAGACTCTGAGATTGCATGCTCCAGGGAACATTCAAGTTAACCTCAGATTGTAACGGTTTAGTATTAGCATATGTGAGCTCACAGGAAAACAACATAGCCAATTTAGCCTCACGGAGAATCAGAATATCATTCATTCACTGCTGTTTAGGATAAAAATATAAGGTTAATTTTGTAAAAATACATCAGAAAAACACAAATGGGCACATGAACAAAAAGGTTGGCTGTGTGTCTAAAGTTCTAAATAACAAACGGTAAAACAATTAGATTGGCCCCGAGAGAATGTAAAAGCAACACCCCAGGTGGAAGAACAGCCAGACATATGGAGGTGGATAGAGACATCTAGGGATCTGGGAATACTGGTCAACCAGGCATCACCAGATGAGGTCAGGGCACTCTTGAACAAACATCTGGAGTTGTCCCAATTATAAAGCCAGGAACTCTGCCAGCAGGGTTACCAGCTATCAACTTCAGAAACCCAGCTCTCATGAGAAAGCAGAAGTTACAAGTAATTCTAGTTAAGGCTCAGCACAGGGTAACATAATTTTAGTAGGAGGAGAGTGGACAAATTGAATCTCTGAAAAATGGGGGTTCTACCCTAGGAAGGTTTAGACCCTTGGACCTGGCATTTCCTGGGTCAGTCCTAGTACTTTGCCAGGCCAGAGTGGTCAGCTCGTATTTCAGAAGATGTCTGACCTTCAAGGTCCATGGAACTTTATTATTAAAACAGACTTACATTTGCCTCACGAAGCTACCACTCCTGAGAATGGGGACTTTGGGAAAATGAGAGGCTAGATTAAAAAGGAATAAACAAAAATACCAGTTTAAAGAGGCCAATTTAAAGATGAGGTAGAAGAAGCAGACACTGACTAGATTTGAAGAAATCATTTTAAACTTAGTAAGTATTGGGGTCCTGCTCAAATTAGGATTACCAGAGATTCAGCAAAGTGGTTAATAAAACCAGTAATTTACAGAAGTCAGGTAAAGTCCATGGCTTGTGTAGGAATGACAATAAAGCTCTAGGAAGCCTGAGAATGGAATCTACATGAAATTAAAGTTACAGGTATCTGGCTTTGACTGGTCTGGACATACAGATAGTTCTAGATGAACCTCTACAAACTGTACAAACAGAGTGTACACCTCACGAAGGACTAACGGATGTGAACATCTTGCAGTCTGGACATTCTGGCTGAACAGTACATAGAAACTTACGTTTTTGTTTTTGTTTTTTTTTAAGCTGGAGTCTCACTCTGTCACCCAGGTTGGAGCACAGTGGCACGCTCCCAGCCACTGCAGTCGCGACCTGCTGCCTCAGCCTTCCAAGTAGTTGGAACTACAGTCATGCGCTACCACACTCAGCTAATTTTTTGATTTATGGTAGAGACGAGGTCTCACCATGTTGTCCAGGCTGGTCTCGAACCTGTGGGCTCAGGCAATCCTCTCGCCTCAGCCTCTCAAAGTTCTGGGATTATAGGCTTGAGCCACCATGCCCAGCCTGAAGCTTACATTTGACAGCAGAATACTAAATATGTCTCAGTCTCAAATTCTCCCAGAATGATGACATACTCAGAGATTTTAGCCAAACAGGGTCTTAACAGACTTTAAGGTCTACATTTAGTAAATGGCTTTGGGCATTACCACTAAAAGACAAATGCTTAAACAAAATTAAAGTCACATGGAAAAGTAGATGAATGGGCATGGACACTTCTGTATCATAGCTTCTGGGACTCACCAGCAATATTCCAAAGATAAATGAAGCCAACAAAGACATCAAGCAACAGACCAATCCAGTATGTAAAGCATGAACAAGAATTAACCAGGGGATAGCGATGGGGAAGGAGGGACAGAAGGGGTATTAAAAGGGCTGGGTTGAATAAAAAATGGAAAAATACTGCAAAAGTTCAATTTCTCAACCAATTCATCTTAAAAAAAAAAAGAAAGAAAAAAAAATACTGGATGAGATGACAATGCCACACTAGGGAATTAAGTATCTTAAGGGGAGAGCAGTAGACTGGGACAGAGCCAAGTGAATTTGGTCACGACCTAGACCAGCAAGGTTCTGGAGTGAATCCATATGGGCCACAATACAGTGACACAGACCACCAGGTGGCAGGGAACTACTTGAGTTAGAAGTTGGAGCACAAGCTTTGGCCTTAGCAAGTATTGAGGAGCTCTTTAATCTTTCAATTTCTACCTAGTACCAACACTCTTACATATATTTCATCAATTCCAAAACATACTTGTAAAGCTTAATAAGTCTGAAATTGGAATACATTTTTGTTAAATAGATGGCACCTTAGATTAAAGGATAGATGGTATTACAACTACTGAGCTAATCTAAACACATGAAAGAGAGAAGAGACCTGCAGCATAGACCTCACAGATGCACAGCAGGAGACAGATAACAACCTAGGGTCCAACTTGTCAGTTACTGGATAGTACTGAAAACCTGGCACAAGAGTGAGTGACTGAATATCTAGATCTAGTTGTGCCATTCAACTGCCTGACTCCTCGGTGTGGAAGATTTTACAAGGACAAGTCAAAAGCAACCACACTGCCTAGAGGATTCTTGTCCTTAGACAAACAGCTACCCTCTCCATGTAACAATCACAACAACGGAGTTTAGGCAGGAGGGTTACACATTCAGTACATAAAGTATGTTTGTACCTCATCAAAAACTTTACACCCCATCTATCAAGCAGAGCAAGCCAGTCACATTAAAAACAGTAAAATATGTGAAGATTAGTAACTACTGGCAATATCAAGCAGTTTATGATTTGGCTCAAAAGGCACAACTAACTATATTTGAAACCATATTGTAAAAGGATAACAAAGAAACAAAAATGCTTATTATAGCCAATTCTGACTATGTATTCAGGAACAGTACACAGCTCTTGCACTTGGAAACCAATAATCACTTCAACCCCAGATGGGTCTGAAATTATGCCACTATCAATGGAGAAGATATCCTCATGCCTTGATTGAAGACAGGGTACTAGTACTCAAAGTTCAGGGTCACTTTAAGGAAGGATCATTGGCAAACAATCAGCTAACTGATGAAGCAGCAGCAGCAGCACTAGGAATATCAGTAGCCACAGGATCTCGAGAATGTACCCACTTGTTATAGAAGAAACAACTCGGGGTCAGGCGCAGTGGCTCAAGCCTGTAATCCCAGCACTTTGGGAGCCTGAGGCGAGAGGACTGCCTGAGCTCAAGGGTTTGAGACCAGCCTGGACAACTTGGTGAAACCCTGTCAATACAATAAATAAAAAAATAAGCTGAGCCTAGTAGCGGGCACCTGTAGTTTCAGCCACTTGGAAGGCCGAGGTGGAAGGATTGCCTGAGCCCAGGATGTTGAGGATATGGTAGCCATGAGCATGCCACTGCACTCCAGAATGGGCAACAGAGTGACACACCAACTCAAAAAAAAAAAAAAAAGAAGAAGAAGAAACAACAACTTGGTACTGAGGAATGTTAGAAGATCAGAAGAGGGAGCACCTCCCAAACTTGGTTTGGAAGTATGTTTCCCAGGCTACAATAAAATTTTTAAAAGATGATCACAAGAGAACTATTTTGGGGCTGAACATTGTGATCAGCTCATATGTTCTAAATTATGAGAGTTGGAGACATTCCAAGTAGAGCTGGGCCACCTACTACCCTCAAAAGCATCAGTTCATTGGGTTCATAAGTCCAAAACAGGGAGAACATGTAACAATAGAGAATGCCAGCCAGGCGCAGTGGCTCACACCTATAATCCCAGCATTTTGGGAGGTTGAGTTGAGAGGATTGCCTGAACCCACAGGTTCGAGACCAGCCTGGGCAACATGGTGAGACCTCGTCTCCACAATAAATCAAAAAATCAGATGAGCGTTGGTAGCACACGCCTGTGGTTCCAGCTGCTTGGAAGGTTGAGGTGGAAGGATCACCTGAGCCCAGAAAGTTGAGGCTGCAGTGGCCGTGAGTGTGACACTGTACTCCAGCCTGGGCAATCCTACTAAAAAAAAATAATAATAACAGAGAATGCCAGTAAGCCCCTAATATGGCTATACTGGTGAGTTGGGATACTAGGAAATCTAAAACAGGTACATCTGAAGGTGATATCACATGCAGCTCACAGGGTCCAACAAAACTGGGGAAAACAGAGCCTACATGACGGAATCAGAGTAAAACAACTCCACTTGTCTTTTACCAACTATCTGTTCTTCATAATAACATTAATTACCAGATAGGGAGAGACTTTCCCAATTAAGCACCAGCTAAGTTGACTACAGAGTTCTGCTCTAATCAATCTTCTGCTGTGGGGAGTCCTCAGTGCCAGACTTGGACAAATGGCCAAGCTTAAGGGCAGACCTCACAAGCCCATGTCACTAAAATGGATGAACTACCCTTTTCACATAGGATGCTACCCAGAAGCAGGGAGTCCAGCAGAAAGACTGAATGGTACAATAACAAATGAAGCAGACACAATCCTTCCCTCAGTGGGCAATGTGAACATTTAAGAACTGAGAGACTACAGGAAACCCAATATTCACTGTACATAATACAGCTTTTTCTCGGTGAAAAGACTAGTAATTATTTGGCTCTCCATCTACCTGACTCCCTTTTTCAAGTGGTTCACCTTGATTGGGAGAGGCCCCCTAAAACTGCAAACACTGAGAAGAGTTCTCACCACTAGAGTTAAAAGTCACTGATCTGCTCTTAAGTGCCTACGTACTCGGAAGCTTTTTGCTACGAAGGAACTCAAAAAGCTGGCTACCTACAATGAACTATAATAAAAATACATAGCACAAATATATGAGAGATATAACCAGAAGTGTCAAAATATTTTTCTTCAGGTGTTATTAAAAACATGTATAACATAAAAATGCACATAATATATTCTATATGAGAAACAGTTACAAAATAGTATAAAGTATGATCTTAATTTGAAATTATATCTATATATGCATATAGGTAGTTTGTATATATTTATTATTGAAAACTATTATAAATGTTCATATCTTTTGACAAAATTATATAGGCCTTTAGTCAGAAGGTACTGTGCACAAAAATTTACTTACAAATATATTGATCACATCATTTACCATAGTAAAGCACAAAAACAATCGAAAGTCAAAAAATAAGGAAACAAATTCAGTATTTCCCAGACTTTTTTTTTTTTAAACTCAGGGTCCCACTCTGTCACTCAGGCTGGAGTGTAGTGTCACAAACATGGCTCTGCAGTCTTGATGTCCTGGGCTCAAGTGATCCTCCCACCTCAGCCTCCTGAGTAGCTGAGGTACTCAGGCATGTGCCACCATGCCCACCTAATTACCTAATTTTCTTGCCTCTGTCTCCCAATGCTGGGATCATCTTGCCTCTGTCTCCCAGTGCTGGGATCACCATGTCCAGCCCCAAACATTCTTGACCTTGAAACATTTTTATTTGCAATATACCTTTACCAGCTTGGAGAATATTACAACTCTATGGAAATCAATATTTAAAATCCTGGTGTAGAATGCCATGGCAAAACATGTCAAATATATTATGACATCAGATATATATGGGGGGGAGAGGAAGGGAAGGGGGAGAGGAAGGGAGGGAGGGAAGCCACATTTTTTAGGGATAGTGGAAGAAAAGTATTAGCAGTAGTAACGTCTTACAATTATGGTAAACTTTCTTTTCTTTAGACTTTTCTATAAATACTAAAAGAATACTGGAAGCAAGGGGATTTGGAAGGAAAAGACTAGTTGGTCGGGCGTTTTTTTTTTGTTGTTGTTGTTGTTTGTTTAAAGAGATAGGGTCTCAGTCTATTTGGCCAGGCAGGGGTGATCATAGCTCACTGCAGCCTTGAACTCCTGGGCTCAAACAATGCTCTCTCACCTCAGCCTCCCAAGTAGCTGGGACTATACGTGCACATCACCACAACCAGCTTTATTTTTCTTTTTCTTGTAGAGACAAGGTCTCACTATGTTGTCCAGGCTGGTCTTGAACTCCTTTGCTCAAGTCATCCTCCTGCCTTTACCTCCCAAAGTGCTGAGATTACAGGTATGAGTCACTGCACCTGGCCCATTGTTCAGACTTAGAAGGTAATAATTATGATAGTGACATTAATGTGACAGTGAAAGGCAAAACACTAGAAGCACTAAAAATTTTCAATGAAAGCAACTATGAACCAAAAAAATTAGCCAGGCATGGTATACATGCCTGAAGTCCCTGCTACTTGGGAGGCTGGGGCAGGGGGATCACTTGCACCCAGGAGGTCAAGGTTATGGTGAGCTGTGTGCCACTGTACTCTGCCTGGGTGATAGAGACCCTGTTGAGAGAAGGAGAGAAAATGAGAGAGGGGGAGACGGGGGGGGGGAGAAAAAGGAAAGAAAGGGAAGGAAGAGGAATGAAGGGGAATAAAATGGAAGGAAGGGGAAGAAAGAAGGAAAGAGAAGGAAAAAGAAAGGGAAGGAAGGAAGGAGAAGGAAAGGGAAGGAAGGGGAAGAAAAAGGAAGGAAGGGGAAAGGGAAAGGAAGTAACACAACGTGAAAAGAAACGGAAGGGAAAAAGAGGGAAGAGAAGGAGAGAAAAAAGAAGGAAAGAAAGAAAATCACTGAACCACAAAGTAAAACAGTTGGAGACAGTAAAGAACAGAGCTCAAGCCAGGCTCGGTGGCTCAGCCTGTAATCCTGCGCCTTTGGGAGGCTGAGGTGAGTGGATTGCCTGAGCCCGCAGGTTCGAGACCCGCCTGGGCAGCAAGACCTCATCTCTACAATAAATAAATTTAAAAAAAAAAAAAAAATCAGCCAGGCATGGTAGCGCATGCCTGTAATTCCGGCTACTTGGAAGGCTGAGGCAGAAGGATCACCGGAGCCCAGCAGGTCGAGGCTGCGGTGGCCGGGAGCGGCCACTGCACTCCAGTCTGGGCGACAGAGTGAGACTCCAACTCAAAAAAAAAAAAACGAACAGAGCTCAAGAGCCCCGTCTTTGAAAGGCAAACACCTGGCAACTCAAACCCCAGTTCTGTCACATACTATGTCATTAAATTTCTGAGACTAATTTTCTTCACATAAAACTGCAGTAACAGTTGTGAAGATGAAATAATATTTATAAAGCAAACATCCTGGCAAATAGCAATTGTTTAATAATAACAAATAAGTACAATTAGAATGAAATGGGAATGGGGATTGCAGACTCCAATACTTAGAATGCACAAGCAAAAGAGCATGACTAAATAGAGACCCCGGTGTGGACTATATACAGCCAACTAGACAAAGTCCTCCCCCACCAACCGGGGAAGCTCTTATCACCTGCTGCCAAGTGTAAAGTATAGGCTTACTCTTGCCACATCTTACGGTTTTTCTTCAAAAGAGGGCAAAAATGTTCGCTTCCAAATAAAATTTCCCATCTTTGAAACAATTACAATTAATTCAAGTTTTACTACCACAAGGCCGAAGTAAAACATATCTAGCAAAGCCAGTTTGCAACTCCTCAACTAAACCTTTTGCAAAACATACATTATATAAATTTTCAATTGCTATTGATATCTGTATAAAGTACAAAAAATAGTTTTCATTTCGTTTTGATATACAAAACATTTCCAAATGAAATCCCTAATACACAACACTCTTCCTTCTATATAATGTTCAATTCTGGTGTGATCAATGTTTTAGAAATGGCTTTCCAGCCGGGCTCGGTGGCTCAGCCTGTAATCCCGCGCCTTTGGGAGGCTGAGGTGAGTGGATTGCCTGAGCCCGCGGGTTCGAGACCCGCCTGGGCGGCGAGACCTCATCTCTACAATAAATCAAAAAAATCCGCCAGGCGTGGAAGCGCGCGCCTGTAGTTCCGGCTACTCGGAAGGCTGAGGTGGAAGGATTGCTCGAGCCCAGTGGGTCGAGGCTGCGGTGGCCGGGAGCGGCCACTGCACTCCAGTCTGGGTGACAGAGTGAGACTCCAACTCAAAAAAAAAAGAAATGGCTTTCTAATACACTTTCCCAGCAAAATAAAATATCAGGTTACCAAAACATTTGGGGTTTACTACCAAATACAAACCAAAAGCTGAATTAGTGATAAAAGTCTTGGGTCATACCCCCTTTTTAGAAAATGTGTTCCATCTACAAAACTTAGAGAAAGAGATGACCATACTTGCCAAACCTAATTGGACCAGTATGGTCAAATCCAAGTCTCCCTACTGAGTATCTGAACTTGACATACAGTCAGTTATATGGGCATGAGTACTGGAGCTGAAACTGGTGGTGTGACTTCAGAACCTACTGGTCCCTTTGTACAAATACAAGCAGAGAAGGAAGGCAAACAAAGGAAAGCAGAATACACACAGTAGAAATGAGAGAAAATGTGAGGCACACCAAGATATACAAAGATAAACACACAGAGGGTACCAACCTACTAACAGAAGCATTCCTATATGGTTGAGATAAACCTTGTTTCTTTGAAGTACACCTGTATCTCCTTTTACTTAGGCTACTTCAGTGGATTTCTGTTCTTGCAAACAGATAATTTCTAAGAAGGTAAGACAAAAAGGAATTAGTATTTAATCTGATGAAGAGTGTGATAAATGAAGGGACATGTTGTAATCCCTCATGCAACAACTTAAAGCACACACACACCAATGAAAGTTTTTAAGAATAATTTAAGGATTGCCTGAGTACTGGAGTTCGAGACCAGCCTGGGCAACTTCGCGAGACCTCATCTCTGCAATAAATCAAAAAATTAGCTGCGCATGATTGCTCATGCCTATAGTTCCAGTTACTTGGAAGGCTGAGGCAGACAGATTGCCTGAGCCCAGCAGGTTGAGGCTGCGGTGGTTGTGAGTATGCCACTGTACTCCAGTCTGGGTGGAGAGGGAGGGAGGGAGGGAGGGAGGGAGGGAGGGAGGGAAGGAAGGAAGGAAGGAAGGAAGGAAGGAAGGAAGGAAGGGAAAGAAAGGAAAGGAAGGAAAGGAAGGAAAGGAAGGAAGGAAGGAAGGAAGGAAGGAAGGAAGGAAAGGAAAAGAAAAAAAGGAAGAAAGGAAAGAAAGTCAGAAAGGGAGAAAGGGAAGGGACAGAAGGGAGGGAAGGGACGGAAGGGAGGGAAGGGAAGGGAGGGAGGGAGGGAGGAAGGGCGGGAGGGAGGGAGGAAGGGAGAATAATTTTAAATGGTATCATTAGCTGGGCTTGGTGGCTCAGCCTGTAATCCCACGCTTTGGGAGGCTGAGGTGAGTGGATTGCCTGAGCCCGCGGGATAGAGACCCGCCTGGGCAACTTGACGAGACCTCATCTCTACAGTAAATCCAAAAATTAGCCGGGCATGGTAGCGCGTGCCTATAGTTCCAGGTTGGGCGGAAGGATCGCCGGAGCCCAGCAGGTCGAGGCTGCGGTGACCGGGAGCGGTCACTGCACTCCAGTCTGGGTAACAGAGTGAGACTCCAACTCAAAAAAAAAAAAAAAAAAAGGTATCATTGTAATTTTCTCTTTACCACAAAAGCAGAAAGAGAGGAACAAAAGGATTATTTTGACATAGAAAATAAACATCACAGTGGCTGGTGTAAATCCAGCCCTTATCAAAAATTACATTAAATATGAATAAACACTACAATAAAAGAGAGATGGCAAGACTGGATAAAAGATCTAACCATATGCTGTCTACAAGAAAGATATTTCAAAGATTTACAAATAGGTTTAAAAGACTGAAAAAGACACACCAAGCAAACACTAATTAAAAGAAAGCTGGAATAGATGTATTAATATAACAGACTTCAGAGTAAAGAAAACTAAGAGGGACAATGACAAGTATTTCATAATGATAAAAAGGTCAACAACCAGGAAGATTTAATAATTATCAACATATACATACACACTTAACAACAAAATCCCAAAATATAGGAAGCAAAAGCTAACAACAGAAAAAGGAAACAGACAAAATAATAGTAGTTGAAGACTACACTGCCAATTACTGATAGAAATATACAAAAAACCATAAAGATATAAAACTGAATACTATAAACCAACGTGACCTAACATTTATAGAAGCCTCCATTCAACAGCAGCAAAATACACATCTGGAATATTTTCCAAGAAGATCACATGCTAACCTATAAAACTATTCATTTAGAAGAACTAAAATCATACAAAGTATGTTTTACTCCAAGGGAAAATTAAAAATCAACAGAATGAAATCTGGGATATGTCCATTTGAGAATTAACACATACACTTCTAAATCCATGGATCAAATAAATCACAAGTGAATTAAAATATTTTTAACTGAATAAAAATAAAAACATAAAATACTAAAATCTATAGGAAGTAGCTACAGCAATGCTTAGAGAGAAATTAGTAGCTTTGCTAAGTACCTATATTACAAAAGAAGAAAGATCTCAAATCAACAACCTAAGCTTCTATCTTAAAACACTAGAACTAAACTCAAAGTAATCTAAGAGAATGAAAAATAAAGAAAGGCGTAAAAAAAATGAAATATGAGAACAAAATACATGAGAAAAACAACAGGAAGGAATAAAATCAATGCAGCCAAAGGGGTACCACAATGCCAAAATGAAAGTGGGGACATCACTTCCAACACTAAGGAATTAAAAAGAGTATAAGAGAATACTTTAACAACTTTATGCCAATAAATTATACAATCTAGACAAAATATTTAGACCTCAGAAAGATACAAATCACCAAAACTAACTTAAAAAGAAATATAAAATTAGAATTGATCTACAAGAAATTCAATTAGTTAATAAAAGTCTTCCCACAAAGCATGTCACTGACATGTAAAGAGAATTAGGCTGGACCAAATGTTGACAGACCTGAATACTGGCCCGAGCCATCAGGAAAACTTGTTAGAGGGTTTTAAGCAAGTCACATAATACCCTCTCTGGCTCTCCATTTTCTCATCTACATAATGAGATAGACCTCAGGCATTCCACAAGTTTGATTTGAATACGTTAAGAATTCTCTAAGAACTCTTATGTGGCTTAGGGCAAAAGAGGATACATAATCTGTTTTAATTTCCAAAAAAAGTATTTGCGGGTCAATCATAAAAGGTATTGTTTAAATTGTTGAACAGCCGGGTTCAGTGGCTCAGCCTGTAATCCTGCGCCTTTGGGAGGCTGAGGTGAGTGGATTGCCTGAGCCCGCGGGTTCGAGACCCGCCTGGGCAGCGAGACATCATCTCTACAATAAATCAAAAAATCAGCCGGGCATGGTAGCGCATGCCTGTAATTCCAGTTACTTGGAAGGCTGAGGCGGAAGGATTGCCGGAGGCGGAAGGATTGCCGGAGGCGGAAGGATCGCCGGAGTCGCAGGTCAAGGCTGCGGTGGCCCGGAGCGGCCACTGCACTCCAGTCTGGGCAACAGAGTGAGACTCCAACTCAAAAAATAAGTAAATAAATAAAATAAAATTGTTGAACAGCATATAAAGAAATAAGAATGAAGTTAACATATCACTGGGTAGGTGAGCATTTATAACAGGATACCTGGAAACTGGTGCTAGACACTATTATATATGCTCTAGAAGACAATAAGAAAAATTTCTTTTTTTTTTTTGCAGCCCCAAAGGAATAAGAAGAGACTTTAATCAGGGGAGGGAATCAGAAAAGGGACAGTGAGCATGGGAGCGGAGAAGCCAGAGCAGGCAGAAGCCTGGCCAGGACGCTCTGGAGGACTCACCTCTCCATCTCTGGCACAGGCAATGCACTAACAGACGGTGAAACAGTGGCCCCCTTTCAGCAGAAACAGACCTTGCAGCCAGAGGTTGCCTGGCTTCTGGACCCAGCTCCTAGGCATGACTGGTGTTCACTGACTCAGTCCTTGTCCCCCGCCAGTGCTGGGTGGTCATCTTCAGGCAGAGCTCAGGAGCTGGCAGAGGGTCTCCACCACTTAAGCTGGCCCCAAGGAGGCTTGGGAATAAAAGGGCAAGGGAGAAGAACTGGAATCTAAGACCTCCCTCCCTCTCCACCTGGGAATGTAGTCGCCTCTGGCTCCAGGTCTACCCAGACCCACAGCGACCCATAAGGTACAATCACTGGGACCAGTCACAGCCACTGGAGGTGGAGGTTGTTTGTTTTTTTAAAAAAAGATAAAAAGGGTTGGACTCGGTAGCTCAGCCTGTAATCCCATCACTTTGCAAGGCCGAGGCGAGTGGACTGCCTGAGCCTGTGGATTCGAGTCTAGCCCAGGCAAGCTGGCAAGCCCTCATCTCTACAATGAATCAAAAATTAGCGGGGCATGGTAGCACATGCCTGTAGTTCTGGCTACTTGGAAGGCTGAGGCAGAAGGATCGCCAGAGCCCAGCAGCTCTACACTGGTGTGGCCATGAGCGTGCCACTGCACTCCAGTCTAGGTGACAGAGTGAGACTCCAACACACAAAAAAAAGACAAAAAAGTTATAGTCTCCTACAAGCACAGAGTTTAAATTTCAAGACATTAAAAAAAATATATGTTCCAGTTCAGGGGATTAAACATTAGAAGCAAACCTGACCAGGCACATGTGGACTTGGGCAGGTCCACTGCTGCTTTCTCGCCCAGCTAGCAAGCCTACCATCCACCTCCCACATCTGATGCCTACCCTGACCCAGCCCCCCATCACCGCCATCGCTATTTTGGGGAGTGACTCCAGGACACCTTCGTAGAGACAAGGAAGAATCTGAGCGGGAAGCCACGAGATCCAGTCAGATGGTCTAATTCTTGAGGAACTCCTCAGTCACAATGCAAACAAGGGCACTGACCAACAGCTTTTCTCACTGATCTCCTTGTCAGTCTCCTCCACAGAGTGGATCACAAAGTCCACCAAGTTATGTTTGAACATCTGCTCTGTGTAGAAGTTTGTGATTCAGAAACTGATGGC
Organism: Cephalopachus bancanus; assembly: GCA_027257055.1. Classification (NCBI taxonomy): domain Eukaryota; kingdom Metazoa; phylum Chordata; class Mammalia; order Primates; family Tarsiidae; genus Cephalopachus; species Cephalopachus bancanus. The sequence goes on from JAPVLO010000082.1 coordinate 9,537,066, forward strand.
ATACCCCTCCATGGACTTCCTATGAAGGATAAAAAACTCTGCTCGCATCATCATGAAGCACATGAACTTGTGGCATAAAATCTTTTCAATCTCGTCAGCCTGTTTCACAGTGATGCTGACCCACACAGAGTTGATGGAGCCCTCAATCAGAACCTTTTCCTTCTCATTCCTGTTATGGGTTGTAACAGGAATTCTTTGCTACTCCTGACTTTCACTTCTGGCTTGTCGTGTCATTCCACAACCTGGGAAGAGAAGTTCTCCAGGCAGAGGGCAGCCTGCAAGGTGGCCCACACGGCACTCAGGTAGGGACAGAAAGTGGTAGTCATCACGGTTGCTGGCTGGGCCAGAAAGCCAAGAAAAATTTCAAGTGTGCATTTAACACTGAGCTCTTCTTATATGTCAAACTAATAAGAAAATCTGGGAATATATTTTCCTCACTGCTAACAGTTACAAAGGAGTGACAAGTGTGTGTACTACACTTAGATTATAAAATTCTAAATTATATTCTCAGGTAGATTTCTACACAGAAGTCTGAAGGTCATCACTGACCATTTCCACTCATTCCAGTAGGCTAAGGTAACTAACAAGAAGGTAACCTGTCTTTAAAAAAAAAAAAAAAACAGAAACAAAGCCAAAGAATAAGAGTTTTTTTTTTTTTTAAGTTATCCTCCCTTTGTATGGAGGCAGCCTCTATGATGGTCCCCAATGGTCCCTGCCTCCTGGAATTCTTACTCTTGTATAATCCTCTTCTCTTGCATGTAGATTAGGCTTGGAGACTTATTTCTAACAAGCAGAATATGGCACATATGACTATTATGTCACTTCAGAGTAGGTCACAAATAGACAGTAGCTTCCATCTGGAGTCTCCCCTCACTTTGCCAGCTGCCACGTTTTGAGCTGCCCTATGTCGAAACATAGGAGGCAAGGAAGTAAGGCCAATAATCTGCAGGAAACTGAATTCTCCAGTAGGTGAGCCTGCAGCTATGACCAATAATTGAACTACAATCTCATAACAGAGTCAGAGGCACCTAGGGAGGTATCACCCCAATTCTTGATTCGTAGAAACAATGAGATTATACATATTTATTATTTTAAGCCGCTAGGTTCTGTGCAGTAAGATAACGAACATAGTGGCTACCTAGGGTTGGCAGGATAGGAAGAAGGAGGAAACAGTTAAAGGGTATGAGGTTTCCTTTGGAAGTGAAAAAAATATTCTACAATTGACTGTGGTGATGGGTTGTATAACTCTGTAAATATGCTACAGACCTTAAATTGTACACTTTAAATCATTTAAAATGTGTGGATTATAAAGTATATTCCAAAGCTGTTCAAAAAAGAATTAACTTCTATAAAGTCACTTCTAAAATCTTACATGAAATTCTGATTATTTCCTAAGAATTAAGAATAGAAAAGTTTTTGATAAAAATAACTAAACTGATCAAGAGAATGAAGATGACTTCAAGTAAAAGCAGACTTCTTTCTTTTTTTAATTTATTTTATTTTAAAGATGTGGGGTACAATTCCAGATTAGATATGTAAGTGGTCATCGTACAGGTAAAGTCTGGGCCTCCCTTTGGTCCCCATTTTGCCTGGTTTGAGATCAGGTACCCCTATTAATGTTATGGACCCCCACACACACACTCCCCTCACAGTTTCCAGCTACTGCCAATCCTTTTCTTATAGTATTATGGTAAATGTTCAGGATCCACTTCTAAGTGAGAACCTGTGTTACTCAGTTTTTTGTTTCTGTGTAAAACCAGATTTAAAAGACTAGACAAAGGGCTGGGCACCGTGGTTCACACCTGTAATCCCAGCACTTTGGGAGACTCAGGCAGGTAGACAGCTTGAGTCCTAGAGTTCAAGACCAGTCTAGGCAACATAAGGAATACTTCCTCTCTACAAAAAAAATCAAAGAGTTAGCTGGGTGTGGTGGCACACGACTATAAACCCTACTATGAAGGCTGAGGCAGAAGGATCACTTGAGCTCAGAAGTTTGAGACTGCAGTAAGCCATCATCATGCCACTGTACTTCAGCCTGGGCAACAGAGTGAGACCCAGACTGAAAAATAAAAGACTAGACAAGAAAAAGCAACTAGAGATATAAAAACTGGAAAAGTAGTAGTAAAACAATTTACATTTGTGTGTGCCATTGTTAGATGCCTAAAAAAAATACATGAAGCCAGGTTCGGTGGCTCAGCCTGTAATCCCCATGGCCTTGGGAGGCTGAGGTGAGTGGATTGCCTGAGCCCGCAGGTTCAAGACCCGCCTGGGCAACTTGGCGAGACCTCATCTCTACAATAAATCAAAAATTAGCCAAGCACGGTAATGCGTGCCTGTAGTTCCAGCTACTTGGAAGGCTGAGGCGGAAGGATCACCGGAGCCCAGCAGGTCGAGGCTGCGGTGGCCGGGAGCGGCTACTGCACTCCAGTCTGGGCGACAGAGTGAGACTCCAACTCAGAAAAAAAAACATGAGAATATGAAAAAATTACTATAAGTAAGAGTCTAATAAAGTAGAATTATAAAATTAGTAGACCTCAACAGCTGTCAGATAAAAATCAAATATATGTCGAAACATAAAAAGTTAAAATACAACTGAAAGAGCTTGTCTTGCTGATTTTACAGCAGCAACAAAACAAAGAAAATGTCTAGGCAAAACATATACCAAAATAAACTTTAAAATTCTCTTGAAAGAATTAAAAATAGACTTTGACAATATAAATCATTGTATCATTTTTAGATACAAAGACTCAACATTATAAAATTATCAGTTCTCCCTAAATTAACTTATAAACATAATAAAACTCCAATAAAAATAGCAACAAAAAAATTTTTTTCCCTGGAGCTATACAAGTTAAAAATAAAGCTTCTAAAGAAAAATAAGAATAGCTAGAAAAACTTGGGGAAGTAGAGAGCAATATATAGGAGAAAGAAATGAAAGTGATCCTACTAGACACTAAAATAGACTTTAAAGTCTCTAAAATTGAAATGTCGTCACACTGGCACACAAATAGGCAGACCAAAAGAGTAAAGTCCAGAAATAGACCTAAGAACATATTGGAATCAAACACAGGCTAAGCATCCCTCATCCAAAATGCTTGAGACCAGAAGCATTTTGGATTCTGAATTTTGGGGATTTAGGAATATATGCATTATACCCAAATTCAAAAGTCTGAAATCCAAAAATGTTCCAATGAGTGTTTCCCTTGATCATCATATTGGTGCTCAAAAAGATTCAGATAATGGTGCATTTTCAATTTCAGGTGTTCAGATTTGGGTTGCTCAATCTGCATATAATAAAAGTGTCATCACAAATCAGTGTAAGATAGACTGAAGAACATTTCAGTCAAAAGTACTGGAACAACTGGGTAGCCATTTAAGAAAAACAAGATAGGATCCATACTTCATTATACATAAAAATGAACTCCAAATGAATCAGAAACTGAAATGCAAAGTGAAATAATGTAAGTACTAGAACACAAAATAGGAGTGAAAACCTTCATAATTTGGAAGTGAGGAAAAGCTTCCCAGCTCTTCTCACAATCTAGGAGAAATAAAAGAGGAGACTGGCCGGGCTCGGTGGCTCAGCCTGTAATCCCGCGCCTTTGGGAGGCTGAGGTGAGTGGATTGCCTGAGCCCGCGGGTTCGAGACCCGCCTGGGCAGCAAGACCTCATCTCTACAATAAATCAAAAAGTCAGCCGGGTGTGGTAGCGCATGCCTGTAATTCCGGCTACTTGGAAGGCTGAGGCAGGAGGATCGCCGGAGCCCAGCAGGTTGAGGCTGCGGTGGCCGGGAGCGGCCACTGCACTCCAGTCTGGGCGACAGAGAGACTCCAACTCAAAAAAAAAATAAAAAAATAAAAGAGGAGACTGTACATTTATTAGTAAAGTTTGCTTTTTTTTTTTTTTTTTTTTTTTAAGTTGGAGTCTCACTCTGTCACCCAGACTGGAGTGCAATGGCCGCTCCCGGCCACCGCAGCCTCGACCTGCTGGACTCCGGCGATCCTTCGGCCTCAGCCTTCCAAGTAGCCGGAATTACAGGCATGCGCTACCACGCCCGGCTGATTTTTTGATTTATTGTAGAGATGAGGTCTCACCAGGTTGCCCAGACGGGTCTCGAACTCGCGGGCTCAGGCAATCCGCTCACCTCAGCCTCCCAAAGACGCGGGATTACAGGCTGAGCTACCGAGCCTGGCCCTAAAAATTTTGTAAAGGGTATTTTCAAAAAATAATTTTAAATATCCAACTTTTAGAAGGTGAAATATATGAAAAGGTCAAAGGAAAATTACTCAAAGTATCAAATGCTTTCTGTCATTAATAATAAAAGGAATATACATTTAAATTGCATGAGACCTCAACAGCAAAACAAAAAAACCCAATTCAAAAACGAACAAAACAAGAAGAATATATATACATTTTGTGTGTGTGTGTGTGTGTGTGTATCAACAGATGAATCTGAATAGTGAAAAAGTGATACATACATACAACAAAACATTATTCAGTCCTAAAAATTAAAACTGATAACATGCTACATGAATGAACTCTGAAAACATTATGCTAAGTGAAATTAGCCAGTCACAAGCAGATAAATACTGTTCACTTACATGAAGTAGCTAGAATAGTCAAAATCTTAGAGACAGTGGTTCCCAGGGGCAGTGGAGAAGAAGGAATGGAGAGTTATTGTTTAATGAGTAGAGTTTCAGTATGTGATGATAAAAAAAGTTCTGAAGGTGGGCCAGGTGCAGCAGCTCATGTCTATAATCCCAGAACTTTGGGAAGCTGAGGTAGGAGGACTGCGTGAGCCCAGGAGTTCAAGGTCACCCTGGGCAATATAGTGGGACCTCATCTCTACAAAAAACAAAAACTAAGGTGGGTTGATAGTGCTCATCTGTAGTCCCAGCTACTCAGGATACTGAGGCATAACTTGAGCCCAGGAGTTGGAAGCTGCAGTTAGCTGTAATTGTGTCACTGCACTCCAGTCTGGGTGACAGAGACTCCAAGTCAAAAAAAAACCAAAAGTTCCAGAGATGGATAGTGGTAATGACTACACAAGGGTACACTGAACTGTACCCTTAAAAATGGTTAAAATAGAAAATCTTATGTTATGCATATTTTACCATAACTTTCTAAAACTACATAAAATAACACTTATCTATCAGACTAGCAAAAATCCAAAAGTTTGACAACACATATCGTTGGCAAAGATGAGAGAAACAGGCACTCTCATACTGCAATGGAATGTCAAAATAACACCATTCTCGCTAAATGGAATTTGAAGATCTAGAAAAAGCATACATATCTTTAATTTGATAAGTCTCTCTTTTTTTTTTTTTGAGTTGGAGTCTCACTCTGTTGCCCAGGCTGGAGTGCAGTGTCACACTCACGGCCACCCCAGCATCAACCTGCTGGACTCCAGCGATCCTTCCTCCCTAGCCTTCTAAAGTAGCCAGATCCACAGGCGTGTGCTACCAAGCCCGGCTAATTTTTTATTTATTGTAGAGACAAGGTCTCGCCAAATTATTCGTCTAGTCTCGAACCCACAGGCTCAGGCAACCCACTCACCTTGGCCTCACAAAGTGCTGGGATTACAGGCTGAGTCATCGAGCCTGACCAATAAGCCTACTTCTAAGAAATCTACTCTAAAGAAACACCCCTATAAATATGAAACAATATATGCATATGGTTACTGTGACATTATCTGAAACAGCAAAAGTTTGGAAACAATCCATAAATCCATCAATGAGGGACTGGATGAATATCCTAAAATATGTCTACCACATGATGGAACACTATGCAGCCATAAAACATCTTTATATCATATGACATGACAGAGAACAATCTTCAGGATATACCATGTAAAAAGCAAGGTGCCAAAGAGCATCTAGAATATGCTACCTTTTGTATATGGAGGAGAGGGGCAAACATATGAACACATGTGGAAAGATAAACTCCAAACTAACTTTTTAAGAATTACCACAAGGGAAGGAAAAAGTGAGACAGAAGGGACAAAGACAGAAACAAGACTTCTGAATAAAACTTGCAATGAAAGTATTGTTCAAAATTGGAAAAACATTCCTAAAGAATTAAAACAAATTAATCTAATGCATACCACTTAGTGATAAAACCACAAAGAAAAGCAATTTTTAGTAACTTTAGAGTACAGTATTTTGACAGTACATCTTTAATAAAAATACCACAAAGAAAATTTTAAGCTGAACTCAATAGTCAATTAGGGGTAATACTGACATTTTAAAAAAACTGTTTTAATATATGAAGTGAGCCAATGCAAATAAATATTTGAGGAATCAAGGTTTTCAATAAAAAAAAAAAAAAGAGGGCTGGGCTCGGTGGCTCAGTCTGTAATACCAGCACTTTGGGAGGCCGAGGTGAGTAGATTGCCTGCACCCGCGGGTTCGAGACCCCCCCGGACAACTTGGCGACACCTCATCTCTACAATAAATCAAAAAATTAGCCGGGCGTAGTGGTGAGCACCTGTAGTTCCAGCTACTTGGAAGGCTGAGACAGAAATTTTCTGATCGCCGGAGCCCAGCAGGTCGAGGCTGCGGTGGCCAGGAGCGTGCCACTGCACTCCAGTCTGGGTGAAAGAGTGAGACTTCAACTCAAAAAAAAAGAAAGAAAAAAGAGATATGGTGGGGTTCGGTAGCTCAGCCTGTAATCCCAGCACTTTGGGAGGACAAGGCAAGTAGATTATCTGAGCCCATGGGTTCGAGACCAGCCTGGCAATTTAACAAGACCTCGTCTCTACAATTAATCAAAAATTAGCCAGGCATAATAGCACACGCCCGTAGTTCCAGTTACTTGGAAGGCTGAAGCGCAAGGATCACCAGAGCCCAGCAGGTCGATGCTGGGGTGGCCATGAACGTGCCACTGCACTCCAGCCTGAACAATGGAGTGAGATTCCAACTCAAAAATAAAAGAAAGAAAAGAAAAAAGAGATACAAGTATAAATTCGAGTAAGTTAAATAAAAATCCTTAGTGTTAAATTTTAATCAAAGCTATTTGAACTGGTTTTTTTTCCCCTCCTCTCAAGAAATATTTGCCAGTTCTGTCCCTTGAAGAAAGTGTATTCTATGTCTCTGTGTACTGGAGAGTCCTTGAAGCAGTAACAACTCAATAACACTGAGTACACCCAGTACCCAGAATGTGGTCCATTGCCCACTGATGGAAACCAGGATTCCTTACAGGAATGACCAATTTCAAGTCTGAAGCAGGAAACATACGAGATGAGTCTGGGACACTGTGTTGGCCTCACCTGGAAGCAAGAAGTTATCAAACGATATGACTTCTTATATCATGAATAAGTCATATCACAAAGAACACTGACACCAACAGAAAGGAACCCTCATAGGCTAAAAGTGGGATAATTTAAACACCAAGAAGAGTACTTAATACAAGTGACTGAAACACAATGACCATACTAAAGATCATAAGTCATAGTCTATAAAAGAATAACGCCAGCCGGGCTCGGTGGCTCAGCCTGTAAATCCCGTGCCTTTGGGAGGCTGAGGTGAGTGGATTGCCTGAGCCCAAGGGTTCGAGACCCGCCTGGGCAACTTGGCAAGACCTCATCTCTACAATAAATCAAAAATTAGCCAGGCGTAGTAGCGCGCGCCTGTAGTTCCAGTTACTCGGAAGGCTGAGGCAGAAGGATCGCTGGAGCCCAGCGGGTTGAGGCTGTGATGGCCAGAAGCAGCCACTGCACTCCAGTCTGGGCGACAGAGTGAGACTCCAATTCAAAATAAAATAAAATAAAGCCCACATCACAGTGGACAGCATTGTAAGTAACTAAGGCACCAATGCTTTATTCAAAACTTAGCAAATAAAAGAAAATTACGCGCTTATCATATTTATTTGGCCTATTAAGTGCACACAATAAAATGCATAAGATTATAAAGGACACCTCATCAGCAAGGGTACCTGCATAATGAACATCTGTATACCTAACCCTGAATTATATCCATCTTTAAAATAAAAGACTTTTTAAGATTATAAAGGAAACCAAATCATTCCAAGTTATCAAAATACTAAAAATAAGCAAATTTGTCACATATGTGCTTATTAGTGGCAGGTGTAATAACGGACTATAATTCCAACATAATGATGAGCACTGACAATATTTTGAGATATCTGCAATCACTGTAATGTGATATGAAAGTATCTGGTCAGTCGGGCTCAGTGGCTCAGCCTGTAATCCCGCGCCTTTGGGAGGCTGAGGTGAGTGGATTGCCTGAGCCCGCGAGTTCGAGACCCGCCTGGGCAGTGAGACCTCATCTCTACAATAAATTAAAAAATCAGCCAGGCGTGGTAACATATGCCTGTAATTCCGGCTACTTGGAAGGCTGAAGCGGAAGGATCGCTGGAGCCCAGCAGGCGAGGCTGCGGTGGCCAGGAACGGCCACTGCACTCCAGTCTGGGCGACCAAGTGAGACTCCAACTCAAAAAAAAGAAAGTATCTGGTTTAGCCGGGCTCGGTGTCTCAGGCTGTAATCCCGCACTTTGGGAGGCTGAGGTGAGTGGATTGCCTGAGCTCGCGGGTTCGAAACCCGCCTGGGCAACTTGATGAGACCTCATCTCTACAATAAAATAAAAAAATCAGCCAGGCATGGTAGCGCGTCCCTGTAATTCCAGCTACTCGGAAGGCTGAGGTGGAAGGATTGCCGGAGCCCAGCAGGTCGAGGCTGCAGTGGCCAGGAGCAGCCACTACACTCCAACCTGGGCAACAGAGTGAGACTCCAACTCAAAAAAAATAAATAAATAAGAAAGTATCTGGTTTAACTGATGACAAACTCACAGATATTGCTAACATGTCTTTGGCTTATTGTCTACATTCATATTTGATGCAGATGTTAACTTTCAGATATAGGTCATTAAAAATAAATTTTTTTCCCACTCAAGTGTTTCCCCTTGAATTCTACCACTGGCCCCAGGCCAAGAACTCCTGCATTAGATGGAAAGTAAGGGAACATTTCAATGGACAGACAGGTCTGTTACCAAATGAAATCACTGAGCTCATAATTCCTAAAGCCAGACACTGGATGACTCCTGATGCAATGAACAAGAAAACACACAGCATTAGCTAAGCAGTTTTTCAAGTTAGAACTAACCCAGTTCCCAAAATAAGACGGTGGCAGGGAGAAAAAGCATGCATGGGAGTGGGGGCTGTACTGGAAGGGAAGTGGAGTTTCTTTTGAGTGCAATAAAAATGTTCTAAAATATATTGTCATGATGGATGCGCAACTCTAAATACACTAAAAGTCACTGGACTGTACGATTTAAATGAGTTAATTGTTGCTCATTACATCTCAATAAAGCTGTTACCAAAAGAAAAGTCAACAGCCATTTCATACGACAAAAGAAAGCCCTCATTTTACTGATGACTTTCTTATTAGCAAAAGGGTAATGCCATAGACTGAATGTCTGTGTCCCCCTCAGATCCTTATGCTGGGATCCTAATCTCAATATATGAGGCCTTTGGGAGGTGAGCAAATTATCAGGGCAGTGCCCTCACGAATGGTACTGATACCCTACAAAGAGGGCCCAGAGAGCGCCCCTGCATGTGATGATGCAACAAGAAGAACCAGAAAGCAGGCCCTCATCAGACGCCCTATCTACCAGTGCCTGAATCTTGAACCTCTCAGCCTCCAGAACTGTGAGAAGCAAATTTGCCTGTTCTGTTGTTTGTAGTATTCTGTTACAATAGTGTTGGGAGCTGGCCACGGAGGCCCACTGAGCGTTAGGGATCAGGAAGGGCCGTTGACCCTGAGACCACTAGGATGCGTTCGGGAGCTATTGACCCCATTTCCTCCCCCTTTCAACTCAGCACTAACCAGATTAAGCTCCTGTGAGCTCAAAACATAAAAACTCTGAGACCAGGACGAACGCAAGCTAACTTTAGAAGCTCATTGCTCCCATTCTTCCACAAACTGCAGCTTCAACTCAACTTCACACAACTTACAACTCAAACTCGGGTCACATCTAAGAGTCTTAATATTGATCACAGGCTTCTGGGTCATGATCTTAGGATTTATGGAAGTTGAATAAGGTGTAAATAATAGAATATAGAAGACAGCCATTTTGTTGAAAGAATGCGGCTGGGTTACTTGCAGGTAGCCCACTGTGAACTTTGGACTGGGCCACATTCCAAACATTCTGGGATGGGCCACTTTAGTTTGTAAAGTAAGTACTTCAGTCTCTATAGAACTGTTTAACTTGGTATTAGTTTATAGGCAATATGAAAAGGGTTTATAGGCAGTACAAAAAGGGTTTAAAGGCAGTCATGGATTAAGGTTTCGTGGATTACGTTTAACATCTGTTATGGGATTATACCTGAAAGAACATCTGGTGGATGGGGAATGCCCCTCACACACCTGACTGTGTATAAAAGACCCATTGTAATTCCCAATAAACAGCTTCTGCACTAGACAGGGGTCCAGTCTCTTTCTTTCTCTCTCTCTCTCTCTCTTTCTTCTTCCCCCCCAATCGCCGACACCGTCTCCACCTTTGGGGTACCCTGAACCCGACTGGAGCTGGACTCCCACACAATAGCCCAAAAGACTAAGGCAACACACAGCCAAAAGACAAGCAAATCATGTTGCCGAGCACAGTGGCTCACACCTGTAATTCCCAGCACTTTGGGAAGCCAAGGCAGGAGGACTGCCTGAGCCCAGGGGTTCAAGACCAGTCTGCACAACTTGGTGAGACCTTACCACCGCCACAATAAATTTTTAAAAACTGAGCTGGGCATGGTGGCATGCATCTGTGGTTCCAGCAACTTGGAAGGCTGAGGCAGAAGGATCACCAAAGCCCAGCAGGTCGACGCTGGGGTGGCCATGAGTGTGACATTGCACTCCAGACTGGGTGGCAGAGTGAAACTCCAACTCATAAAAAAAGAAAAAAATTACAACTAAAATTAAATAAATAAATAGAGTTTACATCTAGGCCCACACCCATCTCTATACATGTAAGCTATTGGTAGTAACCAATTTATGATTATGTTTAAGAGTTCCTTTTTAAGCAATTTGTAACTCAGGATGTATTTTTCCATAAAAGTAATAGCCAGTCCTCCATTCTCACAATCTTCATTCAAAACTAGGGCTCTTACCATTCCTGGGAACTTGGACACCAGCAGCCTTAAACCTTTCTATTAGAACCCAATCTGACTAAGAAATACAATCCATGTACAACTATCAATTGTGTGGCCCAAGCCTTTCTCCTTTCTTCCCATCAGTCTCCATTCTCTCCCTCATCTCCAGCCACCACAATAACTTACTGAGCACACATGATGTACAAAGCACGAAGTATTCACCACATATTAAGTGCTATTATTAAGATTCCCAATTCAAAGACTGAGGAAAAAAAGCCCACAGAGTATACCACCTTCAACTACACTCTTACTAATTTCCTAAACACATTCATTTTTTTCCCACTGCATTCACATAGCAAAACTCCAACTCCAGATCAATCCAACTGTCGCTTTATCCATATCTGTATCCATGTTTCTGAACTGCTAATGAAAAAAAAAAATCTTGAAATCTCAGTAAAAAAATGTACTGTCTCCAACTGAAACTAAGCCCTGGATACTTGACAAATCCATCTTTTAACCCTAGTCCAGAGCTCTCTCTTACACTCTACAAAGCAGCTATTTCAAAACTCCATTCTCCTCCAAATTTCTCAACTTTGTTCATTTTCAGTAGCTGATTTCACAAAAGCAACAAACCCACTCAAAAAACTCAATTTCGGCCGGGCTCGGTGGCTCAGCCTGTAATCCCGCGCCTTTGGGAGGCTGAGGTGAGTGGATTGCCTGAGCCCACAGGATCGAGACCCACTGGTGCAACTTGGCGAGACCTCATCTCTACAATAAATCAAAAATTAGCCAGGTGTGGCAGCGCACGCCTGTAGTTCCAGCTACTTGGAAGGCTGAGGCGGAAGGATTGCCGGAGCCCAGCAGGTTGAGGCTGCGGTGGCCTGGAGCGGCCACTGCACTCTAGTCTGGAGGACAGAGTGACACTCCAACTCAAAAAAAAAAAAAAAAATCAATTTTACCCCATCCATTCTTTTGTCTGGCCACAGTATACAACCTGCCTAAGGCTAATCCATCTATCTATTCTCTCCTACCTCCCAACTTCGCTCATAATCTCCAGCCCTCCTAAGATATCCCAAGCCTCTCAAAAATATAACTAGCACATTCCTACTGGCCTTCAAACATCCTCACGCCTGTCATCATAGAAAAGAGACACGGGCCAATTCAACCTATCTCCTTTCCATTCACAGCAAACTCTGAAAGTATGCTCAAAAAGTCAGTCTCCACTACTTCTCTTTCACTTCTCAAGGCAGAGCAATCCGAAACAGTCTCAACAAGACTTCTCACTTGACTCCTCCGCAACATTTGATACTGTTGACATTCCCTCCTTCTCCCCCTTGGCTTCAACATCACTCTCCACTCTCCTGGCTTTCGGCTGGCAGCTCCTGTTCAGGTTCTTTGTCAGGTTCCTCTTCTACTGCCTATTTCTTAAATGTAGTCCTCAGTAGTCTCCTCTTGGCTCACACTCATTGTGAGACTCACACACCTGTCTTGAGACTTCTGACACTCTCTCTTGTAGCGCGGTGGCTCACATCTGTAATCACACAGCCTAGGCAACAAAGTGAGACCTTGTCTCTACAAAAAAAAAATTAGAACTAATGAATGGGAGTGGTGGGAGTGGTGGCATGCATCTGTAGTAAGGAGACTGAGGTAGAGTAAAGAGACTGAGGTGGGAGGACTGCTTTTGCCCAGGAGTTCGAGGCTGCAATGAGCTATAAACACAGCACTGCACTACATCTTAGGCAACAGAACAAGATCCTGTCTCAAAACAAAAACCAAAAAAAATTTTTTTCCAATAGAAGTAAATGAGAGAAAATTAAGTCTCTACCTCCTCCCTTCCAGTCCATCCCTTGCCCATTCCCTCTTAAAGATAACCTCCCAGCCGGGCTTGGTGGCTCAGCCTGTAATCTCACGCCTTGGGAGGCTGAGGTGAGTGGATTGCCTGAGCCCGAGGGTTCAAAACCCGCCTGGGCAACTTGGAGAGACCTCATCTCTACAATAAAATCAAAAAATTAGCCGGGCGTGGTAGCGCATGCCTGTAGTTCCAGCTACTTGGAAGGCTGAGGCAGAAGGCTTGCTGGAACCCAGCAGGTTGAGGCTACAGTGGCTGGGAGTGGCCACTGCACTTCAGTCTGGGTGACAGAGTAAGACTCCAACTCAAAAAAAAAAAAGATAACCTCCCATTAACATTTGGAATACATCTTCCAAATGCTTTTTTAAGTGCACACAGTCATACACTGAGTACCTACCATATGTTAAAACTGTGCTCAACATTTTATATAAATCCTGTCTAATCTACTTGGAAGACCTTGTAAAGTAGGCTTTGTTCCTCCAATTTCACAAGATGATGGAACTGAGGCTCAGGCAATTTATGGGACCTGCCACAATTACCAAGTGGCAAAGCGGCAACTAAAACTGATCTAACTAGCTCCCAAGTCCTGGTTCTGATATTCTGCCCTCCTTCCAAGACCTATTTATTTTACTTTTTAAATTTTATTTTATTACAGAGATGTGGGATACAAGTAAGGATTAACTACACAAGTAGGCTGCATGTAGGTGAGGTCTGGGCCGCCCTGGCCCTCACTTTCCCTGGTTTGGGACCAGGTACCCTTTGTGTTGTTGCATGCCCTCACTCCTTCCCTCCCTCCCCTGGCAGTGCCCAGCAACCGATCCCTCCCTTGTGCTAATGTGATTATTTTATGTGTAATTTGGGTGTGCTTCCTTTCAATCCCCTGAAAACAGAAGCTGAGTATTCCTTATCTGCAATGCTTGAAGCCAGAAGTGTTTCAGATTTTGGTTTTGGAATATTTGTATATACAAAATGAGATACCTAGAAGACAGAATCTAAATATAAATATAAAATTCATATGTTTCATATATGCCTTATATACATAGCCTAAAGGTAATTTTATACAATATTTGTAATAATCTTGAACATGAAACAAAGTTTGTATACACTGAACCACCAGAAAACAAAGGTGTCAGGTGTGGGATTTTCCACTTGTGGCATCATGTCAGGACTCAAAAAGTTTTGGATTTTGAAACATTTTAAATTTCAGATTTTTAGGTTAGGAAACTTTAACTGGTATCTTTTCTTTTTACCTGCCACTGAATACTTTACTGCAGAGAGCACAAAACGAAGGATAAGCAGACACTGACTACCTCTCAAGCAAATAAATGTTTTAATTCTAATTATTTTATTTTTTTTTAGTCAGGGGATCATGGCTCACTGCAGCCTCCACCTCCTGAGTTCCAATGATCCTTCCACCTCAGCCTCTCAAGTAGCTGGGACTACAAGGGCACTCCAATGCCACCATGCCTGCCTAATTTTTCATTTTTGTGAGGAGATGAGGTCTTGCTATGTTACCTAGGCTGGTCTCAAACTCCTGGACTCAACCAATCTTCCTGCCTCAGCCTCCCAAAGTGTTGGGATTACAGGTATGAGCCACCGTATCCAGCCTAATTTTTAATATTTTTATTTTATTTTTATTTTTTTTGAGTTGGAGTCTCACTCTGCCGCCCAGACTGGAGTGCAGTGGCCACTCCCGGCCACCGCAGCCTCGCCTGCTAGGCTCCAGTTATCCTTCTGCCTCAGCCTTCCGAGTAGCTGGAACTACAGGCGCTCACTACCACACCCGGCTAATTTTTTGATTTATTGTAGAGATGAGGTCTCGCCAAGTTTCCCAGGCAGGTCTTGAACCCGCGCGCGGGCTCAGGCAATCCACTCACCTCAGCCTCCCAAGGCACGGGATTATAGGCTGAGCAACCGAGCCCAGCTAAGTTTTATATTTTTAAAGACAGGGTCTTACTCCATCACCCAACCTGGAGTACAGTAGAATGATCATAGCTCACTGCAGCCTCGAGCTCCTGGGCTCAAGCAATCCTCCCGCCTCAGGTAGCTAGGACTACAGGCATGTGCCACTATGCCTGACTAATTTTTTTATTTTTAATTTTTCATAGAGACATGGTTTCACTTGGTTGCTCAGACTAGTCGCCAATTCCTGAGCTCAAACTTGATTCCCTGCCTCAACCTCCCAAATTTCTGGGATTGCAGACATGAGACACAGTACCTGGCCTTTCAAGTAAAAGAAATTTTTAAAGGCTTTTGACTAGTGATGCTTTTAAAAGTGTACTTAGAGTGGGCACAGTGGCTCACACCTGTAATCCCAGCACTATGGGAAGCTGAGGCAAGAGGAATGGTTGAGCCCAGGAGTTCAAGACCAGCCTGGGCAACATAGTGAGACCTCACCTCTACAAAAAAATTAATAAATTATCTAGGCATGGTAGCGCACGACCGTAGTCCCAGCTACTTGGTATTATCTGAGCCCAGGAAGTCGAGGCTGCAGTGAAACGTGATTGTGTCACTGCACTCCAGCCTGGGTAACAGACTGAGATCCCAACTCAAAAAATAAAAAGTGGCCGGGCTCGGTGGCTCAGCCTGTAATCCCGTGCTTTGGGAGGCCAAGGTGAGTGGATTGCCTGAGCCTGCGGGTTCGAGACCCGCCTGGGCAACTTGGTGAGACCTCATCTCAACAATAAATCAAAAATCAGCTGGGCGTGGTAGCACGCGCCTGTAATCCCGGCTACTTGGAAGGCTGAGGCGGAAGGATCGCCGGAGCCCAGCAAGTCGAGGCTGTGGTGGCCAGGAGCAGCCACTGCACTCCAGTCTGGGAGACAGAGTGAGACTCCAACTCAAAAAAACATAAATAAATAAAAAATAAAAAGTATAGTTAACAGCATCTTACTAATAAAAGCTAACTATAATCACATAGTCTTAATTATTCTGTAGGAAACATGAAGGTTTTATTTAATACAACACAATAACATTTCCACTTGCAAAGCTGTTCTTACATATGTAGATTATCATCTAAGTCTCACAATAACCCAGTAAAATACTATCACCATTTTACATCTGAAGAATGTGAGGTTTAGGGAAGGTAAGAAGTACAACCACATTCACCCTCTAGCAGTCTTGCCACAAGTCCCAGAGTCGTGACTAGATATTCCGCATTTACCACTGCAGCACATTGTATTTGAAGTTGAGGACATTTTAAAAACATTCTATATATTCTATACACTTCTGTGGAAGTATAAGGAATAATGGGCACATAAGTTTTATATTAAGTCAATTTGTTTATTAGATATTGGTCTCTGCATGATTTTTTTTTTTTTTTTTTTTTTTTTTTTGAGTTGGCGTCTTACTCTTTTGCCCAGGCTGGAGTGCAGTGGCACACTCACGGCCACCACAGCCTCGGCCTGCCGGGCTCAGGAGATCCTTTCACCTCAGCTTTCAAAGTAGCTGGAACTACAGGCACCATCACACAGGCTGATTTTTCTTAATTTATTGTAGAGATGAGGTCTCGCCAAATTGCCCAGACTGGTCTTGAGCCCTTGGGCTCAGGCAATCCTCTCCCCTTGGCCTCCCAAAGTGCTGGAATTACAGGCATGAGCCACTGTGCTCGGTTAAGAATAATTTTAACTCAAACATCTACTGAGTGCCAAAACATTGCCAAGCAGAGATGACAAAAATGAACAGGATACAAGGCAAAGAATAAAAAGGAAGAAAATAAATAATAATTATAATTTAATGTGATAAATATAATGATATGAATAAAATGGCATTCGTTAATTCACTCCAAAAACATGCATAAAAACCTATAGCATGTTAGACATTGTGATATGTGCTAGAGATACACTGAGAAGCAAAAAGGATGTGAGAGCAACTAACACTACCTAGGGAATTAGAATAAACTGAAGAGTTGTGGCTGGGCTTTAAGAATTGAGTAAGGATTGGCTGCCAGGCAGGGAAAGGAGAAGCCTTACAAAGAATGATCTGCCAATACAAACATGAAGGCCTAACACAGTAATAATAGGATTTCCAGACCATTAAAGAAAAAAAATTCATGGAGATCCACATTACCATATTCATAATACACACAGATCTAATTACGGGACATCAGACAAGATGTTCTATCATGTAGTCACTAAATAGGACATATACTTCTGATTGTACCATTTGAGTCTTTCTCCATGAGCATATACCACAGAAACCTGTTATTTACTGACTTGGGGAGGTGGTCATTATATGTCATTAAGAGAAAAAGGGTTACAGGACAGTCTTTGGAGACCCTCCTCCCCTTTATTTCAATAAAACAATTATAGGTAAACTCATTTAAAACAAAACTGGAAGTACATCAAAATGCTATTGTGTAACTTCCTTTACTTGCCTTTGTTCAATCCATTTTCCATGCAGAACTCCCAAAAATCCTTCAGTGACTTTCCAATTGCTCTCAGTATAAAATACAAAATCCTTAACCTGACTTGTAAGTTCTGTGTGGTCTCGCCCTCTCCAAACCATCTCATGCCTTTGTCCCCATCATTCCACTTCTGACATCTGGTTCACCTTTCAGTTCCTCAGACGAGCTCTTTCTCACATCAGGGCCTAGAGTATACTAGATCTGTCTTCACAGGACTTGGTTCCTAATCATTCTTTGGTTCGAGGTCTCAACAACATTTCCTTAGAAAGGTCCCCTGCACCCTCCCCACACACCCATTCTCAAAAGCATCCTCTGATTTTCCTTCATAGTAGCTATTACAATTTGTAATTATACTACTATATACACATACATCTTTCTACGTTTACACATGTCTCTGTCTCTCCAACACAGTGCCTAGCATATAATAGACATTCAATAAATGAATGAAAGTAGAATTCTGAATTAACAAAAGTCAAATTATGGGCTTTATTTATTTATTTATTTTGCAATCTATATTTTCTAAATCTTCTTCTACAACTACCACAGAAAAACTTGTATAAGAAAATAATTACGACAGTACTTCTATCTACTGGTTCCTTAACTCAAAGCAACCATCTCTTTCTCCTAAGATTTAATAATCCTAATAAATTCTTCTATAAGAAAGTATCTTTCTAATCATTCCTGTTTGCTCTATCCAAGACCAAATTTCTCAAGTTTGAATAATCTCAGGCCACTAACAATCTTCCTGTCCCAGTTTTTCCATTTACCAATCCTTTCCACACTCAAAAAGAAGTCTTCCTAAAAACCAAGTTTATAATATTATTGCTGTCTTTAAAACCTCAAGTGGCCTCCAGTAACATTTCCAGTTTAAGATCCTCTGACTTTTCATTTTCCTTTTACATGCACAATCCTTCTCATAACTCAGTTCTTGTTATTAAACAACTTAGATTTTCTTCTTTAGTTGTATAAAGCAAAAGAAGGATTCCAAGGACAATAACTTTCTCTCCCATCTAGGTTTCTTTTACAATATATCCTGTCTAGAATGCAAGTTTCCTAGCTTTCAAATCACACAATACGTGTCATTCAACACTATCTTCCAAAGCGTTCTGGACCTTTTCCAACATTCCCCTAACCATAGGTCTTCTCCTTGACTCCATTTCTCACAGCACCCAGCACTGCTGCCCATTTAACCACTAATGACAGTCATTTTTCCCTTCCTCATGAAATCTGGACAATGGATGACAAGGACTTCCTCCCTTCAAAGGAATTATCTTCTCTTACCAGCTACTAATAAGATGGCTAAAAAGTTTTTCCCTTGCCACTGTTCCACAGACAAGGCAAAAGCATCAAGCCAAAATGTGTCATCACCCACCAAAGAGTAAAAGAACGTATATAAAAAAGACAAACCCAGCCGGGCTCGGTGGCTCAGCCTGTAATCCCGCGCCTTTGGGAGGCTGAGGTGAGTGGATTGCCTGAGCCCGCGGGTTCGAGACCCACCTGGGCAGCGAGACCTCATCTCTACAATAAATCAAAAAAAATTAGCCGGGCATGGTAGCGCGCGCCTGTAGTTCCGGCCACTTGGAAGGCTGAGGTGGAAGGATCGCAGCAGCCCAGCAGGTTGAGGCTGCGGTGGCCGGGAGTGGCCACTGCACTCCAGTCTGGGCGACAGAGTGAGACTCCAACTCAAAAAAAAAAAAAGACAAACCCAGCCGGGCTCAGTGGCTCAGCCTGTAATCCCACGCCTTGGGAGGCTGAGATGAGTGGACTGCCTGAGCCCGCGGGTTTGAGACCCGCCCGGGCAACTTGGCAAGACCTCATGTTTACAATAAATCAAAAAATTAGCCGGGCATGGTGGCGCGCACCTGTAGTTCCAGCTACTTGGAAGGTTGGGGCGGAAGGATCGCCGGAGCCCAGCAGGTCAAGGCTGCAGTGGCCCGGAGCGGCCGATGCACTCCAGTCTGGGAGACAGAGTGAGACTTCAACTCAAAAAATAAAAATTAAAATAAATTTAAAAAATTAAAAAGACAAATCCTAGGCCTTTGATACCAATTCCACTGAAGGTAGTTTCTAATAACAAAGTTTACAATCAGAACACATCCACAAAGGTATGAGAAAAGTATAAACCATAATGACAAAGGTAATCTGTGGTTACCTGGAGACAAATGGATGGACAAAAAGAGAACCAAGAGTTGAGGAGAGATGTACATGGGGAGAGGGGAGAAGCAGCCTTAAGAGGGGGTACTCACTACCTTTTCAGCAGTGACAACCCACCCACGAGAGCATGCCTATCGCAAAGGATCTCCTTCATCCCTCTTAAGAAGAGAAGAGGAAACACAAGAAGCAGTGCTTGGTTCAGGTCCCCAACTCCTACTTCATGGGCATGAAATGCCGAGGATGCTAAAAAAATCACCATGGTCTTCAGCCATGTACAAACAGTAGTTTTGTGTGTTGGCTACTCTACTGTGCTCTGTCAGCCTACAGGAGAAAAAGAAAGGCTCACGGAAGGATGTTCCCTCAGGAGGAAGCAGCACTAAAAGCACCCCAATCAAGATGAATGGAAAGCCATCCCAATAAACACATTTTGGATATACCTTGTTTGTCTTTAACTGCTAGGAAGCTCCAGTTTCAAGTATTCGGGCGCAACCAAAAGAGTGGACTACTAGAGTCTTGGATCAGTTTGTAAAACAGAATGAAGGTAGCTTCCATATCAAAGTACACAGTGCTGCATGTAACAACTCCTTACCTAGAAAGATGAAAGCAGTTGATGCCAACACTGCAAAGTGGGTAAAGAGGATCTGCTAAGAACCCATGAACCACTTGAGGACACCTGAATCGTTACATTGATCTATGCACTGACCAGAAGAAAATGAGATATAGGAGATATAGTTATTTATTAACACAACCAGGGCAGATGCTGCATTTTAAAATGTAGTCATAAGAGCATCTAGTGGAGGCATTCAAAACCCAGCGCTCTTAAGAAATGGTTTTGCTTCTTAAGAAAGACAAGCGGTCTTCAGGTGTGAACTAGTCTCCTCCATCTCTTTTTGGCTTCTTCCTGTCCCCAAAGTAATAAAATCCCCTAATTCTTAAGCCTGATATTCTTTGTGTTACAAAGGATACTATAAATTCTCTAATTTAAAATGCTGGGGCAGACAGCAGATACTCTTGCTGCTGCCCTGCCTGTTGTGTCTTTCACAACTTATCTTCCCTTTAATAAATCTACCTTTCTTAATTAAAATTCAAAAAAAAGCCGGGTTCAGTGGCTCAGCCTGTAATCCCGCACCTTTGGGAGGCTGAGGTAAGTGGATTGCCTGAGCCCGTGGGTTCGAGACCCGCCTGGGCAGGCGAGACCTCATCTCTACAATAAAATCAAAAAATTAGCCAGGCGTGGTAGTGCGCGCCTGTAATTCCGGCTACTCGGAAGGCTGAGGCAGAAGGATCACCAGAGCCCAGCAGGCCGAGGCTGCGGTGGCCGGGAGCGGCCACTGCACTCCAGTCTGGGCGACAGAGTGAGAGTCCAACTTAAAAACAAAAACAAAAACAAAAACAAAAACAAAATTCAAAAAAAAAGAGGGGGCATCTTCTCCTGTAACTGAAAGGAAGGAGTTGTAGACAGGCCAAGACAGGTGAGGGAAGCCTCTGCAAGCCTTAAGTAAAAGGCTCAGAGCCAGGAAGGAGTAAAAAAAACTTTAGAGGGAATGGTAAAGGTTTTAAATAATCACTTGGGAGAATTAATCCAGAAGAGAAGTGACAATCTGAAGTAAAGCAATGGCCCCACACATGGAGAAGACAAATGAGAATTAACCCAGCAAATCTACAGATGAGTCGCTTACTAGACACGAAAGGTGAAAGAGAAAACTGTAGCGTCAAGCCTAAGAGACTGGGTGGATGAAAGGGAGGTGAGAATATGGAAAGGTGGGAAGAACTGGTGATCACAGGACTGGAAGAGGTCAAGACCTTTTGAGTTTTCTGACTAGGAGCCAAAAGGCATAAGGAAACTTAATACTGATTGTGCACCAACTCCTAGACACTTCGTTTGGGTTATTTTCTTCAGTTGTCAGTGGATCACTTATCATTTTGGAGGTTTGGAGGTTCCTGGTATCTCTGGCGAGTAAGCAGTTACAGGAGAAGAGGAATCATGGAATCAATCATAAGAACTGTTTGAGGAACTCTAGACTTGACCTAAAAATCTAAAGTCAAGTGGTACTTCATTCCACATTTCCCAGCCTAGGTGACCAGGGATTACAAAAGAAAACAACCAATCAAAAACTCAGGACATAGCCAGGCATGGTGGCTCATGCCTATAATCCCAGCACTTTGGGAAGCCAAGGTGAGAGGATTGCCTGAGTCTATGTTTAAGACCAGCCTGGGAAACTTGGCGAGACCTCATCTCTACAATAAATCAAAAAAAGTAGCCAGGCATGGTGGTATGTGCCTGTAATTCCAGCTACTGGGAAGGCTGAGGCAGAAGGATCACCTGAGCCCAGCAGGTGGAGGCTGCAGTGGCCGTGAGCATGCCACTGCCCAGCCTGGATGACAGAGTGAGACTGCAACTCCAAAAAAAAAAAAAAAAGTTCAGGACAAAGGCATAAATAAGCAACTGAATTTGAGCAAAATGTTCACTAAGCCCAGCATATCACGTACAAGAGGGTCAAGAAGTAATAAAAATGATGAAAATATTAAATGCTTGTCAGGATAACTGTAAACGTTAATTCACTTCTCAAGGCTTTTCAGCACCAAGTAGTTTTCAATGCTTTCGTAATATGCCAGCACACTGGATCCCTGCAAATTAGATGTGGGGTCAGATCACAAATGTAGGCCCATTTTGCCCAGAGGAAACTAAGGATCTCAAAATTCAAAACATTTATCCCAATTCTTTCAACTGCCAAGGGCAAGGCTATGTCCTGTGGCTCCTGATCTAAGGCATTCTCCTTATCTCCTACTGACTTCATACACAATTTCATTAAAGTCAGCATCCATTTGATTGAAATCATTTGCAAATGTGTCTTCTATGTATAGCCTGGGTTCTCCTCGGTAAAAGATTTTTCTTTGGGGCCAGGCGCAGTGGTTTACACCCATAATCTCAGCACTTTGGGAGGCGGAGAGACAAGAGGATCGCTTTAGTCCATGGATTCAAGACCAGCCTGGGCAACTCAGCCAGACTTCCTCTCTACAATTAATGCCCCACCCCAAAAAAAAAGGTCAGACAGGGTGGTTCACGCCTATAATCCCAGCACTTTGTGAGAGGATTGCCTGAGCCTGCGGATTCGAGACCAGCCTGGGCAACCTCATGAGACCTCATCTCTACAGTAAAATAAAAAATTAGCTGGGTGTGGTAGCGCACACCTGTAGTTCCAGCTACTTGGAAGGCTGAGGCGGAAGGATCACCTGAGCCCAGCAGACTGAGGCTGCAGTGGCTGGGAATGTGCCACTGCCCTCCAGCCTGGGTGAGAGTAAAACTCCAACTAAAAAAAAAAAAAAAAAAATTAGCCTGGTGTGGTGGCTAGTGTCTGTGGTTCCAAAGGCTGAGGTGGAAGGATCACCTGAGCCCAGCAGGTCAAGGCTGTGATGGCCATGAGCATGCCACTGCACTCCAACCTGGGCCACACTGAGACTCCAACTCACACACACACAAAAAATTCACCTTCCTACATACAGTTCAGCATGCTAAAATTGTTCTTCCTCCTACTAAACTACAAGCCAAATTCTATTAAAATAAAATTCCTATCAGAGAGAACGACTTCTAAACCTCAACTGAGTATAAACTTAGTATTTTCAATATTAACTTATTTCACTGATTCTCTCAACATTTTTTTCAGATTGTTTTCCTCCTAAGTACCCCCTCCTTCATGAAATTCTAATCAGATGAAACACACTGTATATTTATTTGCATACTGCATGTGTATCTACGCTTTTAATGGGGCTGGGCAAGGGGGCTTACGTCTATAATCCCAGCATGAGAGGACTGCCTGAGCCCAGGGGTTCGAGACCAGCCTGGGCAACTTGGTGAGACCTCATCTCTACAATAAATCAAAAAATTAGCTGAGCGTGGTGATACAAACATGTGTTCTAGCTACTTGGAAGGCTGAGGCAGAAGGATCACCTGAGCCCAGCAGGGTGAGGCTGTGGTGGCCATAAGCATGCCACTGCACTCCAGCCTGGGTGACAGTGAGATTCCTACTTAAAAAAATAAATAAATTTATACATAA
Organism: Cephalopachus bancanus; assembly: GCA_027257055.1. NCBI lineage: Eukaryota > Metazoa > Chordata > Mammalia > Primates > Tarsiidae > Cephalopachus > Cephalopachus bancanus. Next base: position 9,560,630 of record JAPVLO010000082.1, read on the forward strand.
AAAGAGTACCACCACCCCTAGAATCAACTTTCACTCCCTTGGGAATAAATGACATTACCTTCAAGTATACAAAATTTATTTAATAAATATTTGCTGCACGGTAGCTAAATGCCAGCCTGAAATACCCAATATCAAGAAACTCTAGAAGAGCAACATAATTTGGCTTTATAGTTTACTATATGAGTTTTGACCCACAGAATCAAATGAAATGGATTGAAGACAGAGATATTCTTCCTTGCATTTGCACCTAGCAAAGGGCCGCTCACAGAGAATGTGATCAATAAACACTGGCTGAATGGATGGAAATTGTCAGAATCCTAGACATGGTGGTTACATTGCTTCTTAATGTCATTTAGCAAGGTAAACTCCAGAGCAGGACACCGAAATGTGGACTTCCTATTTCATATCTCAAAGAACTCTAACTCTACCTCATTACAACCCTGGAACCTGAAATTTTCTATAGTTAACTTTCAGGAGGAAAAAAGGACAAAAGAAACAAAAAGCTTAAACTAGAACAAAGAAACATTTCTTGTTCAGTAATTTTTAACCTTCCTGATTCACTAGATGCTTGGAGCATCTAATGAAAGCTCTGACCTCTTTCCCTAGAAAACACACAGAACTGCAGAGTATTTACAGTGTCTAAACTTCACCTGCTGACTCCAATTTAGGAACTTCTCCACTAAAGGAATATGTAAACCAAATACAATGTATTAAGCTTAAAAATAAGTTAATTTTTTTTTTTTGAGTTGCAGTCTCACTCTGTTGCCCAGGCTGGAATGCAGTGGCACAATCACAGCCACCACAGCCTCGACCTACTGGGCTCAGGCGATCCTTCTGCCTCAACCTTCCAAGTAACTGGAACTACAGACATGCACCACCATGCCCAACTAATTTTTTGATATATTGTAGAGATGAGGTCTCACCAAGTTGCCCAGGCTGGTCTCAAACCCGTGGGCTCAGGCAATCCTCTCACCTGCCCTCCCAAAGTGCTGGGGTTATAGGTATGAGCCACCACGCCTGGCCAATTTTTTTTTTTTAAGTGTAAAATGTTTTGCTTTAAATTTACCTTTCTGGCAATACACTGTACTTTAATATTAGTTGTATTCTTGCAGATGAGAGATTTAGTAAACAATTAACAGGAAGAGAAAAAGTTTATTTCCTAAGTATACCTGTAATATCTAAATTGAAACCTCAAAATTTACTAGATTATATTATAATATGGTACTATGCTATTGAAACAGGGCGTAGTCTTCCCAGCTTTGATTATAGAAACCTAAAGCCACAAAGCACCAATTTCAAAATGAAGTTGGGATTCCACCTTTGGCACTGTCACTCACTACACTTATTAAAAAGAAGAAACAGGTCAGGCACAATGGCTCACACCTGTAATCCCAGTACTTTGGGAGGCTGAGATGGCAGAAATGCCTGAGCCCAAGAGTTTGAGATCAGTCTAGGCAACACAGGGCACAGAGGCATGGTGGCATGCACCTGTAATCCCAGCTACTTGGGAAACCGAGGCAGAAGGATAGCCTGAGCCCAGAAGGTCAAAGCTGCAGTGAGCCATGATCCTCCCACTGCACTCCAGCCTAAGCAACAGAGTGAGACACCAAATCAAAAACTAAACAAATAAAAAGAAACACAAGGGCAAGCAGTCTCTTTGTCTCAAAAGGAGACATACAACATGAAAATAAAATCCACTAAACAATGATTACAGCATATTTTGATACCATTTACTCTGATTAATAGTTGTAAAAAATGATACTAGTAGAGCCGGGCTCGGTGGCTCAGCCTGTAATCCCGCACCTTTGGGAGGCTGAGGTGAGTGGATTGCCTGAGCCCGCGGGTTCGAGACCCACCTGGACAGCGAGACCTCATCTGTACAATAAATCAAAAACTCAGCCGGGTGTGGTAGCGCACGCCTGTAATTCCGGCTACTCAGAAGGCTGAGGCGGAAGGTTCGCCGGAGCCCAGCAGGTCGAGGCTGCGGTAGCCGGGAGCGGCCACTGCACTCCAGTCTGGGCAGCCGAGTGAGACTCCAACTGAGAAAAAAAAAAAAAAATTATACTAGTAGAAAAAGTGAAAAATGTGGAGGGTCATAAAGTACTATAGAACCAAAAGTTTAACATAACATACATAAAAGAACAAGCATAATGCAAGATGTCGTTAGGGTCTTTTAAGATTTACATATGAGCCGGGCTCGGTGGCTCAGCCTGTAATCCCGCGCCTTTGGGAGGCTGAGGTGAGTGGATTGCCTGAGCCCGCGGGTTCGAGACCCGCCTGGGCCAGTGAGACCTCATCTCTACAATAAATCAAAAAATCAGCCGGGCGTGATAGCGCGCACCTGTAATTCCGGCTACTCGGAAGGCTGAGGTGGAAGGATCGCCGGAGCCCAGCAGGTCGAGGCTGCAGTGGCCGGGAGCGGCCACTGCACTCCAATCTGGGCGACAGAGTGAGACTCCAACTCAAAAAAAAAAACAAAGATTTACATATGAGGTAATATTATAAAAGTGTATTTCTTTAAAGATCAGAAAAATTCCCGAAATATTTCAAAATCTGATCAAAATAATTTCAAAGTATAATTCTAATGGATAGATTCAAATGCTCCATACAGGAACTCTTAGGCTAAAATTTAAAAATATCAAATATTAGTATCACTTATGAGATGTTAATGAGGAGTTAATGAATATTTTGGCCACATTGTGAAAAATACCAAAGCACTAAAAAATAATTTCAACAGTATAAAATCTTGCTTAAAAGGTATAATCAAATGGTTCAACGAACTTCAAAAACTAATTCTTGAGATCCTGTATATCTCATATTTGTGTTTAAGCACCTGTAAAAACATATAAAAATTCAAACCTTTTAAAAATACGAAACAAATATTATTTATATTAAAAGTCACAAAATTCCTTAAAAACCCAAAGCTTTTATTACATTTTAAGTTACTAAAAAATAAATTACTAAAAAACAGCACATCTTGAAATTCTGGATACTGGCTGGGCACGGTGGCTCACCCCTATAATCCCAGCACTTTGGGAGGCCAAAGTGAGGGGACTGCCTGTGCCCACAGGTTCGAGACCAGCCTGGACAACTTGGTGAGACCTCATCTCTACAATAAATCAAGAAAAATTAGCCAGCCGGGCTCGGTGGCTCAGCCTGTAATCCCGCGCCTTTGGGAGGCTGAGGTGAGTGGATTGCCTGAGCCCATGGGTTCGAGACCCGCCTGGGCAGCGAGACCTCATCTCTACAATAAGTCAAAAAAATCAGCCGGGCGTGGTAGCGCATGCCTGTAATTCCAGCTACTTGGAAGGCTGAGGCGGAAGGATCGCCAGAGCCCAGCAGGTCAAGGCTGTGGTGGCCGGGAGCGGCCACTGCACTCCAGTCTGGGTGACAGAGTGAGACTCCAACTCAAAAAAAAAAGAAAGAAAAATTAGCCAGGCGTGATGGTGCATTCCTCTAGTTTCAGCTACTTTGAAAGCTCAAGTGGAAGGATTGCCTGAGCCCAGCAGGTCGAAGCTGTAGTAGCCCTGAGCGTGCCACTGCACTCCAGCCTGGGCAGCAGAATGAGACTCCAACTCAAAAAAAGAGAAAAAGAAATTTTGAATATGTGTAAAATAAATTTCTCATGTACAGATTTGATAGGCAGAGATGGTACACATCTCACATTTACAGAAAAAAAATTTTCTTAAGTTACACATCTTGATCAGTATCGTATTTCTAAGTGGTGACCTTGGAAACCTTAGTCCAAGAATGGAGCCATCTTTGAAGTCAATGTAAAAGCTCCACAAGTTACATCATTTTGGTTAAACTTATTTTAACCTAGTGTATATTATCCAGCTCAAACACCTACTTATTTTTCAAGATAACAAGTTATCATATTAGAGTTTTTGTCTACAAGCATTAGAAACATTAATAACTGTCTATCTTCAAAAAGGGACTTTACTGGAAAGCTGTTGAAACTAACGTAACTTTCCATTTTGTTTATGCTTTCTGATGACTGGAAAATCAGGCTGGTAAAAGAAAACAGCACTGGCCTAGGGAGAAAGCAGCTCAAGAACCATGTCAGAAGAACAGTCTGATCCACACACTGACATTACTCTGAAAGGTCTACAAAAAAACCTGTTTTCTCTCCTGATCCAAGGCTCTGGAAAACAGCTTAGGGTACAAGTCTAATCTAGCTGCATGACAAAAGTGTAAAAGATGCCCCAAGAGGGCTACACACAATGGAGAACCCCCAAAGCAAGACAAAACATGGGGAAGACCCAGTAGAAAGTTAAACAATAAATGTCTGCAATACTACAATCAAGAACAACCAAGTGGGATGGCTGTTTTTCCATTATACACAAAAAACACTGAAGCTCAGAAAGCTTGGACCAGGACTACAACCCTCTCTCCTTTTGCTATTCCACAGGCTTAATCTAAATTATACTTGGTATAATTATATTATACTTATAATTAAATCCAACTTTAAAAGACTAAGATTTGCCTCCAGTGAAGACATTTAAAAGTATATGACATTAGCCAGGTGCAGTGGCTCATTCATGTAATTCCAGCACTTTGGAAGGTCGAGGAGGAAGGATTGCTTGAGCCCAGGAGTTCAAGACCAGCCTTGGCAACAATAAATATGACTCCAGTTATCTGTGGTAATTCTCATTGAAGCATCTTGAAACTGTTCTACTGGAGAAATCTATAGAAAAAACAAGTATTTGGGGAAAGGAAAATACCTGGCACTTTTGCTACCCCTCCCCCTCAAACACAGGGACAATTACAAAAATACTATTTGGAAGTTGATTTTAGGTGTTAACTGTCATCCTTACTGTGGTCCTTGAAGAATTACTTAAATACTTATAGCAATGATTCTCCACCCAAGTGAGCATCAAAATCCCCTGAGGGCCTAGGCATCTGTGTTTTATAAAAGCCAGAAAAAAGTCGTTGGTTAAAAAAAAAAAAAAATCAGAAATGTGTGCTTAAATTTTTTTTTAAAAATCAATCATAATGTCTGCAGACTCACCCCTAATAGGTAATCTGAAGCCAGACCATCTGCTTAGTGACAAGCTGAACATTCTGTTCAGTAAAAGGGAGAGGGAGACTTGATTAAGAATATAAATCAAAGTAATTTTTAAAATGTTGTTGATTATAAATGCGTTAAAAATAAATTGATAAGATAATAAAAATGAACAAAGGACAACCTCACTCACACAATATGAATTTCACAATGTTGAACAAAAGTCAGACAAAAATAAAAATAAAAAACCTAGGCAAAATTAATCTATGCTGAATTCTAAAATTAAGCTAATGGTTACCCTTGAGGAATGGGTAGTCACTGGGAAGAAATCCAAGTGAAGCTGTTAGAGAGCTAGCCTTCTGTTTCCTGCTCTAGGTGTGTTCAATTTGTGAAATTGTATCATACTTTATGAATCCTTTTCTGCTGGTTTATTATTCCCCAATAGAAAATTTTTTAAAAGCCAAAACATGTAAATTAGTAAGTCTCTATGTAAAAAAAAAAAAAAAAAGGAATGCCAGGTGTGGTGAATCACCATTCAGAAATTTAAATTTTTTTCATTTAAGTTCAGATAATGTTATTAGCACACATATACATAAAATATGACCAACATTAATGAGCTGCCTAAAATTTAGCTTTTTTTTCCCCTCCTGCATCCTGCCCCTCAAGTTTAGCTTTTAAATATCTTGAGTATCTAGACACTACAAAGATGGATGCTAGGCAAAAATAATAAAGTTAAAGCAGTGAATTTATTGAGCTATATAATATGGCTAAAGTTTGGAACCTGTTAATATCAAACTTAGTAAGTTGAAGACCCATTAACAAGCATAAACGTCCAGGCTCAGGGTAAGAGCAATTCCCGCTCCCTAAAAAGTGAGGTAAGTTAAAGACGTGGGGGAACCTCCCAAGGAGAAAAACAAATAAATGGATGAGTTGACAGAACCGGTGGTGAGCATGTAAAAATGTGATGAGCCAGGTGAGGTGACGAGCTTGTTGTCCTAGTTACTAAGGAGGCTGAGGCAGAAAGACCGCTTTAAGCCCAGGAGTTTAAGCCCAGCCTAGACAACATATAACATAAGTTTAATATATTATTTTAGTTAAAAAATAGGCTGGGCACAGTAGCTCACATCTGTACACCCAGCACTTTGGCTGAGGTTGGAGGATCACCTGAGGCCAGGAAATTGAGGCCAACCTGGGCAACATAGTGAGATGCTATTTCTACAAAAAAAATTTTTTTAATTAGCCAGGCATGGTGGTGCATGCCTGTAGTCCCAGCTCCTAGGAAGGCTGAAGCAGAAGGATCGCCTGAGCCCAGGAGGTCAAGCCGTGATCATGCCACTGCGCTTCAGCCTGGGCGACACAGTGAGACTCCCAACTCAAAATTAATCAATAAGATGTGATGACAAAAAATATAAAGGCTAATCCCTAAAACAAAAAATCTAAAGCAATGCAAAATCTCAGTCCTCCCACCCTCATCAACTCCCTGAACTCGCCTACGAAAAGGGAAGGGTGGATTTTCCCTCTGTGGTTGTTGAAATCAGCAAGAAATGCTCAGAATTAGTTAGCATCTGGACCTTGGCCATGACTAGCAAAGTATAGTGAGTGACTCTTGACACAGAATAAACACAACAGATGGCTTCAATTATCTACCATCAAAGAACTTGAAATTGTCTAAATTGTGTAAGTACCATTAAACCTCAACAAATTCTTTAAATTATCTTCTTGAGACTCAATCACAGAAAAATTGCATGCTAATATGCTTGAGCTTAAACATTTGGAGCAACACAGACTTGAAAAAACAAATAGGTACTTTCTCACTATAATTTCTCAGTGTGACTCAGAACACCAAAAGCTAGTTTTGTTTTTGTTTTTTCAAGTTTTAGTTTTCCACAGAGTTTTATCCACACAGGAAAATCTCAAAACTACACACCAAAATGTTCATTCAGGAATATTTTTTCTTCATTTTGCTTTTTTTTTTCCCCAGAATGTCCACAGTAATGTTACTTTTATCCCAAAGGAAAAAGACAAAGTTCATAATCAAGATTCCAAATTGCAAAGCCTAAACAAGCAAGTTGAATACTTTCTGAAATCAACATTATCAGGGGCACTATGATCTAGCTTGTTTTTTCATCCAAAGAACAAAAAAGGAATTTCACATACAGCCTGCCTTATCATCACAACCATAGTTTAACAGGTACTGGGCCTTTCATGACCAGAGGGATATCAACTTTCTTCAGGCAATCATAATTAAAACTTGAGTAATGGGAAACCAAGACACTGCAGATGCCCTAGACATAACTATCAAGGTAACCTCTAGTTCATTCGATTACTAAGTATCAGGAATCCATAAAGTTATAAAACTTACCTAAATCTAGCAAGTTTCAGTGAACTAGGAAAATTAAGTCGTTTTATGAGGATGAAATTTTTTTGCCTTCCTGAATTGGGAAAACTTTCTTAAAATCAAAACAAAACTTAGATACATTTGTGTCTGACTCTCAAAATATGCCTGCTTGAGATAAGACAAGCTTCTGGGACCACCTCACTGCACACAATTTATAGGACATTCATTTATCTGTTTGACAGTATGCAGGTGTCTGTCTTTTGTAGACAGATAGATATGTGATAATAAATAGATCAAAATGTTAACTACAGAATTTAGAAGAGAGGTAGATATATAGCTGCTCTCTGCAGCACTTTTCCAACTTTTCTCTGTGTGGATATTTTGGATACAGAGGTGAAAATAAACGTTTTCAAAGTCAGAACACAAAGAAATATTTATCACAACTTCAACCTTCCTGACGCTTTGAAGTCTTTCACCAAATTACAAACCTAGCATACCCACCAGAAAGCCCTTTCATAAGATGGCAAGACGCCCTTGAGAATAGTCAACATTTTATCAAATGTAAAAGCGATACTAAAAATCTCTCACCCAAAGCAAGTTCACCTAAGAAGTTATTTTCCAGGATTCATGAGACTTTTGACTTTTCACTTTACTTAGAAAAATAACTTTTCCCCCATTACCATTTCACCGAAATTTTTCATAATTTCACACAGTACGCCTTTTTTTAAGTTTAAAAAAAAAAAATCCCCCACAAGTAAACTTGTGTACCCTTCCCAAATCCTAAAACCTGCAAAAAGGAAAAATAAAAAAACAAGAGCTCCGGGCGCTGGTGGCTCCAGGTGTCTGAGTCTACCGAGCAGTCTCCGGAATGGACTCACACCCTGGGGTCAGTCTACAAGAGTGAGAAACGCAGAAAAAGGCGAGAAAGAAATACACGCTGCCGGGATGTCCAAAGGAAAAGAGTGACTGTGAAAGGGAAAAGAAAAAAATCCAAGCCATCCCTGCGGGGAGGCTCTGGAAAACCCTGGGCCGCCCAGGGGGACAACCAACGCCGGCACTCCTGGGGCAAGCTGAGCGCTCCCTGGCGCCGGAGGCAGGAGGCAGGCGCGCGGGCCGGAAGCCGGGGCCCACCTGGCGCCCACCTAGAGCCCACCTGGATCCCACCTGGATCCCACCGGCTCCTCGGCCCCGCCCGCACCTCGCGGTCCTTGAGGCCCAGCAGGAGCACCTCCTCCATCAGGGTCAGCCGCGTTTCCTTGGAGTCGCCCTTGTCGTCGTCGTCCTGCTCGTCGCGGCGGCTCTGCGCGTCGTCCTCGCCGCTGCCGGCGCCGCCGCCGGCCGCGCGCTCCTTGTCGGCGGCGTTGCGGGAGGCCTCGGTGCGCCGCTGCACCAGGCCCGAGCTGCGCTGGGTCAGCGAGGTCATGGCTCCGGCCGAGGCGCCGAGCCGGGCCGAGAGGGACGCGGGACCGGCCGGGTCTCCCTCCTCCTCCTCCTCCTCCTCCTCCTTCTCCTCCTCCTCCTCCCCCCGCGGCCTCCGACCCGGGCTTCCGTGTTAGATCCCGGCGCTGGGGCGACGTCCGTCGGCAACGGGCCGGGGGTAGGCATGGGGAGACGGAGCGGGGCGACGCCGGCTGGCCGGGCGGCGGCTGGCCGGGAGAGGGGCGTCTTCCTGCCTGCGGCCGCGGCCCCCGAAACAGCCAGAGCTTCGAAGCTGAGAAGGGGGGGAGGGGGGGAGGGGGCGGCGGCGCCTTTCCAATATGGCGGCCCCGGCTGACGTCACCGGAGGATGTGGCAGAGTCGGGGCGGGGCGGGCCGGGAGGACGCCGGAAGCGGCGGGCGGGCGCGCGGGGGACACCCCCCCTCCCGGGTTGGGGGGCTTGTCCTTCCCTCGGCGTCCCCCCCTCGCCCCAGCCTGCGGGCCCGGCCCGGGACGTGGCCACCACCCCCCCGCCTCTCGCCACCCACGGCTGGAGCTAGAGACCGGCGAGCCCCCACACCACGAATCGGGGCAGCCGAGGCCACGTGAGGGTGGACAGCGCTCAGTCTCGAGCACCCCAGGCAGCACAGTGTTCGGAGGTGGCCCCTCGGCCGTGTTGCCAGGACCCCGCTTGGGCTTCGGGGCCCCCACGACGGGCGGGAAGGACTTTGCTCGCTGTTGGTGGGGCGGGGAGAGGGCGCGCTCTCTGCCCGGACTCCCTAGCCCTTCTAAAGGAGCAGCTGCGTCTCGATGTTTGGAAAGTGGACTTTTATTGTCTTGTCCTCCAGGAGTAGGGAGGTTAAAACAAATCGACTCGTTTTGTTTGTTTAACTTTTTCTGTATTTGCCTCCGACTTGTCCTGTAAAAAGTGGCCAGGGCGCAGTGGGTACAGTTAGTACTGCACGCGTTAGCGCTCTTGACCTCGACGATCTTTTTATGGAGACAATAAACCTGTTGGGTTTCGTGCCACGTCTTTGTACACATTAAATCTCTCTCGGTGTAATTACTAGGTTAAGTCCTCTTGGCGCGCTTGATGGTTTGCGCAAATTATGTCAAACCTGAGAGGGGGTTTGGAGGGGTAGAAGTCTGGCACTTGTAAAGTAAAACATTAGCCAGAAATGGCATCGTGTCCTCTCCACTGTTATTTAAAATAAACTGTGATCGCAGGCTGTGGCTACAGAGTGGTTTAGTATGTTCTTCCCCCTCCACAAATCCATTATCCAGAACTACTGGCCACCCCCCTCATGCCCTGGAAAATGAGAATGCCACATGGGGGGAACAAGGGACACAAGGTGAGCACCAAATAGACCTTCCCTTTTTCCTGTCTGTGGGCAAAGGTCAGTTTCACCTCAACCAATTTCTCCATTCACATCCTCTTCAACTTTTTTTCCCTTCATCTTTCTTCCAATTTTACCCAGTGCTGTAGCTTCAAATCTGTATCTCTCTGTCAAAGAAATGTAATTAAGGAATAATTTGACTAATATAGTCAGGTACATAGTTCAAAGAGTTATAAAGATGTGTATAGTGAAAACTCCCTCCCTCCCAACTCTGCCTGTTCACCCAGTAATTCTGACTCCCCTCCTCTGGAGTTTTTAAAATATGCTGACAAATCTTGATGCTCCTTACCTCAACATGTGAAGTGTGGCCCAGATTTAGTGACTGATCAGTTGAGTAGAATGTGACCAATATGACTTACTGTGTGTAACTTCTCAGACTAAATCATAAAAGTCTTTGCAGCATCCTACTCTCCTCCACCTCCATCCATCACCACTGGGAGAAGGCTGCTGCCATATCATGAAGACATTCCTCCTTATGGAGAGGTCCAGGTGGAGAGGAACTGAGGTCTCCTGCCCATCTTGGAAGCAGTTCTCCCAGCCCCAGTCAAGCCTTCAATTGACTGCAGCCCTGGACTAAAACCTACAGAGAAATTCCGAGCCTATTAATTAAGCCATTCTCAAGTTCCTGACCCACAGAAACTGTGAGCTACTAGAAATATTAGTTGTTTTATGCTGCTAAATTGGAGTGATTTGTTAGGCAGTAATAGATACAAAAATACTGGCGTGCACATGTGTTTGTGACTGCCTGCATACACACACACAAAGGGTAACCAGTAATATTTTCTTGGATAGCCTTCCAGAGATTTTTTTCTAAACATGTATTTAAGCAAATATGGAAATATGTTTTTCTTCCCTTTTTGCAAACAATAGCGCAGTATACACACTGCCTCTTGATTTTTTTCCACTTAATTATGTTGGAGAGCATTCTAGATCAGTACTTAAGAGGCTCTTCATGCTTTGTTTCAGCCGCATCACATTCTTCCTGTATAAACATACACTAAAATTCCCTGTTGATGGACATTTAGGTTGTTTCCTATCCTTTGCTATTACAAACAATGCTATAATATAAGTAATAGCCTGGTCCACAAAAATATATGCTCAAGGTCTGTCCATTCATGCACCAGTTCCACACTTTTCAAATTACCTAGACTTTATGCAACTTTGTTGCGCTTATTTCTTTGTGCATTTTTTTAGCATTTTTTTTCTTTGCTGCTTTTTCCAGGTAGACTTCAAAATCAGAAGGGAGGGAAGGATATAGGGACCCAAATATCTCTTCCTAATGATAACAATGAGCATTTCTTTATTGGCTGCTAATTATATACCAGGCAGTTCTCCTGTAACCCCCACCAGACCCCTGCAAATTATGAGTTGGCCCTGTGCCGATCAATTCCACATGGGCTCCAACAGCTTCACACAGTGCAGCCTAGCAGCACCTCACCTCATGCCACCTGGGAACCCAGAAGTGTGGGGGAGTTAGCACATCAAGCAAGTGGATAACAGTTCTTTTTCTCTCCTGACCTGGGTTGTTCTAAGATCATTTATACAACTTCTCAGTGGCACTTAGCCTCTGCTAGCTGAAAGACACTTTCACTCCTCACTCTCCCTCCCTTACTTCTGCTCCCAGCAGGTGCACTCCCTAGCAAAGTAGTAGCACAAAGCCTTTGTCTTAGGCCCTGCTTTCTAGGGAATGCAGACAAAGACACCTGTTTTCTCTGTGAAGAACTGAGATTCTAAGAAGTTAAGTAATCTGCCCAACATAACACATCTGAGGCTGGGTGAGGTGGCTCATGCCTGTAATCCCAGCACTTTGGGAGGGCAAGGAGAGAGAATTGTGTGAAACCAGCCTGAGCAGCATAGCGAGACCTCATTTCTACAAAAAATTAAAAAATGAGCCGGGCACGGTGGCACATGCCTGTAGTCCCAGCTACTCGGGAGGCTGAGGCAGAAGAATCACCTGAGCCCACAAGGTCGAGGCTATAGTGAGCCATGATCGTACCACTGCACTCCAGCCTAGGTGACACAGAGAGACCCAGAGTCTAAATAAATAAATAACACATCTGTAAAATTGCCAGCCTAGGATAGAACCCAGTTCCCTAATTTGATCATTGAACAAATATTTATATTTATACAGATTTGCTGTAGCCCACACATTGTACTAAACAATCAGGATATAACAGCAAAAAGAGATATGGTTGTAGTTTTCATGAAGTTAAGAGTTTATTGGAGGGCACAGATATAAAGCAGATCATCACACTAACATGTAAATTGAGAAATGCTTTGAAAGAAGTAATATGAAAGCATGAACTGTCATATGTATGGGAAACTTGTATTTTTATCTGAGACTCAAAGCTTCCCTGGGGAAGTGGTAAGATGAACAGAAGTTCGCTAAACCAACTTGGAGACAGAGAATACTCTCAAGAAGAAATTGTATGTACAAAGGCCCTGTGGCAAAAGGGAGATCATGGGATAAAGAAGAACTAAATAATAGACTATTTTACTTGTGCCAAGTGGAAGAGTGATGGCAAAAGCAATAGTGATAGACAACAGCCAAATCATACAGTGCTGTGAGACCATTTTTAGGTTTTGGTTTTTATTCAACCACAAACAATGGGAAGCCATCAAGGGTGGCTTTGTTCTGTTTATTTATTTTAGAGACAGGGTATCAGTCTGTCACCCAGGCTGGAGCAGTGGCACTATCATAACTCATTGCAACCTTGACCATCTGGGCTCAAGCAATTCCCTTGTCTCAGACCCCACGAAAGCTGGGACTACAGGCACACACCATCACACCTAGCTAATTTTTTTCTTTTAGAGATGGAGTCTTACTATGTTGCCCAATCTGGTCTCCAACTCCTGGTCTCAAGCAATCCTCCCACCCTAGTCTCCCAAGGTGCTGGGATTACAGGTGTGAGCTGCCACACCCAGCCAAAGCTACTTTTATTTATTTTTTTATTTTATTTTATTTTTTTGAGTTGGAGTCTCACTCTGTCGCCCAGACTGGAGTGCAGTGGCCGCTCCCGCCCACCGCATCCTCTACCTGCTGGGCTCCGGAGATCTTTCTGCCTCAGCCTTCCAAGTAACTAGAATTACAGGCATGCGCTACCACGCCCAGCTGATTTTTTGATTTATTGTAGAGATGAGGTGTCACCTGCCCAGGTGGGTCTCGAACCTATGGGCTCAGGCAGTCCACTCACCTCAGCCTCCCAAAGGCACGGGATTACAGGCTGAGCCACTGAGGCCGGCCAAAGCTACTTTTAAATGTCATGTGTGGGGGAGGATGGGATGGGTGGGTAGGTGGTACTATCAAATTTGCATTTTGAAAAGCTCACCGGATATATCAAGGGGGTAGATACAGGATACATGAGCCATCATTTTTGCAGTATTCCTATAGGGCCTGATGGTAACTTGCACCATGGTCATGGAAGAAGAAAGGGTGAGAAAGTGAATGTAGTCAAGAGATACTTAGTAAAATCAATACAATGCAAAGAAAACTCAACTGTGGGGTGTTGGGGTATAAAGGAGAGGAGCTGGCAAGAGTGACTCCCACTTCCAGTTTTGTGTAGGAGAAGATGAGAGAGCCATTCACTGAGATGGACCAATGGACAATGACCATTGTATGGCTTTGTATGACTTTATTTCAGTTGAGCTTTTAAGAAGTGTATGAAACATCCAACAGTATTTGTTGTGTAGGTAGTTATGTGTTCAGAGACTTCCTGTTTTAATCCAATAGAAATTTCAAAATGCCTCATAAATGAAAGTATAAAAGTACTAGAAGAAAACTATGGGTGAACACTTTTGCAACCATGGAAAGAAGCTTTTATAACCATGACTGAAGTCTTATTTTAAAATATCTGAAGTAGGCCAGACGTTGTGACTCACACTTGTAATCCCAGCACTTGGGAGGCCAAGGCAGGAAGATCACTTGAGGCCAGGGGTTCAAGATCAGCATGGGCAACATAGTGAGACCTTGTCTCTATAACAACAACAACAAAAATTAAAATTATCTGGGTGTGGTGGTACACGCCTGTAACTACTTGGGAAGCTGAGGCATGAGGATTGCTTGAGCCCTGGAGGTGGAGATTGTGCCTGTGAAGGGCCGTAATTGTGCCGGTGCACTCCAGCCTGGGCAACAGAGCAAGATTCTATCTCTAAATATGCATATGTGAAATAGATTTGTAAGAAGTTGCAAAATGGCCGGGCGTGGTGGCTCACACCTGTAATCCCAACACTTTGGGAGGTTGAGACAAGAGGACTACCTGAAGCCAGGGGTTCAAGACCAGCCTGGGCAACTAGGCAAGACCTGGTCTCAACAATAAATCAAAAAATTATAGCCAGGCTCGGTGGCTCAGCCTGTAATCCCGTGCCTTTGGGAGGCTGAGGTGAGTGGATTGCCTGAGCCCGCGGGTTTGAGACCCGCCTGGGCAGCGAGACCTCATCTCTACAATAAATCAAAAAATCAGCCGGGCGTGGTAGTGCATGCCTATAATTTCGGCTACTTGGAAGGCTGAGGCGGAAGGATTGCCAGAGCCCAGCAGGTCGAGGCTGCGGTGGCCGGGAGCGGCCACTGCACTCCAGTCTGGGCGACAGAGTGAGACTCCAACTCAAAAAAAAAAAAAATTAGCTGGAGCTGGGCTCGGTGGCTCAGCCTGTAATCCCGCACCTTTGGGATGCTGAGGTGAGTGGATTGCCTGAGCCCGCGGGTTCGAGACCCGCCTGGGCAACTTGGCGAGACCTCATCTCTACAACAAAAATTTTTAAAAAACTAACCGGGCATGGTAGCATGCGCCTATAGTTCCAGCTACTTGGAAGGCTGAGGCGGAAGGATCTCTGGAGCCCAGCAGGTCGAGGTTGCGGTGGCCAGGAGCGTGCCACTGCACTCCAGTCTGGGCAACAGAGTGAGACTCCAACTCAAAAAAAAAAAAAAAAAAAAAAATTAGCTGGGCGTGGTGATGCATGCCTGTAGTTCCAGCTACTTGGAAGGCTGAGGCAGAAGGATCACCTGAGTCCAGCAGGTTGAGGCAGCAGTAGCTGTGAGCATGCCACTGCACTTCAGCCTGGGCAACGAAGTGAAACTTCAACTATAAATAAATAAATAAATAAAGTTGCTAAATTAATAGGTTTTGTGTATCGTTGTTGTACTTGACACTCTCTTTTTCTTAGCTCAGTGGAAACTGAATAGCTTATTTATTGTTATCTGGAAAATAGCGCCTTACCTATATATACAAATTTAATTTGTCTTCTAGCTCACCTTCTCTGAGTCAATTATCCTCAGTTCCTTGAGACAACCATGAAAATAAATGCCCTCCTATCCTGGATTTTAAATAAATCAGGGTGTGACAAGAAACAAATGACCTTCTAAAGCTGTAGAATGCCTTCCTCTTTTCACAAACCACATATTTTTCTCCTAAGAATAAAGTTTGCTTTCTTGTCAAAGGACTAATGCTGAAGATTCCTGAACAGCCATCTTAGTTTTCTACACTATGTAACAAAAAACACCCATAGAAACTCTCACAGTTTCTGTGGGCCAGGGGTTCAGGCACAGCGTAGCTGGGTCCTCTGCTGTGGAACTCACAAGGCTGCAAACCAGTTGTCAGCTGAGCTGCATCTCATCTGGAGGCTCCATCGGGAAAGAATTTGCTTCCAAGATTGCTTAGCTTATTGGCAGAATTCATTTCCTTGTGGCTGTAGAACTGAAGGCTTCTGTTCTTGTTGACTATTGTCTGGAGGCCGCCCTCAGCTTCCAGAGGCGTTCATCGTTCCTTGCTGGGTAGGCTTCTTCAACATGGCTGCATACTTCCTCAAGCCAGCAAAGAGAATTCCTGGTGTGAATCTGTTAGCTCAACAGAGTTTTATATAAAGTAGCAATCATTGGAATGACAGCCCATCACTGTTGCCAAATTCTATTGGTTAGAGACACATCATCCCATACTCAAGAGAAGTGAACACCACAAACTAGGTATCATTAAGGCAGGGTCACACTAGGGTTTGCCCACCACAGCAGCCTTGAATCCTTTCTGCATGGAGATGGAGAGTGTGCGAGTGAACATATTAATGGACAAAAGCTAACCTGACTTTTATTATTTTAGTTTATCTTTTTCTTTATTCATAGCTCTCCCCAAAATACCTATATAATTATTTATCGCTATGTAACAAACTATCTCCAAAAGAGTGGCTTAGAACAGCACTATTTTATTTGCTTGTTATTCTGTGGTTCAGCAATTTGGACTGGGCTCAGCCATGCTGTTCTTAGGCTGGTCTCTCATGAGGTCACTCATACAGCTATAGTCAAACTACAGGCTGACTTGCACTAGTTGGTTTAACGTGACCTCACTCACAGGTGTGGGAATTGGTGTTGGCTGTAAGCTACTCCATGTGTCTCCAGCAGGTTGTCCCAGTCTTTCTCAAATGGCATCTCATTTCCAAAGAGAATAGAAGTTGCAAGGCTCAGAAGTTGTATAGTATTACTTGTGCCACATTCTATTGGTCAAGATAAGTGCAGGGTGTGCCCAGATTCAATAAGTGGAAATATAGACTCCATCTCTTTTCCTTTCTAGAATTGTGCAAAGTTGAAACCCGAGAACCCTTCTAGATTTACCCAATAGCTATTACAAAGCATCAATCCTCATATGCAAGAGAACGTATTAACTTGTTAAAGATATAATGGTATTTAATATTTATTATTGTGAAAAGTAGTTAACTGTTTTTGCTAATAAAAAAAATCACCTATTATCTATGGATATCTTTGCATGTTAGTCTTAAATGTTGCTAGATTTTTTTTTTTAAGACGGGGGTCTCACTGTACCACCTAGGTCAGAGTACAGTGACAACGCACAGGCACAGTCATAGCTCACTGCAGTCTCGAACTCCCGGGTTCAAGCAATCCTTCTGCCTCACCTTCCCGAGTTGCTGGGACTATAGGCACATGCCATGGAGCCCAGCTCACTAGATTTATACTAGATTTATTCTCAATGTGTTCATCTTAAGTATCGCTAGCCATTTTTCTTTCTCTTTCAACTTTTTTTTTTTTTTTTGAGTTGGAGTCTCACTCGGTCGCCCAGACTGGAGTGCAGTGGCTGCTCCCACCCACCGCAGCCTCGCCTGCTGGGCTCCAGTGATCCTTCCGCCTAAGCCTTCCGAGTAGCCAGAATCACAGGCATGCACTACCACGCCCGGCTGATTGTTTGATTTATTGTGGAGATGAGGTCTCGCTGCCCAGGTGGGTCTCGAACCTGCGGGCTCAGGCAATCCACTCACCTCAGCCTCCCAAAGGTGCGGGATTATAGGCTGAGCCACCGAGCCCGGCTACAACTTTTTATTTTGATAAACATTTCAAAGCACCTAGTAAACTGTAGAAGTACCAGAACACTGTGGGTGGATTGTTTCTATAACCTTGGAGATGAGAAACCTTTCTTACATCCCCCAAAATCTTGAACCATAAAAAGAAAACATTGATAAATGTGATTTCATAAGAACTAAGATCTCCTGCATAGAAAAAAAAAATCACAGCATCAAGACATATGGCAAATGGAAAAAATAGGCACAAAACATTAACAGTTTACAGAAAGTAAATACAATGTGCTCTTCAGTATGAAAAAATGCTTGCGTTTATTCATAATAAAAGAAAAATACTACAACTCCACTGATAATACCATTTCCCTGATTAGATCGACCAGTTTGGCAACACAGCATGTAGGCAAAAGTATGAGGAAACTACAGCTGTTACACATTGCTGATGGGAGTGCAAAATGGTGGGCAATTTGATAATATCTATCAAATCAGGAATGCACTGACCTTTTGTTCTGGCAATCCCACTTCTGTGAATTTATCTTCCTGACTGATCTGTCAATGTATGAAATGACACACGTACAGGTTGTTATGGTAGCATTGTTTGTAGAAGTAAAAGATTGGAAAGAACCCAAAGGTTCATCCATAGAGGACTGGTTAAATAAATTGTGGGACATCCACACAAAGGAAGACCATGAACTATGAAAAAGCTTTCTGTGTGCTAATGCAGAATAATCTCTAATACATTGTATAGCAAAATACAAAGAGCAGAACAGTTTCTACAATGTGTTGCCTTTTGTGTAAGAAAGGGAAGAACAAGAGCATCCACATCCACATTTGCTTATTTATGCATTTTTTTTAAACCATGGAAGGATACAGAAGAAACTAACAAAAGAAGTACATGATTCGGGAGTTACAATAGGGACACAGTGGTGAACATGTATATGGCAAATTAGTTTTTTTCATAAACCATAAATTTGTGTTAAAAATCTACACATATATGTATTTTCTTTCTTTCTTTTTTTTTTTTGTTTTTTTTGAGTTGGAGTCTCACTCTGTCGCCCAGACTGTAGTGCCCAGCCTCGACCTGCTGGGCTCCAGCGATCCTTCCATCTCAGTCTTCCAAGTAGCTGGAACTACAGGCCCACGCTACCACACCCGGCTAATTTTTGATTTATTGTAGAGATGAGGTCTCGCCAAGTTGCCCAGGCGGGTCTCGAACCCGCAGGCTCAGGCAATCCACTCAGCTCAGCCTCCCAAAGGCGCAGGATTACAGGCTGAGACACCGAGCCTGGCCGATACTTAATTTATATACCATATGATTTGCCCATTTAAATTAAACAAAAGGCCAGCCATGGTGGCTCACACTTGTAATCCCAGCACTTTAGGAGGGCAAGACAGGAGAATCACTTGAGCCCGGAAACTTGAGACCAGCCTGGACAATATAGCAAGACCTCATCTCTATAAAAAATAGAAAAAAATTAGCTGGGTGTAGTGGTGCACACCTATAGTCCCAGTTACTTGGGAGGGTGAGGCAGAAGGATCACCTGAGCCCTGCAGGTTGAGGCTGCAGTGAGCCATGACTATGTCACTGCACTCTGACCTGGGTAACACTGTGAGATCCTGACTCAATACAATTAAAAATAATATATATATCTCAATATATATGTATATACATGTATACACATACACATTTTTTTTTTTTTTGAGTTGGAGTCTCACTCCGTTGCCCAAGCTGGAGTGCACTGGCACGCTCATGGTCACCCCAGAGTGGACCCACGAAGATCAAGTGACACTGCTCCTTAGAGTATCTCCTAAGGATCTACTCCGGCATCCTTCCGCCTCAGCCTTCCAAGGACCCTGAACTACAGGTGCACGCTACCACACCCGGCTAATTTTTGATGTATTATAGAGACGAGGTCTCGCCAATTTGCCCGGGCTGGTCCACTCACCTCAGCCTCCCAAAGTGCTGGTAATACAGGCTGAGCCACTGAGCCCGGCCCACATATGTATTTCTGTTATGCACCCAAACACACCTCTAGTGCACTTTTAATTATTTTACTAATAAAATACAAAAGGTCTCTGGGCTCAGTGGCTTGGCCTGTAATCCTGCGCCTTTGGGAGGCTAGGTGAGTGGACTGCCTGAGCCCACGGGTTCAAGACCCGCCTGGGCAACTTGGCGAGACCTCATCTCTACAATAAATCAAAAATTAGCTGGGCATGGTAGTGCGCGCCTGTAGTTCCAGCTACTTGGAAGGCTGAGGCAGAAGGATCGCCGGAGCCCAGCAGGTCGTGGCTGCGGTGGCCGGGAGCAGCCACTGCACTCCAGTCTGGGCGACAGAGTAAGACTCCCAACTCAAAAATAAAAATAATAAAATAAAATAAAATACAAAAGGTTTTTGGCATATTCACAAAGTTGTACAGCCACCACCATAGTTAATGTTAGAACATCTTCATCACTTCCTCCCAAAAAAT
Organism: Cephalopachus bancanus; assembly: GCA_027257055.1. Taxonomy (NCBI): domain Eukaryota; kingdom Metazoa; phylum Chordata; class Mammalia; order Primates; family Tarsiidae; genus Cephalopachus; species Cephalopachus bancanus. The sequence continues at coordinate 9,580,546 of JAPVLO010000082.1, forward strand.
GCCTACACACTGGCAATCATTTCCCTTTGTCCCAATCTGAGTCCTCATCTGTAGGCCAATGCCAATCCACTTTCTGTCCATACGGATTTGCCTGTCTGCCCAGTTCCTCTTTCTTCTTCCCTGCGCTCACATTTAATCCATTTGCTCTCTCCTGGCCGCTGCTGCATGCTTCACTCTAGTGCCAATCCAAACAGCTCCCTCTCCAATGGCCGCTAAACTTTTTTTTTGAGTCAGAGGCTCACTCTGTCACCCAGGCTGGAGTGCAGTGGCATGCTCACGGCCACTGCAGCCTCAACCTGCTGGGCTCAGGTGATCCTTCTGCCTCAGTCTTCCAAGTAGCTGGAACTACAGGTATTCGCCACCACGTCTGACCAATTTTTTGATTTATTGTACAGATGAGGGCTCACCAAGTTGCCCAGGCAGGTCTCGAAGTCAGCCAATCCTCTCACCTTGGCCTGCCAAAGTGCTGGGATTACAGTTGTGAGCCATCGCACCCAGCCTGGCCACCATACTTTATTTAGCATTATTTCTGTAAATACTCTCCATCATGTAATGAGTGACTTTCTGCCCGCTGCCATAGCCACCATCCCTAGTCACCATGGAATTTCCTAATCTGTTTTCTGCTCTGCCCCCTCAATAAAGAAGCAAGTGGCTCCCTTCCTGCCTCTCTCACTGCTTTACTTACCACAGTACAGAGGAGCTTCGCTCAAGTATGTCCTCCCAGGATGTCACTAGGATAGTAGAATTTATGGTCTTCTCCCGTATCCTGCTCAGCTTTATTTCTTTATTTAATTTAAAGACAAGATCTTGCTCTGCTGCTCAGGCTGGAGTACAGTGGCATGATCTTGGTTCACCAGCCTCGACCCTCTGGGCTCATGGGATCTTCCCACCTCAGCCTCCTGAGTAGCTAGAACTTGAGATGTGCACCACCAAGCCTAGCTTTTTTTTTTTTTCCCTATAGAAATGGGATCACATTATGTTTCCTAGGCTGGTTTTAAATTCCTAGCCTCAAGCAATCCTTTGCCAAGGCCTCCCAAAGTGCCGAGATTACAGGTGTGAGGCACTATGCCCAGCCCTACCCAACTTTAAAAGATAAAATTGTTTTATTATTTTGCATTTCTATAGCCCTCTTTCTAGAAGCTCTTCAGCACCTCATGACACTTTTTTTTCTTTGGAATCTCACTTTTTTGCCCAGGCTGACCGACCGCAGCTTTGACCTGTTGGGCCGAGTCAATCCTTCCACCTCAGCCTTTTTAAATTTATTATAGAGACAAGGTCACCCAAGTTGCCCAGGCTGCTATCAAACCCCTGGGCTCAAGCAATCGTCTGGTCTCCGCCTCCCAAAGTGCTGGGATTACAGGCAGAGCCACCCTGCCCAGCCTCATGGCACTTTTTTACAACTCTCTCATAAGACTGACCACAATAGTTCTCCTTCCATATTTGTTCCTATGCTATCACCTTCTCACCTCCAAATCCCTTGTCCATCAACTCACTAACAAAATTCAGAAACTGCTCCAGGTTTTAACTACATAAGGAAAACTCTTCTGAATAGAGTATATTTAAATCATACCATAAAAGTAACAGGGTTTTACCAAAATTTGATTCACTAAAAATAGAAAATATGATTTCAACTGGATTATTTCTTTCCACCAAAATAAGATGATGCTAAAACAAAGTTATCCTAATAGGTGACAGTTATGTTCATAATAATTGTAATAATGATGAGATTTTATTTTACTCAAAATCTCAGTAAAAATTTACCCTGTACCATTTCATAAATAAATAGGATAATAAGATTTAATTAGCTCTCTATTTTCCTCTCTTATGAAAGAGTGGCTTAAATAAGTCAAAATGTCAAATAATACAACCTGGGTGATAGAGTGAGACTCTGACTAAAAAAAAAAAAGTCAAATAAGTAATAAAAGATTCTTAATTTGACATTGAATTGGGTTGGGTTTGTTGGGGGTTTTTTTGAAGAGTTTCTTAATTGGTTAAACTTTTTTGCATTTATATATGAAGGAAAATGTTTTAGGGTTTGGGGTTTTTTTGTTTTTGTTTTGTGTGTGGTTTTTTGGTTTTTTTTTTTTTGAGTCTGCATCTCACTGTGTCGCCCAGGCTGGAGTGCAGTGGTTCAATCACAGCTTACTGCAGCCTCGACCTCCTGGGCTTAGGTGATCCCTCTGCCTCAGCCTCTCAAGTAACTGAGACAACAGGTGCCTATCCAGCGAATTTTTTTTTAATCCAGTGAATTAAAAAATTTTTTTTGTAGAGATGAGGTCTCCCTGTTGCCCAGGTGGGTCTCAAACTCCTGGGTTCAAACAATCATCTTGCCTTAGCCTCCCAAAGTGCTGGGACTACAGCTGTGAGCAGAAAATTATTTTCAACCAAACTATAGAAGATCTAATTGAGGAAAATCTGGGAAGATAGGCTTCTCAGTCTTTGTATTTGCTTAACTACTGAAGTATTTGCTTAAATACTGAAGTACTCTACTTCAGATCCAGTAACCAACTTGGTCTATGCTGTCTCTCAAGATCACAGTGTGGCTAGGTCACAAAAACATCTTGCATGTCTGCTTTGTTCTTTGGGATGCTTACTTTTGGAACCCAGCCACCATGCAGTGAGAAATCCCAAGCCTCCTGTGGAGAGGCCCACACAGAGAGGAACTGAGGCCCCTGGCCCACAGCCCTGACTGAGCTCCCAGTTGCCAGTCAGTGCCAATTTGCCAAGTATGTGAGGGAGGCGCCTTGAAAGTAAACCCTTCCGCTTCCAGTTAAGTTTTCCCAGCTGGTACCATGTGGGGAGCAGATAGAAGCCATCAATTGGCATGAAATAGATAACTGAAACAGTTATCGGAAATAGGTAAGTAAAACACAGGGTAAGAAGAGTTTGCTTGGCTGAAACTTCTCTAGAGGGGTCTGGTATATATTTAGGTTCAAAAGACTTCACTTTCTTGTAGTAAATCAACAAAATCAGTATTTAAGAAGAATTGTTATTAATTGCCAATAGGGACTCTGAACACTTCATCAACATCTTTTACCCACATAAGTAACTTAGTGAGAGTTGACTTGACTTGATTTCTTTATTTTGAGTTGGAGTCTCACTCCATTGCCCAGGCTGGAGCGCAGTGGCACCCTCACTGCCACCCCAGAGTTGAAGTGCTGGACTCCGGCGATCCTTCCACCTCATCCTTCCAAGTAGACAGAACTACAGGTGCACACTAAAACATCTAGCTAATTTTATGTATGTATGTATGTATGTATGTATTTATTTATGAGTTGGAGTCTCACTCTGCTGCCCAGACTGGAGTGCAAGTAAAGACAAGGTCTCATCAATTTGCCCAGGCGGGTATCGAACCCATGGGCTCAGGCAAGCCACTCACCTTGACCTCCCAAAGTGCGGGATTACAGGCTGAGCCACCGAGCCCAGCCATGGCTCAGTCTTAAGGCTATATAAGCCCCAGGTTTCAGCTCTAAATCAGCAACCCCTTCGAGTCCCCTCCCGCCGTGGGAGATTTCCTGGCTTTTCAATAAATCCTGCTTCCTCACTTTCCGGCCACCCTGTGTCCCTTAGTCTTCCTGGGCACGAGACAAGAACCCTGACCATTGATGCCAAAGAGCCGGGCTCCCTGGGGGCTGACCTGCCGGTCGACTGAGCCAGCTGAAGTAGGAGAGCTGCTGGAAGAAGGCGAGACTCTGAAGCTGAGACACTCCAGGGGCAAGGGTTGCCAGCCCACCGAATCAGCAACACTCAGGACTTGACTTGTCAGCCCATTAGAGCCAACACTTCTGGGGCTAGGTTTACCTCTCTGGGACTTAGCTGGCTGACCCACTGAAGCCAAGGGTGACCTGAAAAATCCATATCAGCAGGATAGACCAAAACACTAGCTAGAACTATGATTTTATTTTTATTTATTTATTTGGAGATGAGCTCTCACTATGTTGCCCAGTCTGGTCTTGAACTACTGGGCTCAAGCAATCCATCTGCCTTAGCTTACCAAAGTGCTGGGATTACAAGCATAAGCCACCGTGCCCAGCCTAGAACTATGATTTTGACTTAGCTAAGGCTGTGCTGTCTCAGAATGGGTAATGACCTTGGAAGAGACGCTATGGTTTCAAGGTTATGAGGCACCAATGAGTACAATGAGACAAATGTATCTAAGAAAAGGCTGATGGCATAAAGGGGTTAAGGATGCTTCCAAGGGCATGTGCTGTTCTCTCCAGGGTGGGCATCTCCAGCGGGAGAAGATGGTGCGTCCTGGTTGAAACATCCTACATTTATGTTATAAGGTTTATTTTATTTTATTTTATTTTTTATTTTTAAGTTGGAGTCTCACTCTGTCGCCCAGACTGGAGTGCAGTGGCCACTCCCGGCCACCGCAGCCTCGACCTGCTGGGCTCCGGCAATCCTTCCGCCTCAGCCTTCCGAGTAGCTGGAACTATAGGCGTGCACTACCACGCCCGGCTGATTGTTTGATTTATTGTAGAGATGAGGTCTCGCCAAGTTGCCCAGGGGGGTCTCGAACCTGCGGGCTCAGGCAATCCACTCACCTCAGCCTCCCAAAGCGCGGGATTACAGGCTGAGCCACCGAGCCCCGGCTAAAACCCATTTTCATTGTCTTTTTTCCTCCCTCTCTGTTCTTTTCCACTAAGCATAACAGGCATACTTACAGCTCTGCAGAATGATCCCTTGTGTCTTCAGATACCCAAGGTAGATGATTTCCATTGGAGTATCTCAGGGGTGTGTGTGTGTGTGTGTGTGTGTGTGTGTGTGTGTGTGTGTGTGTGTAAGAGAGAGGGATAACTGTTTATATGATTTTGACTGTGTACCTTTTTAAACTTTTTTTTTTTAATGGAATGCCTCACAAATTTGAGTATCATTCTTGCACAGGGGCGATGCTAAGCTTCTCTGTATCATTCCAATTTTAGTATATGTGCAGCACTAAATGTTTTATTTTGGGTGATTCTAAACATAAAGAAAAGTTGCAAAAATACCAGGGAACTCCCATGCAGTTTTTATTCAGATTAACCAATTTTTAAAAACAACTTGCCACATTCTTTTGCTTATTTTATCTCCTTTTCTCCCTCTGTAATTATTTTTCCAAAGCATTTGAGGTTGTAGAGATCACATCTTGTTATACACTTATTACTTTAGTGTGTAGTTTCTAAGAACAAGTATATTTCATTATTTTTATTTTTTAGAGACAGGGTCTTGCTCTATCACCCAGGCTAGAGTGTAGTGGTGCAACCCCCTAGGTTCAAGTGCTCCTCCTGCCTCAGTCTCTCAAGTAGTTAGGACTCCAGGTGCTCACCACCATACATAGCTACTTTTTTTTTTTTGAGTTGGAGCCTCACCCTGTCACTCAGGCTGGAGTGTCGTGGCATGCTCAGGGCCACCACGTCTCGACCTGCTGTGCTCAAGTGATTCTTCCACCTCAGCCTTCCAAGTAGCTGGAACTACATGCATGCACTACCACAGCCGGCTAATTTTTAAAATTTATTATAGAGACGAGATCTTGCCAAGTTGCCCAGGCTGGTCTCAAACCCCTGGACTCAAGCAATCCTCTCGCCTCGGCCTCCCAAAGTGCTGGGATTATAGTTCTAAACCACTGCATCTGGCCTTACAACTGTTTTAAAAAAAATTTTTTTTTTTTGAGTTAGAGTCTCACTATGTCGCCCAGACTGGAGTGCAGTGGCCACTCCCGGCCACCGCAGCCTCGACATGCTGGGCTCCGGCGATCCTTCCCGCCTCAGCCTTCCGAGTAGCCGGAATTACAGGCGCACGCTACCACACCCGGCTAATTTTTTGATTTATTGTAGAGATGAGGTCTCACTTGTCCAGGTGGGTCTTGAACCTGCGGGCTCAGGCAATCCACTCACCTCAGCCTCCCAAAGACGCGGGATTACAGGCTGAGCCACCGAGACCAGCTTTTTTTTTTTTAAAGACAGTGTCTCAGCCGGGCTTGGTGGTTCAGCCTGTAATCCCGCGTCTTTGGGAGGCTGAGGTGAGTGGATTGCCTGAGCCCGCGGGTTCAAGACCCGCCTGGGCAACTTGGCGAGACCTCATCTCTACAATAAATCAAAAAATTAGCCGGGCGTGGTAGCGTGCGCCTGTAATTCCGGCTACTCGAAAGGCTGAGGCGGAAGGATCGCCGGAGCCCAGCAGGCCGAGGCTGCGGTGGCCAGGAGTGGCCACTGCACACCAGTCTGGGTGACAGAGTGAGACTCCAACTCAAAAAAAAAAAAACAGTGTCTCACTATGTTGCCCAGGCTGGTCTCAAACTCCTGGCTTCAAGCAATCCTCCCACTTCAGTCTCCCAAAGCAAGTGTATTTTCTTACATAACCACAATACTGTTATCAAATCAGAAAATTTAGCATACTTTTATGTACTCTATAATCCATATTCCAATTTTGTCAATATTATTAATAAAGTTCTTTGTAGCATATTTCTCCCCCAGTATAAGCTTCAACCAAGGATCACATATGCATTCAAGTGTCATGATTTTTTAATCTAGAGGAGTTCTTCAGAATTTCTTTCTCTTTCACGACATTGATATGTTTAAAGACTACAAATCAGTTATTTTATAGAATTATCTTTATTTATTTATTTATTATTATTACTTTTGAGTTGGAGACTCACTGTCACCCAGGCTGGAATGCAATAGCATGATCATGGCTCACTGCAGCCTTGACCTTCTGGGCTCAGGCAATCCTTCTGCCTCAGCCTCCCAAGCAGCTGAGACTACAGGTGTACACCATCATGCCTGGCTAATTTTTACATTTTTTTTTTGTAGAGACATGGTCTTGCTATGTTGCCTAGGCTGGTCTTGAACTCCTGGGCTGAAGCAATCCTCCCACCTCAGTCTTCCAAAGTGCAGAGATTACAGGCATGAACCACCACACCTGGTGATTTTATAGCTAGGTCTGCCTGGTGTTTCCTCATGAATTAATTAAGGTTTTGGGGTTCCCTGACAAAATATGCAAAAAGTGTTATGTTCTTCTCAGGGTATCTTATCTGTAGGTGTACCATGTCAATCTGACCCTCAGTGGTTAATTTTGATCACCTGATTCTTGAATTGTCTGGTTTCTCCACTGACTTGTTATGTTTTTCCTTTGCAATTAAGAAGCCATCTGTAATCAGCCGGGCGAGGTAGCGCATGCCTATAATTCTGGCTACTTGGAAGGCTGAGGCGGGAAGGATCGCCGGAGCCCAGCAGGTCGAGGCTGCGGTGGCCGGGAGCGGTCACTGCACTCCAGTCTGGGCGACAGAGTGAGACTCCAACTCAAAAAAAAAAAAAGAAGCCATCTGTGGAGAGTCACATTATGATTGAGTAAATATCCTGTCCCTCATCAAACTTCATCCCCCTAGGTTAGCAACTACTGTTATTTCTTGCCCAAACTATTTTTTACTGTGATGGTTGCAAAACAGTAATCTCTCAACTTCATCTCTCCCTCCTCACTTATCAATCTGTATTTCACTATAAAGAAAAGTCTTCCCTTGCTCACCCCTATCTATTTATTTAGTTACTTATTATCAGCCTGAAATGGTGGATTTCTACTTCATTCAGTGAGTTACAATTATTTGCTGTCCTGATTTATTTTTAGCCAAAAAATTATTACCGACTGGCCAGTGGGGTCTTCTTGAAACCAGCTCCTCCTGTCTTTTTGGCAGGTCCCTATCTTTTTCTTTTTCTTTCTTTCTTTCATTTTTTTTTTTCTTTTTTTTTTTTTTTTTTCACTTTCTTATTTTCTGGCACATCAAGATGTTCCTGTGTTCCTGGCTTATCCTGGGCTTTCCCTGTCCCAGTCCTGGATTCAGTCATTTCTCAAGGAGCCCTGATTCTTTTTAAAGATGAAATTAGCACATAAGAAGAAATGAGCACTGGCTGTGCCTCTTGCAATTTACATAAGGAACTCATTGACCCTCCCCCCATTGAATCGTGGGTATTCTATTAGGTTATCTGAGATTTTTTAAAAATTTCTGTTTCTCTCAAATTAAAATAGAAGTATTCTTTGCCATTTCTTCCAAATATATAAGCAATAGATGCTCATTGTGAAAAATTCAGTAAATAAAACCTAAGAATGTATTAAAAATTACCTGTTGTTCTATCGCCTAGAGCTAATATAGTAATGGTAGTTGTCATGAGGTAACCATAGTATTTCCCAGTATGAATGCACCAAAAATATATTTCACCAGATTACAATGATTGGATATTCCCAATTTGTGTGTATGTATATAAATATACATATATACATATTTCTTCAGAGTGAAGTCACACAAATGAAATTTCTGGGTTAAAACTATATGTGTATTTATTACCAAAATGTGTAAAAAATTTTAAACCAACGATACCAGTTGTTGGCAAGAACATGCAGCATCCAGAACTCTCTACATCACTGGTAGAATTGTAAGGTTGCAATAACCCCTTTGGAAAACTGGCAGTATCAACTAAGGTTGAACAACATGAAGGCCATGCCTTTGGTGTCATGCTTAGAAAGGTCTTTCTCAGATGGGTGTGGTGGCTCACGCCTATAATTCCAGCACTTTAGGAAGCCAAGGTGAGAGGATTGCCTGAGTCCATGAGTTTGAGACCAGCCTGGGAAACTTGGCGAGACCTCATCTTTACAATAAGTTAAAAAATTAGCTGGGCATGGTGGTGCATGCCTGTAGTTCCAGCTACTCTGAAGGCTGAGGTGGAAGGATCATCTGAGCCCAGAAGGTCATGGTTGTGGTGGCTGTGAGCAGTGTGCCATTGCACTCTAGCCGGGGTGACAGAGTGAGATTCCAACTCAAAAAAAAAAAAAAAGAGAATAGTCTTTCTCTTCCCATGATTATAAAAATATTCACCTACATTTTTTTCTAGTTTTTTAATGGTTTTATTTCTTACATATAATCTTTAGTCTGCATGGGATTTGACTAAATTCTATTCTGTCCTATGAGATAGGAATCTCCATTTTATTTTATTTTTTTCAAATGGTTAACCAGTTGCTTCAACTGCATTTATTGAACAATTAATCACTTCTGACTGGAAATCAACCCACTAACTGGAAAGGCAAGGTAATAATATTCTTATATCTACTTGGATTCATTTTAAAAGTTTTATTCTGGCTGGGCATGGAGGTTCTTGCCTATAATCCAAGCACTTTGGGAAGCTGAGGGGGAGAAACTGCTTGAGCCCAGAAGTTCAAGACCAGTGTAGGCAACTTAGCCTGGTCTCTAAAATAAATAAATAAATCAAATCTTTATTCTTTTTCATTTATCTGTCTCTTCTGTTTGCATAATTGTTTTAATAATTATATCTAGATTATATATCTTACCTGCAGAGGAAATCTTCCTCTTTCCTTTCTCCGAAATTTCCTTAATTTTTTTTTTTTTTTTTTTTTTATAATCAGAGTCTCACTCTGTTGCCCAGGCTGAAGTGCAGTGGCACACTCACAGCCACTGCAGCCTTGACCTGTTGGGCTCAGGAGATCCTTCCACCTCAGCCTTCCAAGTAGCTGGAAACACAGGCATGCGCCACTGCGCCCAGCTAATTTTTTTCATTTATTGTAGAGACAAGGTCTTGCCAAGTTGCTCAGGCTGGTCTTGAATCCCTGGATTCAGGTAATCCTCTGGCCTTGGCCTCCCAAAGTGCTGGGATACAGGCATAAGCTGCTGCACCCAGTCCCAAAACATCCTTAATATTGTCACATATTTCTTTTCTAGTTGAACTCTAGAGTCATTTTGTAGAGGTCATGTGTAGTTTGGGATTTAGATTGAAATTGAGTTGAATTTTAAGACAAATTTGAGAAAAACTAACACATGTTTTCCTCAAGATTGTCTTAACTAGCATGTCTCTCTCTCTCCTTATTTAAGTCTTCTTTTATGCCTGGTAGAATTTATTCTGACACTTATTTGACTGCATAATTCTTTTTTTTCTTTTCTTTTTTTTTTTTTTTTTTGAGTTGGAGTCTCACTCTGTCACCCAGGCTGGAGTGCAATGGCCGCTCCCAGCCATCACAGCCTCCACCTGCTGGGCTCCGGCGATCCTTCCGCCTCAGCCTTCCAGGTAGCTGGAACTACAGGCGTGCGCTACCACACCTGGCTAATTTTTTTATTTATTGTAGAGATGAGGTCTCACCAAGTTGCCCAGGCGGGTCTCGAACCCGTGGGCTCAGGCAATCCACTCACCTCGACCTCCCAAAGCGCTGGGATTACAGGCTGAGCCACCGAGCCCGGCCCCAACCTCTTAAATAACACAAATTTCATGGTATAATTTATGGTTTCTCAAATCACATTTCAACTTGTATGACTAAGTGAAGCCCACCAGTTTATTAAATAAAATACACACTTAGGTGTGCAGAACATAACCTTGTCTGTCTACAGTTTGACTTAATTTCTTTTTGATTAAAAATATAGTTTGTTTAAAAGTAAATTAGAGAGAGAAAGAGAAGAGAGAGACAAGATTCACCTCCCCAAGGTGGGGGAGGGGGCCAAAGCCAGGAAGCATGTGACAGCAATGGCCACACCGGAGTCTAGCAAGGCAATGGCCTGGACTTAATTTCTACCTAAAGAGAAGGACCTATGGTTTCCTGTAGAAAGCTCTAATTGGTGGGTTAATAGCAAGCAAGTCTAAGTTGCTTCCTGGTTTTGGCCCTCTCTCCACCTTGGGGAGGTGAATCTTCTCCCACTCTTCTTTCTCTCTCCAATTTACTTTTAAATAAATACCTAAATCCTTCATTGTGGCTTTGTCCAAAAACTTAATCTTCAGCAATTTGGGTGGAGCTGTTCATTTAGGATGTTTTCAGGTGATCTGGGGTTTTCCCACTTCTTTTCAGAATTGTATCTAGACTTCAGGGGGAGATCATCTTAAACATCCTAAGATGTGGCCATGGGAGAGGTGTGTAGTGAATTCCTATAATTTTATGTTGCCTTGGCACCCATTGTGAACATAAATTGGACTTTCTCATACTAGAAACAAGGCTTAGTCATTCTTAACACAGTTTCCGGTTCTCTGCCTCCTCCCAGTTCCTCAATGTGGTTAATTCAGAGATTTGCCTTATACAGCCACTTCCTGGTGACCACTCTTCTGTGGGACAGCTAGATTCAACCTACTTGATTCGCCCCATTAATCCCTACACTATGCATGTACTTTGCAAATGTGCTATAATAACTACCTTTCAGTCACCAGTTCCAGGGAACTTATAATTGCTTGCTAACCCACCAATTAGAACTCCCTGCAGGAAACCCACCCAGGTAACACTCTGGACCCCAAGGTCCATAGGTCCTTCTCTTTATTGCTACCCACTTGCTGGTTGAGTATGTGTGTCCCAGATGACTCTCCCTTCCCATTAGCCTTGTGAGCAAGGCCTGCTGCCCTCTTCTCTCTGGGATCTGTAAGTAATAAACCTGTTGTTGTTAATATTATTTTGGAAACAGGGTCTCTATCACCTAGGCTGAAGTGCAGTGGTGCAGTCATAGCTCACTGCAGCCTTGAATTCCTGGACTTAAGTGATCCTCCTACTTCAGCCTCCCAAGTAGCTGGTACTACAGGCACATACCACCCAGCTCAATTATTATTATTATTATTTTAGTTGGATTCTCACTCTGTTGCCCATGCTAGAGTGCAGTCACCACAGCCTTAACCTGCTGGGCTCAGGTGATCCTTCCACCTCAGCCTTCCAGGTAGCTGGAACCACAGATGTGCACCACCATTCTCGGCTTATTTTTTAATTTATTGTAGAGACAAGGCCTCGCCAAGTTGCCCAGGCCGGTCTCGAACCCCTGGACTCAGACAATCCTCTCACCTCAGCCTCCCAAAGTGCTGGGATTATAGGCTTGAGCCACCACTACCAGCTCTTTTTTTTTTTTTTTTTTTGTAGAGACAGGGTCTCGCTATATTGTCCAGGCTAGTGTCGAACTCCTGGCCTCAAGCAATCCTTCTGCTTCAGCCTCCCAAAGTGCTGGGATTACAGATGTGAGCCACTGAGCCCAGCCCTTGCTATTTCTTGTGTTTTGTTGAGTTGCTTCCTTTGTGTCTCACCTGACTGACACACCTGAACTTAACTTCTTTCATGGTCAGGGTTCTCCTAAGGAGTTACTATCATAGTAAGAATAAACCAGATCAGATGAAAGTCACAAGGGCATCTGCCAGTATAAACAAGTTTCCTGTGAGAGTGGGGACACCTGGTCACTGGTTGGACACAGGCATTAGGTCAACCGCTAGTATAAAGGGGGAATTCCCTAAAAGTCACACTGTAAACATCCATGACCAGATCCCCTGGACATCCACCAGGACAGGGCTAGACATGACAGCCACTCTCCCAAGAAAGACCTCAAGACCAAATTGGAGAAGCATACGACAAAGGGTGTCTCTTGGCCATTGCCGCTGTTGCTTCCTCTCTGCGAGAGACTTTTCAGATTCCTTGGCCCTCTTTTTTGGCTCCTCTGGACCACCCTTGAGGGAATGGAAAATATCCTGCTCTCCTTCCCTGTCACTCCAGACGACTTTGGGCCTCCCTTCCCATATGACCCTCCCACCATCTACCCTACCACCCCTTTCTGTGGTGCGTGGAGAAGTCTGTGAACAGTGTTCTTCCCAGGACTGCAGACGGGCAGTGAGACATATGTTCCCTCTACTCTCAGATCCCCCAAATCAACTTTGCGGGTCGCAGGGCAGAGGGTCCTGACGTTCCTCTGCACACGTTCACGGAACTCAAGGGGCCATCACAGGGAACAGGGTGCTGTGCCGCCCCTGCCCTTCTTCTCCCCAGACTCTCCTTCCCAGAGAATCTATAGTCAAGAGAGGTGAGGGGAAGGGACGCTGAGTCATTTGAGCCCTGCTCTTGACACTTGCCGTGGCCTTTAGGATGGTGTAGGAATAAAAAGCACTGCATCAGAAAGAAAACATATCCGTTAACTGAAGTAACGGCACCACGTTTTCTCCAATCGTGCGAATCAGACTAAGCACGGCTTATATCCTGCATAAATGATTGGTCTTAGTGTGCCTATCATCTGGAGGGGGAATGTTGGCTACAGTAACTTTCCTTGAGGTGCAATGTTTCTGGGGGTAGATACTGCAAACTGGTTTGCTCAGTGACCTCTCCAACCTCCTCCTGGTATGTGAACACTCATGTAGCACCAACTGTATGCTACGTACTAGTCTAATTGCTTTATACTTATTAATTCATTTCCTCCTCATAAAATCCCTATGGGATAGAAGTCACTTTCAGCCCCACTCTCCACATGGACAAACTGAGGTAAAGCGAGATTAATTAACTTCCCAAAGTTACAAAATTAGGAAGCCAGGATTGAAACCTATGCAGTCTGGGTTCAGAGTTGCTGCTACTGATCACTACACTATGCTACTATGGTTCAAAAATGTCTGTGTTAGCTGAAAATATAGGAAATTTTCCTCCAAACGTTTAGTGATTTAGACTTGTACATATTTTATTTAACAATTCTGTCAACAAAATAACCGGATTTTTCTTTTTTAGAGTAGGAGTCTCACTCTGTTGCCCAGGTTAGAGTGCAGTGGCATGCTCATGGTCACAGCAGCCTTGATCTGTTAGGGTCAGGTGATCCTTTGGCCTCAGCCTTCTAAGTAACTGGAACTGCAGGCGTGCACCACCATGTCCAGCTAATTTTTGATTTATTGTAGAGACGAGGTCTCTCCATGTTTCCCAGGCTGATCTGGAACCCCTGGACTCAGGCAATCCTCTCGCCTCTGTCTTCCAAAGTGCTGGGATTATAGGTGTGAGCCACTGTGCCCAGCTGGATTTTTCAATGAACATCCATTTCCTTAATAAGAGCTATGTTTTGGCAGGGCTCAATGGCTCAGCCTGTAATCCCAGCACTTTGGGAAATCAAGGCGAGTGGACTGCCTGAGACTGCAGGTTCGAGACCAGCCCGGGCAACTTGGAGAGACCTCGTCTCTACAATAAATAAAAAAAATTAGCTGGGCGTGGTAACCTGAGCCTGTAGTTCCAGCTACTTGGAAGGCTGAGGCAGAAGGCTCGCTGGAGCCCAGCAGGTCGACGCTGCGGTGACCGTGAGTATGCCACTGCACTCCAGCCTGGGTGACAGAGTGAGACTCCAACTCAAAAAAAAAAAAAAAAAAAAGCCAGGCTCGGTGGCTCAGCCTGTAATCCCTCGCCTTTGGGAGGCTGAGGTGAGTGGATTGCCTGAGCCTGCGGGTTCGAGACCCACCTGAGCAGCGAGACCTCATCTCTACAATAAATCAAAAAAAATCAGCCGGGCGTGGTAGAGCATGCCTGTAATTCCGGCTACTTGGAAGGCTGAGGTGGAAGAATCGCCGGAGCCCAGCAGGTCGAGGCTGCGGTGGCCAGGAGCCGCCACTGCACGCCAATCTGGGCGACAGAGTGAGACTCCAACTCAAAAAAAAAAAAAAAAAGCTGTGTTTCTATAAGCATCATGCAAAAAATACAAATACATAGTATTTTAAATTAGGAAATCTGTGGTGATCTGATAATGACTGTGGCAAAATTACCACCGGATTTGTAGTTACACCTCTGTTAAAAGATCCGTCAGCTCCTGCAAGATCTTTCCACTTTGAATTTCTTTTTCAATTTATCTCCAGCTCAGCAGTAAGTAGGCTCATTTCCTGAAAGTTATGATGCGTTCTCAACATGAGGAAGCTTCTGACTGTTTTAGTCAACTATTGCTTCATAACAAATTACCCCCAAATTTAGTAGTTTGAAACAATCAAGCTATTTCTATTTTCTTACAGTGTCTGTGGGTCAGGATCTGGGCAGGGCTGAGCTGGATTCTCTGGCTCAGGGTCTCTTACGAGACAGCAATCCAGGTTTGGGGTGGGGCTTGTAAACAAGGTTTCTGGGAGGCTATCATCATTTCACTGTTGGATTGGAGAAGGATTCACTTCAGAGCTGACTCAGGGGGCGTTGGCAGGCCTCAGGCCTTCAACAACTAGACCCAGTTGTTAGCCAGAGATATCCGTTTATTGTCACATGGACCTCTCCTTCCAGCTGCTCACAAAATGGCAACTTGTTTCCCCAAACCAAGGGCTCCAAAATAAGGTGAGAGAGAGAGAGAGCGATATCACAATCTTCTATAATCTAAACACTTTCGCTCTATCCTATCTGTTAGAAGCAAGTGACTAGGTCCAGCCATACTGAAGGTGAGAGACTCAAGAGATTAAAAAAAAAACTCTAAGATAACTATTACTATATGAATTCCTACCCCACGTTCACTGTATTTGCAATGTTTATACTTAGAATTTTGTAAAGTTTAATTTTTGTTTTTCTCATAAAATAATCGATTGCTTCCGTAACTGCTGCTAGCGGTATGTGAATGTTAAGTAATAAACCCCTCCCGGACATTCCTTTGCTTAGCCTGCCTGCTTGCTAAACCTAGCTTATCTGACATTCCACTCTGCTCATTTAGCAGCTCCCCGGTCAATCACAGGTAGCTGAGCAGACCAGACCAATCCCAAGTGCCCCTACCCATTAGGAGAAATAACCCAATCATGTAAAAACAAGTTTAAAGTTCTTTCCCCTACCTCTGTAATTGTGCATAAAAACTGCTTGCTATACTGGATCGGGGCTCTCTCGTCCCTGAAGCTGCTGCTTCAGGCATGAGCCCAGACTCGAGCCTGAATAAAGACCCTTGTGTGTTTGCATCAGAGCTGGCTCTTTGGTGGTCTCTCGGATTCTGAATTTTGGGTTTAACAAAGGAAAGAAGATGGAGATTACACATGGCCGTGACCATTGGGAGCCATTTTAGAGATTGCCTGCCCTACTGAGAAATTTTCTTCTTCCTGTTCATTCCTGGATGATGTGCTCTGGTATCAGAACAATCTGTGAAATTTGGCAGCATGTGGCTCCCCTCCCTCAGAACATGCCTCTCCAGCAGATTCTTGAAAGCTCTTTGCCCTGCCTGTGCTCTGTTGAACATCAGTGAGTTCGAGTTAATGATGAGGGAAAAAAGACTGACAGTTTTCCAATGAGCACCCAGGTCCAGATAATGCAGCTGAATAAAGGAGCAATGCCACAGGACTGCTAGGTTTGTTCTGGGCTGGGCATGGTGGCTCACGCTTATAATCCCGGCACTTTGGGAGGCCAAGGCAGGAGGATGACTTGAGTTCAGGAGTTCAAGAACAGCCTGAACAACATGGTGAGACCGTGTCTCTACAAAAAACTCAAAAAATTAGCCGGGCATGGCAGCATGTGCCTGTAGTCCCAGGTACTCTGGAAGCTGAGGCCTGAACCCAGTAGGTTGAGGCTGCAGTGAGCCATGACTGTGTCACTGCATTCCAGCCTGGGCGACAGAGTGAGATCCTGACTCAAAAAAAAAGACTTTGTTCTGAATAGTCTTGGGGGCATAAACGTCAATGTGAAGAGAGTTTGTGAATGATGGGTGGTTTGGGCAGAAGGGAAGGAATGCATTTGACAAGAAAGCTCCTGAAGCGGGCATTCTGCTAACTGCCTTGGGGCTTGGCAAGTCGTCTCATCCCTCTGGGCTTGAGTCTTTAAAATTACAGGGTTAAAGTAGATACACTCTATACTGTATAGGTTAATGACTAGTAGAAAGAATTTATAAGACCACTAATAAAGAATGGATTCAGGAGCCGGGCTCCATGGCTCAGCCTGTAATTCCACGCTTTGGGAGGCCGAAGTGAGTGGATTGCCTGAGCCCGTGGGTTCAAGACCTGCCCGGGCAACTTGGCGAGACCTCAACTCTACAATAAATCAAAAAATTACCTGGGTGTGGTAGCGCACGCCTGTAGTTCCAGCTACTTGGAAGGCTGAGGTGGAAGGATCGCCGGAGCCCAGCAGGTGGAGGCTGCGGTGGCCGGGAGCCGCCACTGGACTCCAGTCTGGGTGACAGAGTGAGACTCCAACTCAAAAAAAAAAAAATAGATTCAGGTGGCCAGATACAGTGGCTCATACCTGTAAACCCAGCACTTCGGGAGGCCAAAGTGAGAGGATTGCCTGAGCCCATGAGCTTGAGACCAACCTGGGCAACATGGCAAGACCTCATCTCTATAATAAATCAAAAGACTACCTGAGCATGGTGGTATGTGCCTGTGATTCCAGCTACTTGGAGGGCTGAGGGGGAAGGATCACCTGAGTCCAGCAGGTGAAGGCTGTGGTGACTGTGAGCATGCCACTGCACTCCAGCCTGGGCGACAGAGTGAGACGCCAACAACTCAAAAAAAAAAAAATGTGTTTAGTTGTTTGAAAGAGAGAGGGAGAAACCAGCACCAATTTACAATGTTACTGTAAACAATTTATGAGACCTAAAAAATAACCTATACTTTTTTCTAAGTTTAATGACGTTTCATGTTGTTGTGAAGACTATTGTTTTATAAGTACAGAGCTCCTTTCCTTCTGGAAACAACTGTGTACTATTCTTCTCTTCAATCTACCCTCTCCCCATTATACACACACAAATACACACATGCACACACACCACCCATATGATTACCATGGCAGCCACCATGTCAGTGTGCCATGATTCTGCCTGTCTGCAGGCATCTAGGTCTGGGTTGTGCACATATCCCAACTGAGTCAAATCTTACCCTGAAGATTTGGATCTGGAAACAGATGGAGGCTAGTCTTTCTTAGAGTGTCAGGACTAAAAACTGTGATATCAGGGGCTTTTGGGGGCCACATTTTCTCTCATCTGGTCTAGAGAAGACTGGTCCAGAGAGAAAGTGAGGAGGAAATGAAGCAGACAAACTAAAGGAAGCCACCGAGATAGAGAAAGAGCGCAGGCAGCATTTGCATTTCTGGTTCCAGTAATTGCCGAGTCCTCACTGTTTTCTTGGCATTGAGTTTCTGAGCTTAGAGCAGGATTGTTATGAAAACTTCCCCCTCTGGTTAAAGCATAATTGATTTGGGTTTCAGTCTTCTGCAACCAGAGGGGAAACTAATTCACAAGTTAATTGTTTTAAAAAAAAAACTCCAACTAAAAATATACACAGGACTGTGCATGGTGGCTCACACCTGTAATCCCAACACTTTGGGAGAATCTCTTGCAGCCAGGAGTTCAAGACCAGCCTGGGCAACATAGCGAGACCCCCTCCTCATTTCTTTAAAAATATATACATAAGTTTAATATATTATACATATTATATATATGTGCATATTATATATATATACATATATATATATATCCCTGAAAATATGTATCAATAAAAGTAAAAATATGCCAGGCATGGTAGCTCAGGCCTGTAACTCCAGCACTTTGGGAGGCAGAGGTAAGAGGATGCCTGAGTCCAAGGGTTTGAGACCAGCCTGGACAACTTGGTGAGACCTTGTCTATACAATAAATCAAAAAATCAGCCTGGTGTGGTGATGGCACATGCCCGTGGTTCCAGTTACTTAGAAGGCTAAGGCAGAAGAATTGCCTGAGCTCAGCAAGTCAAGGCTCCAGTGGCCGTGAGCGTGCTACTGCACTCCAGCTTGGGCAACAGTGTGAGTTCCTACTCTAAATAAATAAGAAATAAGACAACAAAACTGACCAATAATTCTACCACTTTGATTTCTCATTTTGCAATATTTTCTCTGCTACATTTTTATACATTTATAAAAATTAAATTAGAGGCTGGATGCAGTGGCTCATACCTGTAATCCCAGCTACTCAAGAAGCTGAGGCTGAAGAATTGCCTGAACCCAAAAGTTTGAGGCTGCAGTGAGCCGTGATGGTGCCACTGCACTCCAGCGTGGGTGACTGAATAAGATTCCAACTCAAAAAAAAATTTCACATCTCTTTTCTGAAGTCTATCTTGAGGGCAACTAGAAAGCCCTAAGGAGTCTTATGTAGGTAAGTGGTGGGATCTGACTGGCATTTTAGAAAGATTCTGGCTGCAGAGCGGGAATGAGATGGAAGGGAAACAACCGAAAAGTTGTGATCAGAGAGGTTGGTAGAGGAGTCCGGGGACTGCCTGTGCTGGCTGGGACAGGGTCGTCACAGCAGGATGGAGAAGGGGAAGACTGAGAGGACAAAAACTGTGCACTCGTTGAACGTTGGGTGTTCACCAGGGCTAGGGAAGGGAACCAAGACATCTAGGCCAGCTCCCAGATTTCTTTTTTTTTTTTTTTGAGTTGGAGTCTCACTCTGTCGCCCAGACTGGAGTGCAGTGGCCACTCCCGGCCCCCGCAGCCCCGACCTGCTGGGCTCCAGTGATCCTTCCGCCTCAGCCTTCTGAGTAGCTGGAATTACAGGCATGCGCTACCATGCCCGGCTGATTATTTATTTATTTATTTATTGTAGAGATGAGGTCTTGCTGCCCAGGCGGGTCTCGAACCCGCGGGCTCAGGCAAATCCACTCACCTCAGCCTCCCAAAGGCACGGGATTACAGGCTGAGCCACCGAGCCCGACTTGGCTCCCAGATTTGTATCCTGGCAACTGAGTGAGTGGTGCAGACATTTTATAAGGTAGAGAATTCTGAGGGAGAAGCCAGTCTGGAGAGAATAAAATGAGTTTCATGTTTTATTTTTTTTTAATGATTATATACGTTGAATTTACAGTGCTTTGTAGACATTTTTCTTTTTCTTTTTTTTTTTTGAGTCAGAGGTCTCACTCTGTCACCCAGGATGGCGTGCAGTGGCACAATCAAGACTTACCTCAACCTCAACCTCCTGGGTTCAGGCAATCCTTCTGCCTCAGCCTCCCAAGTAACTGTGACTACAGGCATGCACCTCCACACTTGGCTAATTTTTTGTAGAAACAAGGTCTCGCTATGTTTCTCAGGGTGGTCTCAAATTCCTAGCCTCAAGCAATCCTCCCACCTCAGTCTTTCAAAGTGCTGGGATTACAGGTATGAGCCATTGTGCCTGGCCTGACTCTCAGGTCTTGATGTGTGAGTTGAAGCAGAAGGTAAAGATGCGTAGGTCAGGCCGAGGCAAGAAGATTGCCTGAGCTCAAAAGTTTGAGACCAGCCTGGGCAACTTGGTGAGACCTCGTCTCTATAATAAATCAAGAAATTAGCCAGGCATGGTGGCACACACCTGTAGTTCCAGTTACTTGGAAGGCTGAGGCGGAAAGACCGTCTGAGCCCAGCAGGTTGAGGCTATGGTGGCCATGAGCATGCCACTGCACTCCAGCCTGGGCGACAGAGTAAGACTGACTCAAACAAGCAAACAGATGTGTAGGTCATGTGTGTACAGGCAGGAGGTAAGGCCTTGGGGGCCGTTTGTGTACACAAGATGACGGAAGCCACATGAATGGACATCACCCAGGAAGGGAGTTTAGAGTGAGCAGAGACCTACAGAGAACAGAGGAAGGATCGTCGCCCAAAGAGGCTGAGAAGGAGCAGCCAGAGGGGTGGAAAGGAAACCAGAAAAGTGTAGTATCATGGAGACCAGGAGAAGCGAGTCATTCAAGAAGGAGGAAGTGGCCCACAGAGTCCGCCATGGAGGGAGTCAAGCCAGGTTTGACTTAACCTGCCCAATGTTCATTCCCTCCTTCTTGGCTTATTACACTCAGTTCTAGTTGACAGACAAGCTGAGAAATGAAAAGTGTCCTTTGAGTTTGGTGACCTGGAGTCAACTGAGAAGTGAGCATGAAGTGGGACCTAAGTGAAGGCAGCCCTCTAAGGGAATCTGGCTGAACCCAGTAGCACATGCCTGTGGTCCCAGCTACTTGGGAGACTGAGGCAGGAGGATTGCTTGAATCCAAGAGTTTGGGTCCAGCCTAGGCAACATAGTGAGACCCTCATCTCTAAAAATAAATGTTAAAAAATTAAATAAACAGGGCATGGTGGCTCATGCCTGTAATCCCAGTACATTGGGTGATGGAGACGATAGGATTAACTGAGTCCAGGGGTTCGAGACAAGCTTGGGCAACTTGGCAAGACCTTGTCTCTCTGATAAATCAAAAAATTAGCTGGGCATGGTGGCACATGCCTGTGGTTCCAGCTACGCGGAAGGATCACCTGAGCCCAGCAGGTCAAGGCTAAGGTGGCCATGGGCATGCCACCGTACTCCAGCCTGGGTGACAGAGTGAGACTCCAATCAAAATTTAAAAAAAATAAAATAAACAAAAGAATATTATTTTTTAGGAAAAAAAGAGAAGGATTTTGGCTGGAGGAAGATACAACCAGGCAAGCATTTCGTTTATTCTGAGATTAACTAGACCAGGACGCATGGCAAGGGCAAGGTCGGAAGAGACCAAAGAACCAAGAGACGGGAGATAATAGAGAGCAAAAGGCGGCTGGGCTCGGTGACTCAGCCTGTAATTCCAGCACTTTGGGAGGCCGAGGCGAGTGGGTTGCCTGAGCCCGCGGGTTCAAGACCCATCCAGGCAACTTGGCGAGATCTCATCTCTACCATAAATCAAAAATTAGCCAGGCATGGTAGCGTGTGCCTGTAGTTCCAGCTACGTGGAAGGCTGAGGCGGAAGGATCGCCGGAGCCCAGCAGGTCGAGGCTGTGGTGGCTGGGAGCGGCCACTGCACTCCAGTCTGGGCAACAGAGTGTGACTCCAGCTCAAAAAAAGAAAAAAAAAAAGTCGGGTTCAGTGGCTCAGCCTGTAATCCCGCGCCTTTGGGAGGCTGAGGTGAGTGGATTGCCTGAGCCCGCGGGTTCGAGACCCGCCTGGGCAGCGAGACCTCATCTCTACAATAAATCAAAAAATCAGCCGGGCGTGGTAGCGCATGCCTGTAATTCCAGCTACTTGGAAGGCTGAGGCGGAAGGATCGCCAGAGCCCAGCAGGTCGAGGCTGCGGTGACCGGGAGCGGCCACTGCACTCCAGTCTGGGTGACAGAGTGAGACTCCAACTCAAAAAAAATAAGAGAGCAAAAGGCTCCTGAGCAGATGACAGGGGGTTGGCAGCCAGGGCACAGGTTCAGGACCTGGGTCTTGACAGAATGAGGCCAAATCTTCCCCTGAACAGGAGAGACGCTGGGAAAATGGCGGGCTGAAGACTAAGGAAGCTGGGATGATGCAGAAGGTGGGCCGGGAGCACAGTCTCCCTGCACAATGTTCAGTTAGGACTAGGGAGAGTTTCCCTTCATATCATCTGTTTTACTCAAACTGATTTGTTAGTCTCTGGTGATGGCTCTATCCACAAATATCAAAGATGATCTTTTGATAATAACATAATGAATCTGAGACTTGATGGTTTAAATCTGTCTCTCCTGAATTAGCTCCCTCAACATGTATTTACTGAGTCAAAATTAGACAGTGGGGTTACCATGCTGGGACACATCACCTCTGTGTCCCGTATGAGGCCCCTAATTAAAATAAACCTCAATGGCCAGTTGCCAGAATAGAAAGAGAGACCTCAAAAAGAAACTTGCAGCTGTAGGACAGCTTCCCCCCGCCCAGCCTATTCTCTAAAAGAGTCACGAATACCTTCAACAGCCTGGCTTAAGCAGAGAGTACCCCAAATGCAGGTCCTTGGGGCACAGCCCCGGAACTGGATCTCTGAACTGAGCAGCCATGGCTGCCACACTGGAATTCATGTGTCTAAGTTGCTCTTTGTCTGGACAACTTGGCTGCTTTCTCCCCGAGTCGGTCCAGAATAAGTTCTCCTTGTGCCTAGAACACACTGAGCCCTTATTCCTGGGCACGTGCTGTGTTATTACGAGGAAAACTGACAAGTTTTGAATGTGCTCACACAGGGGAACTATACATCAAAATGGTTATGCAAAAGGCAGGAAATGGTTTGTGTTATGTTACATTTTTCTTACCACCTACTATAAACAGAGGCTGTTTAATTTCTTGGCTTTTCAGCCATTAAAAAAAAAAGTCATGAAACATTTCTGTCTTGAATAGTGTTCTGTAGCTTGAAGGATTTGGGGGCCGGTGCTGCACATTTGAGAACGCTGCTGTGCTTCAAAGGGTTGGCAGGGCTTCTTGAAATCAGATGATGAAGGTAGAGGTAGTTTGGGTTTTGAAAGCGTTGTGCAGTTATATTTGTATTTTATTTAATAAAAATGTCAGCTTCACTCTAGGGATTGAATCACATAATCATCTCATTATTTTTGCCATCTCATACGAGGCAAGAAGGGGACAGTGTGGGGGTCACTTTTTTTTTTTTTGAGTTGGAGTCTCACTCTGTCACCCAGGCTGGAGTGCAGTGGCCACTCCTGGCCACCGCAGCCTCGACCTGCTGGCCTCCGGCGATCCTTCCGCCTCAGCCTTCCAAGTAGCTGGAACTACAGGCGCGCACTACCACGCCCGGCTAATTTTTTTTTTTTTTTTTGAGTTGGAGTCTCACTCGGTCGCCCAGACTGGAGTGCAGTGGCCGCTCCCGGCCACCGCAGCCTGGACCTGCTGGGCTCCGGCGATCCTTCCGCCTCAGCCTTCCGAGTAGCCGGAATTACAGGCATGCGCTACCACGCCCAGCTGATTTTTTGATTTATTGTAGAGATGAGTTCTCGCTGCCCAGGCGGGTCTCGAACCCACAGGCTCAGGCAATCCACTCACCTCAGCCTCCCAAAGGCACGGGATTACAGGCTGAGCCACCGAGCCCGGCTTAATTTTTGATTTATTGTAGAGATGAGGTCTTGCTAAATTGCCCAGGTGGGTCTTGAACCTGTGGGCTCAGGCAATCCATTCACCTCAGCCTCCCAAAGGCGCGGGATTACAGACTGAGCCACCGAGCCCGGCTGGGGGTAACATTTTTAAGTGAAACCAGGCACGGTGGCTCATGCCTATAATCCCAGTACTTTGCGAGGCTGAGGCAGGAGGATTGCTTGAGTCCAGAAGTTCAAGATCAGCCTGGGCAAGATAGTGAGACCTCATCTCTACAAAAAATTTTTAAAAGTAGCCAGGTGTGGTGATGTGTGTCTGTGGTTCCAAGCTACTCAGGAGGCTGAGGAAGAGGGATTGCCTGAGCCCAGGAGATTGAGGTTGTGGTGAGCCAATATCATGCCACTACGTTCCAGCCTGGGCGGCACAGTGGAACCTCAAATTTAAAAAAAAGGAAAGAAAAATATTCTAAAGTTCTGGAAAAACAGGTCCTAAAACCAAAAGCCCTGAGGCAGGATGAAACTCTACCCTCTGGTAGAAATAGGAAGGGCATTTAGAAATGACCATCAGAGTTGCGTGTGATGACTCATGTCTGTATTCCCAGCACCTTAGGAGGCTGAGGCAGGAGGACTGCTTGAAGCCAGGAGTTCAAGACCAGCCTGAGCAACACAGTGAGACCCCATCTCTACAAAAAACTTGAAAATTAGCTGTGCAACAGTGGTGTGTACCTGCAGTCCCAGCTACTTGGGAGGCTGAGGCAGGAGGATTCACTTGAGCCCAGGAGTTTGAGGCGCAGGACTTTAGGGCTGCAGCGAGCTATGATTGCACTAGTACACTCCAGCAGCCTGGGTGACAGCATGAGATCCTGTTTCTTAAAAAAAAAAAAAAATAGTAATAATAAATGGCCACCAGGCTTTGGGGATATAGAAATAATGCCCCCTTATAAAAAGGGGAGGTCCAGGCAGGCCCACAAGTAGGATTGGGAAGAAATCAGAGAATTCACGTCAAGGTAGGAGAAAGCTGAAAGTGCAAGTGATGGACAATCTCACAAGGAGGTTGTCCCAATGCCCTGCATGGTGCCCTCAGAGCAGCCATGGAAAAATGCATCAGGATTCCACCCAGATTCAGAGCAATTTCACAAGATAAGGCAGAGTGAGAAAAGCAAGGCAGAGGGATATGGACAGAAACAACACCACTGCCTCTCCCCCAACTCATATGTTTAATCTGAACCACACAAAATTGTCATTTTTGTAGTAAAAAGTAGTCATATGTTGGCAATTTCATGTTGGCAATTTCAAGGTAGTTAAATGTTGGCAATCTAATATTTATATCTATTTGTGATTATATGAGTGTGGAGAAAATTATGAAAAGATACTTGTGCAAAGTTAACATGTGGCAGAGAGGAGGTGAGAAAAGGAAGGCAAGAAACAAAGGAAGATAAAGTGTACACTAACAGAGAGAGAAAGAGAGGAAGAAAGAGAGAAAGAAAGAGAAAGAGTGAGAAAAGAAGAGACAGAAAGAAAAGGAAACTCACATATAATGTGGTTCTAACATTATGAGAAATTATGTTTATGCACATATTGCGTAAGTGCATTGTAAAAGAATGCACTTGAGCGTGGCCGGCTAACCTTTGTTAAAGGACCAGCCCGCCCCCTCCAGAGCGGGACTTGGATAGACAGGGCAGCCCCGGTAATAACTTCCTGGAAGCCTGACAGACTGGAGAGGGCACATCCACTTCCATGTCCATGGATTCTCTTTTCACGTGCTTCTCCCTGATTGGCCCTTCCCAACTTCCTCCCAATGGGTGCATTTTCTAGCCCACACCATGGTGCCTCTCTCTGATTGGTGGTGTTGTCAACCAATCGGCAGGTTCAAGGACTATATAAACCCCTGTCCGCAGAGGCATCACTGGTAAGCCTTTTGGGACCCTGTTAGTGTGTGGACGGGGTGGAGGTGGAGAGGGAGGAGAGGTGCAGCACCACCGGAGCCGGCAAAACGGATGTGCGCTCTGGGAACCCAGAGATCCGAGTAAATGCAAAGAATTGTGACACACACAAGAGGTTAAGAAAGAAAAGTTTATTTAAAAGTAAATTAGAGTCGGGCTCGGTGGCTCAGTCTGTAATCCTGCGCCTTTGGGAGGCTGAGGTGAGTGGATTGCCTGAGCCCGCGGGTTGGAGACCCGCCTGGGCAGCAAGACCTCATCTCTACAATAAAATCAAAAAATCAGCCGGGCGTGGTAGCGCATGCCTGTAATTCCGGCTACTTGGAAGGCTGAGGCAGAAGGATCGCCGGAGCCC